>CM055119.1:331463482-331935769 GCA_029206835.1 Rana muscosa | reverse complement strand
GGTAGCTCCCAAACATTCAGAAGTTGGTCCTGGTCCCGGCTCAGCATTTGGAGTATCTCGGTCTGAACCTGGACTCCATGGAGGCATAGGTATTCCTAACCATGGAGAAGTTACTGACTTTTCAGCCTGTAGTGCGGGTCCTGACGTCTCGGAAATGGTCGTCAACCCGTTTTTTGCATGAGAGTCCTGGGACTCATGAGGGCCTCGTTCGAGGCGTTTCCGTATGCCCAATCACGCACACGGGCATTACAGTAAGAGATCATGTCCAATTGGGCCAAATCCCTGTTGTCCTTGGATCTTCAGATTCAGATGAGTCACCCACTCAGGGCGTCCCTGGCGTGGGGTTGGGGTCCCCGGCTCTTCGGCCTGGGAAGTCGTTCCTCCCCCATCCAGTGGGAGGTGTTCATGACCGACTCCAGCCTGAAGGGCTGGGGTGGAGTCTGGGGAGTCCTGTCAGCCCCAGGGCTTTGGACTCTGGACGAAGCCCGTTTACCGATCATAGTTCTGGAAATACGGGCAATCAGACTATGCCTCCCCACGTGGTCTCTATCGACCATCTACATTCAAGCATAGACAATTGGCAGGCGGACTATCGGAGTCGCCAGACGCTGGACCAGGAAGAGTGGTCCTTACACCTGGAGGTTTTTTCAAAATCTGTGCCGGCGGTGGGGCATGTCGGATGTGGACCTGAGGGCCTTGCGACGCAATCGTAAGGTGTGAAGGCTTGTGGCCAGGTCCAGGGATCCTTGGGCGGATGCCTCGGATCCGTTGGTGGCCCCATGGGGTCATTATCACCTGATATCCGTTATCCTCGGCTGCAGCTGCTTCCTCGCCTGCTGCGCAGGGTTGTGGTCGAGGGGATTCCGGTGATCCTCTTTGCGCCGGGTGGGTCTCGGCGTCATTGGTACGCTGATCTGGTACGTCTCATCGCGGACGTTCCTTGGCGATTACCAATAAGGGAGGACCTTCTGTTTCAGGGTCCTAATTTTCAACCTGTTTTACAGTCTCTGGCTTAACGGCATAGCTATTGGAAGCCAGGTGCTGAGAGTCCGAGGTCTCTCGGATTCGGTCATTTCGACCATGTTCAGGGCACGGAAGTCTTCCGCTTGAAAGATATATCACCGTACCTGGGAAGCTTACATCGCTATGTGTGAAGAGCTGGACTAGTGTCCACGGACGTATTCCGTCCCCAAGTATCCTGCGGTCCTTGCAGCGTGGTGTGACCCAAATGCTTGCTTTGAGTACCATTAGGGGTCAGTTTTTGGCCTTGGCCGTCTTCCTTCAGCAACCGCTAGCGGGTCATTCCTTGGTAGCACCCTTGTGCAGGGGGTTCGCCATGTGCTCCCTCCTGTTAAACCTCATCTCCCTCCTCTGGATTTGAATTTGGTGCTCTCGGTTCTCCAGGAACCTCATTTTGAAAATATCAGAGATATTCTCCTCTTGACCTTGTCTCAGGAGGTGGCCTTCTTAGTGGCCATTACTTCTTCAGACGGGTGTCTGAGTTGGCGGCATTGTCTTGCAAACTGCCTTACTTGGTCATCCATAAGGATAAGGCGGTGTTGAGTCCACGTCCTTCCTTTTGCAAAGGGTGGTCTCGGCTTTTCACCTACATGTGGACATTGTCCTCCCGTCCTTGTGTCCTCACCCATTGCATTCCAGAGGGTTTGCGCTTCATACATTTTATGTGGTACGTGATATAACTCACTAGTTGTGTCTGTCTCTGGTCTGAAACAGGGCCGAGCGGTGTCGTCTGCCACCTTTTCTAGATGGATCAGACAGACTGTTATACAGGCCTAGGCCCCTCCCTTTCCGGTTACGGCGCATGCCACCAGGGCAATTGGTGCTTCCTGGGCTTTCCGACATCAAGCGTCTGGTCGTCCGTTCATGCCTTTTCAAAATTCTATAAGGTTGATGTGGCTGCATCTTCGGATGCTTCCTTCGGCCGCAAAGTGTTGCAGGCCGCTGTTAAATGTTGCAACTCCTCCGTTGAGGAGCTCTGCTGGTTTGGAGTGAAGTTTTGGTTGTTCCTTTACTATTTGCTCCCACCCTTTTCTTGTACTGCTTTGGGACGTCCCACATGTAATCAGTATGAGAGCTGTGTCAGTCCATGGACGATAAGAGAAAATAGGATTTTTGTACTCGCCGTAAAATCCGTTTCTCTGACGTCCATGGACTGACACAGCACCCACCCTTCCTTTTTAAGGTTTGTACTGCTTTGTTATGAACTGAGGCTGCTAGCTGCAGGTGGGAGGGTAATGTCCGGAGGGACCGCCCCCCTGGGCGGGGCTATTTAGCTCTGGTTTTGTTCTAGAATGTTTCTAACATTCTGCCTAGGTCTTCTCCTGCAAGCAGGGACATATACTCACACGTAATCAGTATGAGAGCTGTGTCCGTCCATGGACGTCAGAGAAACGGATTTTACGGTGAGTACAAAAATCGTATTTATTTTTTTCGGCGGAACTCCGCTTTAAAGTGACAATCGGCACTCCCATTAGGATCTGTGTTAAACATTTGCAAACTGGAGCTGAATGGTACTTTAAAAGCTTCAGCAAAGCTTGCTGAAAGCTATACAAATGCTTTGTCAAAGCTCGCTGTTTACACCGCTCTGATACAAGCCGAAGCCCATGTGAAACAGGCCTGAGACTTGCTACAATGTACAGGCTGGTCGATGGGGGTGTGTGAGGAGATTTGATTAAATGCTTCCTTCTGCCTGCAGCTGACATCATCTCATCCTAGGCAATGCCACTGGACTGGAGCCAGGGCTAAAAGGCTAATGTGCTCAACCCCCCCATGAGCTGTTAACTAGCATTAGTTGCTGGTCCTTCTTTTTTGGTGCTCCCCTTCTGCTGAACACCCAAGACAGCAGCCCTATCTTTCTATCACTCAGGCCCATCCCTGCTCAGTGACTCACAAGGGGAGTGGGCGTGTCTGTGTTCTGACTTTTAGCGAAGTCAGTATTGTATACTATGCGTTTTATGGTCTCTGTGGCTTCAGAGCTGGAATTGGGGACACCCCACAATATCGCTATACATAACGTAAACTAGAATTTCTGTGTAATATGTTCTCGTCTTATCAGTCGGCTTTGCACAGAAGGCCTTAATAATTAGTATTCTGTTGTTTAAAGCACGCACTTTGCTCTGTGCTGTGAAAGTACGGTATGGATTTTACGAGCCACCCCGCTCGCCTGTGCTGCTGATTACGTTTTAATGAAAGAGCCCCACAGGAAATCCAAAAAAGAAACCCAATTGTTTAGCTAAGGAACATTGTAATTATAGAATATGTAATCTCCGGCATCGGGGCTGGAAGCTGCTGAACTGGAAAAACTGTGCGAGCCAGCAAAACGCTTGGCGCCGGAGAAGACCTGTATGAGCTTTACCTAAATGAGGTCTTCCTGAAGAGATGCACAAAGGGCCACCTCGGTCAACTGGTGACTCTTCCTGTCTCCTGAGGGCCCCAACAGTGAGGCTCCCAGCCGGGTTCCTTTGGTTCTGTAGGAGGTGTGGGAGAAGCCTGGACACATTTTTACTCGCTGTTGCACGTTGTCCTCTTTAATATTTTTTAAATTATCCTCAAATTATATTCATCATTGGTTGTAAACTTAAGAGGTATAGGAGGGCTTAACTATGGCCCTTATAATCAAAGGGCAGCACATAATAATCAGTATGTTTATTGCTATAGAGGACTGTCAGATCTCCCTACAGAAAATGATGGCCAGAGATGGGGGACATGCTGCATGAGGCTTAGGCCCCTTTCACACTTATACGACTTGTCCCACGATTTGTGATGGCAAAGTAGCATGACAAGTCGTTTCCCATGATTTCCAATGACAACCATTCATATTAGTATGACTTCAAGTCGTTTCAACTTCAAAGTGGTCCCTGCACTACTTTGGTCCGATTTTGATGCCACTTACACAGGCATTCCCTGAAATCGCGGCAAAATCGCGCGACTTTGAAGTCGCACTAGTGTGAAAGGGGGCGAACACCCTGCTATTACCCCTTTTACAAGTCAACGTTCCCAATCATGCTACAGATTAGTGGGGTTTAAGGGCTGCACAACAAGTATCAAATGGCCATATATGGCCCTTGGGTCACAAGTTGGTCACCAGGGCCCTACATTGTTTACCTGGATCCTGAGACTCCTAAATCCAGCTTAACCACTTAACAACCACCTGCCGACAAATAACGTCGACAAGGTGGTTGCTTAACTCTGGGAGGATGTTATATAACGTCCTCCCAGAATCGCGCTCCCGCGCGCCCCCTGGGGCGCGCACACGGGAAACTCCGTGAGACCCGGCGGATCACGAATCGCGGTAAATCGCCGCTGATAGCGGCCGTTTACCACGTGATCGCTCCGTCAAATGACGGAGCAATCACTTGTAAACAGACCGGCGTCATTTGATGACGCCGGTTCCTCCCTCCCCTCTCTGTACCGATCGGTACAGTGTGAGAGGGGAGGGGGAGGGAGCGGATGGCGGCAGCAGCAGCACTGTGGGCTGGATCTGTGACAATTGCAGTCACAGATCCAGCCATCCATCCATCCCTGCTCAGCCATCCCTGTGCTATACCCTGCCAATACTCTGCAAAATACTCTGCCAATACCCTGGTGCAATACTCTGCCAATACCCTGGTGCAATACTCTGCAATACCCTGGTGCAATACTCTGCAATACCCTGGTGCAATACTCTGCAATACCCTGCGCAATACTCTGCAATACCCTGCAAAATACTCTGCAATACCCTGCGCAATACCCTGCAAAATACTCTGCAATACCCTGGTGCAATACTTTGCAATACTCTGCAATACTCTGGTGCAATACTCTGCAATACCCTGCGCAATACTCTGCAATACCCTGCGCAATACTCTGCAATACCCTGCGCAATACTCTGCAATACCCTGCGCAATACTCTGCAATACCCTGCGCAATACTCTGCAATACTCTGCGCAATACTCTGCGCAATACTCTGCAAAATACTCTGCACAATACTCTGCAATACCCTGCTCAATACTCTGCAATACCCTGCACAATACCCTGTGCAATACCCTGCACAATACCCTGTGCAATACCCTGCACAATACCCTGTGCAATACCCTGCACAATACCCTGTGCAATACCCTGCACAATACCCTGCACAATACCCTGCGCAATACCCTCCACAATACCCTGTGCAATACCCTCCACAATACCCTGTGCAATACCCTCCACAATACCCTGTGCAATACCCTCCACAATACCCTGTGCAATACCCTCCACAATACCCTGTGCAATACCCTCCACAATACCCTGTGCAATACCCTCCACAATACCCTGTGCAATACCCTCCACAATACCCTGTGCAATACCCTCCACAATACCCTGTGCAATACCCTCCACAATACCCTGTGCAATACCCTCCACAATACCCTGTGCAATACCCTCCACAATACCCTGTGCAATACCCTCCACAATACCCTGTGCAATACCCTCCACAATACCCTGTGCAATACCCTCCACAATACCCTGTGCAATACCCTCCACAATACCCTGTGCAATACCCTCCACAATACCCTGTGCAATACCCTCCACAATACCCTGTGCAATACCCTCCACAATACCCTGTGCAATACCCTCCACAATACCCTGTGCAATACCCTCCACAATACCCTGTGCAATACCCTCCACAATACCCTGTGCAATACCCTCCACAATACCCTGTGCAATACCCTGCCATACACCGCAATACCCTGCCATACACCGCAATACCCTGCCATAGTCCGCAATACCCTGCCATAGTCCGCAATACCCTGCCATAGTCCGCAATACCCTGCCATAGTCCGCAATACCCTGCCATAGTCCGCAATACCCTGCCATAGTCCGCAATACTCCGCAATGCCCTGCAATACTCCGCAATGCCCGGCAATACTCTGCAATAACCACTTCCCGCCCTCCGGCCGTCATATGACGTCCTTGACTTTGTGCGGGGATATCTGAATGATGGGAGCAGCTACAGGCATCATTCAGATATTAGCTTTTTCAGCCGGCGATTCCCTACACCATAAGAACAATCATAGCGGCTGTTCCGCCGCTTGATCATTCTTACGGGAGGCGAGAGGGGATGTCCCCCCCCCCCCCCCCCCGCCGCCCTCCGGTGCTTCTACCGACTCACCGCTACGATCAAAGCCAGGATTGTTGTTTTTTTTTTTTTTTTTGTATTTTTTTCAGGCTTCCCAGCCTAGAGGTGAGATGTGGGGTCTTATTGACACCCCCCCCCCCCCCCCATATCTCACTGTAAAGAGGACCTGTCATGCCATATTCCTATTACAAGGGATGTTTACGTTCCTTGTAATAGGTATAAAAGTGATCAAAAAAATGTTTGGGGCGGAAAAACATGTCAAACTAAAATAAATAAAGTAAAATGAAGAATAATTTTTTTTTTTTTTTTTTTTTAAAGCGCCCCTGTCCCCGTGAGCTCGCATACAGAAGCGAACGCATACGTAAGTCCCGCCCACATATGAAAACGGTTTTCAAACCACACATGTGAGGTATCTCTGCGAACGTTAGAGCGAGAGCAATCATTTTGGCCCTAGACCTCCTCTGTAACTCAAAACATGTAACCAGTAAAAATATTTAAAGCGTCGCCTATGGGGATTTTTTAAGTAGCGAAGTTTGGCGCCATTCCACAAGTGTGTGCAATTTTTAAGGGTGACATGTTAGGTATCTATTTACTCGGCGTAACTTCATCTTTCACATTATGCAAAAACATTGGGCTAACTTTACTGTTTTTTTTTTTTTTTAAGCACAAAACATTTTTTTTTCCGTAAAAAACGCGTTAAAAAAATTGCTGCGCAAATATCGTGCGAGATAAAAAGTTGCAACAACCACCATTATATTCTCTAAGGTCTTTGCTAAAAAAACATATATAATGTTTTGGGGTTCTATGTAATTTTCTAGCAAACAAATGATGATTTTTACATGTAGGAGAGAGATGTCAGAATTGGCCTGGGTGCTCCAGAACGCCTGAAGGTGCTCCCTGCATGTTGGGCCTCTGTATGTGGCCACGCTGTGTAAAAGTCTCACACATGTGGTATCGCCATACTCGGGAGTAATAGCAGAATGTGTTTTGGGGTGTAATTTGTGGAATGCATATGCTGTGTGTGAGAAATAACCTGCTAATATGACAATTTTGTGAAAAAAAAAAAAAGAGAAAAAAAAAATCTTGATTTTGCAAAGAATTGTGGGAAAAAATGACAACTTCAAAAAACTCACAATGCCTCTTTCTGAATACCTTGGAATGTCTTCTTTCCAAAAAGGGGTCATTTGGGGGGTATTTGTACTTTTCTGGCATGTTAGGGTCTCAAGAATTGAGATAGGCCGTCAGTACTTCAGGTGTGATCAATTTTCAGATATTGGCACCATAGCTTGTGGACTCTATAACTTTCAGAAAGACCAAATAATATACACCAATTTGTACTTATTTTTACCAAAGATATGTAGCAGTATAAATTTTGGCCAAAATTTATGAAGAAAAAATAGCAATTTGCAAAATTTTATAACAGAAACGAAAAAAAAATCATTTTTTTACAAAATTTTCAGTCTTTTTTTCTCTTATAGCGCAAAAAATAAAAAACCCAACAGTGATTAAATACCACCAAAAGAAAGCTCTATTTGTGTGAAAAAAAGGACAAAAAATTCATATGGGTACAGTGTTGTATGACTGAGTAATTGTCATTCAAAATGTGAGAGCACCGAAAGCTGAAAATTGGTCTGGTTATTAAGGGGGTTTAAGTGCCCAGTGGTCAAGTGGTTAAGGGGTGTTCATTTGACCCTTTATAAGTCAACGTTCCCAATCATGCTACAGATTTGTGGGGTCCATAGTGCTGCAGAACAAGTACCAAGGGGCCGTCGAGTCACAAGTAGGCCACCTGGGCCCTATTTTTTTTTTTCAAATTTTTTTTTTTTTTTTGATATTCCTAAATCCATGCAGCATGAGGCTAAAAGAGAACCCTACTATTACCCCTTTTTACAAGTTAACGTTCCAATTTATGCTACAGATTGGTGGGGTCCACGGGCTGTACAGCAAGTCTCAAAGAGCCGCACTGGACCCTTGGGTCACAAGTTGGGCACCAGGGCCTTGCGTTGTTTATCTGGATTCCCAAATCCCTGAACCCAGCTTCTGTGGCACTCGCTTGACCCTTTACAAGTCATCGTTCCTAATCATGCTACAGATTGGTGGGAACCAAGGGCTGCACAAGTCCTGAAGGGCCGCACTTGGCCCTTGTTTATCTGGATTTCATGGTTCCTAAACCCAGCTTCAGGGGCGCTTATTTGCAGCCTTTGGCACTTCTAGGAGTGTTGGTTACCTTTTATCACCCACCGCTGCCTATATACTGCTGATGAGAAAAGGTTTTTTAGCAGTTTATATTTACTAAGATAATTGCATTTCCATGTTCTGTGTACTGTGGGAGACCAGATATAGTGAATGCAGGGTCCTGGGTTTAGTAACACTTTAAAAAAAGGTGAAGCTTTACTGAACAATGATACTGTTGCTGTACATTGGGACATGTCAGGGATTTATTTGAGACTTACAGGTCCACTTTAACCCTTTCATGCCTAAGCCTATTTCTGATATTTGTTGATTACAAGTTAAAATCCGCATTTTTCGCTAGAAAATTACTTAGAACCCCCAAATATATATATATATATATATATATATATATATATATATATATATTGGGGGTTCTAAGTAATTTTCTAGCGAAAAATGCGGATTTTAACTTGTGATCAACAAATATCAGAAATATATATAATTTTTTTTTAGCAGAGACTCTAGAGAATAAAATGGCAATCGTTGCAATATTTTATGTCACATATTTTATTTTCAAACGCAATATTTTGAGGAAAAAGACACTTTCATGAATAAAAAAAAACCGAAACAGTAAAGTTTGCCCAATTTTTTTTGTATAATGTGAAAGATGATGTTACGCCGAGTAAATGGATACCTAATGTCACGCTGTGGAATGGCAACAAACTACGGTACCTAAAAATCTCCATAGGCGACGCTTTAAAAAAATAATTAACGGTTACCAGGTTAGTTACATAGGAGGTCTAGTGCTAGAATTATTGCTCTCGCTCGGACGATTGCGGCGATACCTCACATGCGTGATTCAAACACCGTTTACATATGTGGGCGCGACTCACGTATGCGTTTTCTTTGCTGCGCGAGCAAGCAGTTTAAAAAAAGAAACGTTTTTATTTTATTTTTTCTTATTTTTTTTAAAACACAATGTAAAAAAAATATATTTTGATCACTTTTATTGCTGTCACAAGAAATGTAAACATCCCTTGTGACAGTAATAGGTGGTGACAGGTATTCTTTATGGAGAGATCGGGGGTCTAAAAGACCTCAATTCCCTCCTTTTGCAGATCGCCAAAAACGGCGATTCTGAATTTTTATTTAAATTTTTCTTAAACCGGCGCCATTGCCAGCCAAGTAAACCGGAAGTGACGTTGCTTCCGTGTTTACATACAGGAGACTGGAACAAAGCCATTTCCGGCTTCGTGACAGTCAGTCTCTAGCCGCCAGAAGTGGTGGATCAGGTCTCCCGGTGGGACGAAGGGGTTAAAATCATTTGGAAAATGGTTATCTGTAAAAAGAAGTTTTTTATTTTATTTATTTATTTATTTTTTAAACCACCCAAAACTGCTAATGAAGAATAAGATTCAGGTTGAAGTGGAGGCAATGTGATGCCAGATAGTTCTTCTTGCTTGGTGCTCACCTCTATGGTCTATAGGTGACCTATCAGAGTATGGTGTCTCTGGTACGCAGTCTGTCTCACATTTGAGGAATTAATGAACGGCATGTATTTGGCGCTAGCCTCTTCTAAAGTCTCGGCAGCCTTGATTTGAATACGTTTTTATCCAGGGAGCGGATTAAACAGACAGATTTAGAATATCACCATTCGGGAAGGGAAGCCGGCCTGTTAGGAAGAGCGCTGAGACGTTCTCCGGGGAGCTTCACTGACATTCGAAATTCTCGTTTATTTTGCATTTCAATAATTCTTCCACATACGACGCCAGAAAAATCCCATCTACAGAACCTCAATGTGTCATGTGTCCGGGGTCTGTATCTGGTGTGAAAGCGTTGGCTTACATCTCTTCATTGGTGGAAAATGTGACACAGACTTCTACCGCGACACATATATTGCCACTAATGCACAGGGGACGGCCTGCTTCACATCAGTGGCCATGGATATAGCCGCTCTCCAAAAAATGATATTATAGAGGAGTGACATCACCGCTCTCAAGATAATATTATACAGGATTTATATAGCGCCAACAGTTTGCACAGCGCTTTACAGCTTGAGGGCGGACAGTAATGTGTTTTTTTTTTTTTTTTTTATCCAACAAAATGTTATTAGAATTTCAGAGGTACATGGCATACAAATCCCCTTTTACATGGACAGTAATGTTAAAATAAAATACAATTTAATACAGGAGGAATCGGAGGACCCTGCTCATTAGAGCTTACAATCTAAAACCGATATATGCTATATTATACAGGAGTGACATCACCTCTCTCCAGATATGTTATACACCAATCAGCCATAACTTTATGACCACCCACCTTATATTAAGTGGGCACCCCTTTTGCTGCCAAAACAGCCCTGACCCATCAAGGCATGGACGCCATTAGATCTCTGAAGGTATGCTGTGGTATCTGGCACCAAACTGTCAGTAGCAGATACTTGAGTTGTGAGGTGGGGCCTCCATGGATCAGACTTGGTTTTTAAAGCACATCCCACAGAATCTCGATTGGTTTAAGATCTGGAGAATTTCGAGGCCAATTCAACACATCAAACTCATTTTGTAGTGTTCCTCAAACCATTCTTGAACAATTTTTGCAGTGTGGCAAGGCACATTATCCTGCTGAAAGTAGCCACTTCTGTCTGGGAAAACCGAGGGTACTTGGTCACCACAATATTAAGGTAGGTGTCGAGTAACATCCACATGAATGGCAGGACCTAAGGTTTTCCAGCAGAACATTGCTCAAAGCATCACACTGCCTCCGCTGGCTTGTCTTCCCATACTGCATCCTGATGCCATCTCTTCCCCACGTGAGTGACGCACATAGACCTGGCCATCCACATGATGTAAAAGAAAACGTGATTCATCAGACCAGGCCACCTTCTTCCATTGCCCGTGGTCCAGTTCTGATGCTCACACGACCATTGTAGGTGGTTTTGGATGTGGACATGGGTTAGCATGGGCACCCTGGCCAGTCTGCAGCTACACAGCCCCATACACAACAAACTGCAATGTACATGGTTTTTATGCTTTCAACATAACTTCTGGGAAAACATGTTTACTTGCTGCCCAATTTTCCCATATACTTTCAGATGCCATTGTAACAAGATAATAAATGCTATTCACTTTACCTGTCAGTGGTCATAAAGGTATTGCTGATTGGTGTATACCACAGGAGTGACAGCACCGCTCTCCAGATAGAAGATATACAGCGAGTAAAATAAGCATAGGCGTGCGCACAGGGTGTGCCAGGTGTGCCCAGGCACACCCTAATCACCCTTTACAGATTCCCCTTACTTCCCTGGCTCCCATACTTCCCCCTGCAGTGCTACCAGCTTCCCTCCTCTCCCGCCAGCTGTTGCTGCAAGGATGTTTTAGGATGAGTGGAGGAAGGGGCCGGTAAATATGTAATTGACCATCCCCTTCCCTTTCTGAATGAACATCATGAGCTTTGGGGTGCACACCCTAATGCAATAGACTGCGCACACCTATGAAAATAAGTATTGAACACGTCACAGTTTTTCTAGGTAAATATATATCAGCTGGTTCAGTCTCAAATGATGGCCTATAAAAAGGTGTCTCATTACCAAGGTGTCACACAAGAACCATCTCATGATGGGTAAAATCAAAGAGTCTTGGCAACCTTATTGTTTCAAAACATAATGCTGGCATTGGTTACAGAAGGATTTCCAAACTTCTGAATGTTCCAGTGAGCACTGCTGGGACCATAATCCGTGGAAGTGGAAAGAACATAATTTCAACATAAATCAACCACGACCAGGTGCTCCTCGCAAGATTCCTGACAGAGAAGTGAAAAGAATTCTCAGAAGAGTTGTCCAAGAACAACTTGTGGAGAGCTTTAGAAAGACTTGGAATAAGCAGGTACAATTGTTTTAAAAAAACAAAAAAACAATAAGTAATGCACTCAGCCGCCATGGCCTGAAGCAAAAGCATGTTGAAGCTCGTTTAAAGTTTGCTGCACAACATTTAGAGAAGCCTGTGAAATACGGGGAGACTATAGACTGGTCAGATGAGACCAAAAATGAACTCTTTGGATGCCATAATACACACCATGTTTGAAGATCAAATGGCACATCACCCCAAAAAACACTGCCATACAGTCCATAGAGGGCGCACGGCGCCGGACTATGGATTCCAATGGGGGATGGGGTGTTTTTTTTTTTAAGCACTTGATTAGAGCCACAGGCTCTAATAGGCTTCAAAAAAAAGGTGGGCTCGAGAAGCAGTGCACTGGGTCCCCATCCCACCCAGTTGTGTGACGATAGCAAATACATTTTTGCACTAAAGTTCCTCCCTGCCAATCAGGAGGCAGATCTTGAGACCTGTTTCCCGATTGGCCAAAGTGTCAAGCGATCCTATTGGATGCCTAGCGCTTAGGATGGAGGAACGGAGAGTAGACGCGCGGTGGAGGAAGCCGCGGACACTGGAGCCGCTGCTCGCACCCCGGGAGAGGAGGAGAGGACACCACAGCCTGCCAGCCCTAGATCGAGTAGGTGCCTGACCGCCAGGTGCCCGGAGGAAGGGTGGGGGGGGGGGTGTTTGCTGCCTCCCCAAATGAAAAACCCACCAGCCGCCACTGCCCCCATACCAACGGTGAACCCTCAAGATTTTAAGACTGTGTGGAAGAATGGGCCAAAATCACACCTGAGCAACGCATGCGCCTAGTTTCTCCATACAGGAGGCGTCTTTACCAACAGAGTTTTGTACGAAGTATTAAATAAATTTCAGTTGGCGTGTTTAATACTTTTTCCCTGTGTTATTCCATTTTTATTACACATAACTTTAATTTCTGAACTTATTTGTTTTGGTGTCTTTGTATGTGAGGATTGCATGGGTTGTTACCGACATGTGGTGAAAATTTCATGTCAATAGCGCCTTTTAGATATATATTTTCCTAGAAAAATGGTGACGTGTTCAATACTTTTTTTACCCGCTGTTTTATACAGGAGTCACATCACCACCCTCCAGATATTTATTCATTACAGGCACTTCTATAGCGCCGTCAATTTACACAGTGCTTTACGCATATATTGCACATTCACGTACCCCAAGGAGCTTCCAATCTAAGGTCCCTAATTCACATCCATATACTAGGGACAATTTAGACAGGAGCCAATTTACCTCCCATCTGAGATATATTATACAGGAGTGACATCACCACTCTCCAGATGTCCAGTTTATTATACCGGATTGAAGCTGATAGTGTCGGTATCGTGTCTTTTCTGTTGTTGGCAGGCCGTGTTATATGTTGGCACATCACTGTCTGTTATGATTCAGCGTGCCGTTTGGCAGTTCGCAGCCCTCCTGCCGCTCCATCATATTTTGCTCTCTTGTTACTTCCGGCCGGATCGGCGTTTACACACAATGAGTCATATTGCTGCCTTCCATCCTAACAGACAGATGCTGGGAGAAGGCAGACACTGCGATCAGTGATTAGGGGGCGGAGCTGTCTGCCATGCCCGGCACCATTCCCAACATTCACTAAATCCACAAATAGGATTCATCTACACACCCTGCATAGGAAGATGATATATGCCGGGTGTAATTCTCAGTATCTGTTCTTATTCTGTATGTATGGACTCTGCACAGTACTACTTCTCTTGTCCTGTATGCCGGGTGTAATTCTCGGTATCTGTTCTTATTCTGTATGTATGGACTCTGCACAGTACTACTTCTCTTGTCCTGTATGCCGGGTGTAATTCTCAGTATCTGTTCTTATTCTGTATGTATGGACTCTGCACAGTACTACTTCTCTTGTCCTGTATGCCGGTGTAATTCTCAGTATCTGTTCTTATTCTGTATGTATGGACTCTGCACAGTACTACTTCTCTTGTCCTGTATGCTGGGTGTAATTCTCAGTATCTGTTCTTATTCTGTATGTATGGACTCTGCACAGTACTACTTCTCTTGTCCTGTATGTCGGGTGTAATTCTCAGTATCTGTTCCTATTCTGTATGTATGGAATCTGCACAGTACTACTTCTCTTGTCCTGTATGCCGGTGTAATTCTCAGTATCTGTTCTTATTCTGTATGTATGGACTCTGCACAGTACTACTTCTCTTGTCCTGTATGCCGGGTGTAATTCTCAGTATCTGTTCTTATTCTGTATGTATGGACTCTGCACAGTACTACTTCTCTTGTCCTGTATGCCGGGTGTAATTCTCAGTATCTGTTCTTATTCTGTATGTATGGACTCTGCACAGTACCACTTCTCTTGTCCTGTATGCCGGTGTAATTCTCAGTATCTGTTCTTATTCTGTATGTATGGACTCTGCACAGTACTACTTCTCTTGTCCTGTATGCTGGGTGTAATTCTCCGTATCTGTCCTTGTTCTATATGTATGGACTCTGCACAGTACTACTTCTCTTGTCCTGTATGCTGGGTGTAATTCTCGGTATCTGTTCTTATTCTGTATGTATGGACTCTGCACAGTACCACTTCTCTTGTCCTGTATGCTGGGTGTAATTCTCAGTATCTGTTCTTATTCTGTATGTATGGACTCTGCACAGTACCACTTCTCTTGTCCTGTATGCCGGGTGTAATTCTCGGTATCTGTTCTTATTCTGTATGTATGAACTCTGCACAGTACTACTTCTCTTGTCCTGTATGCCGGGTGTAATTCTCGGTATCTGTTCTTATTCTGTATGTATGGACTCTGCACAGTACCACTTCTCTTGTCCTGTATGCCGGGTGTAATTCTCGGTATCTGTTCTTATTCTGTATGTATGGACTCTGCACAGTACTACTTCTCTTGTCCTGTATGCCGGGTGTAATTCTCAGTATCTGTTCTTATTCTGTATGTATGGACTCTGCACAGTACTACTTCTCTTGTCCTGTATGCCGGGTGTAATTCTCAGTATCTGTTCTTATTCTGTATGTATGGACTCTGCACAGTACTACTTCTCTTGTCCTGTATGCCGAGTGTAATTCTCAGTATCTGTTCTTATTCTGTATGTATGGACTCTGCACAGTACCACTTCTCTTGTCCTGTATGCTGGGTGTAATTCTCAGTATCTGTTCTTATTCTGTATGTATGGACTCTGCACAGTACTACTTCTCTTGTCCTGTATGCCGAGTGTAATTCTCAGTATCTGTTCTTATTCTGTATGTATGGACTCTGCACAGTACCACTTCTCTTGTCCTGTATGCCGGGTGTAATTCTCAGTATCTGTTCTTATTCTGTATGTATGGACTCTGCACAGTACCACTTCTCTTGTCCTGTATGCTGGGTGTAATTCTCAGTATCTGTTCTTATTCTGTATGTATGGACTCTGCACAGTACTACTTCTCTTGTCCTGTATGCCGAGTGTAATTCTCAGTATCTGTTCTTATTCTGTATGTATGGACTCTGCACAGTACCACTTCTCTTGTCCTGTATGCCGGGTGTAATTCTCAGTATCTGTTCTTATTCTGTATGTATGGACTCTGCACAGTACTACTTGCTCATGATTTCATTATCTCCTCCGGATGAAGATTCAGCAGATTGGCCGTCCTGCAGTCTTGGTGGTGAGCTGATATCGGCTGTAGAATTTGCAGCGCTGGTGCTGCGATGACAGTTTCCCAAACTCAATAATGCCTTTATTGTCCCCCAGTGGGATGGCATACTGTGGACAGCATCTCTCCTCTGTCTCTGTCTCCAGCCTTGTAAAGTGATTTTCTCAGGGAATTTTTTTCGCTCGGTCCGTAGAACGCAGAGCGGGCACTAAAGAACATGTTTGCGATTTAAAAAATGTTTGCGGCATGTGGATATATGTAGAACAATTGCAGTACAGGTACTCCTCGCTTAACGACCATCTTCCGTTCCAATGAACTGGTTGGTAAACGAGGAGTCGCAAGTAATCAATATTTTAAGCATCCTGTATTGTGAAAAAAAAAGGTCTAAACGCACAACTTCAGCTCAATAACATTTGTTTTAATTTGCATAAGTACAGAGCACAAACAAAACTACTGTACTGTGCAATACACTAGGGCTGCAACTAACGATTATTTTCATAATCGATTAGTTGGCCGGTTATTGTTTCGATTAATCGGTTAATAACCGTAAAAAAAAAAAAAAAAAAAGGTAATTTTGCTGCGATTTGCATTTTTTTTTTTTTGGCCAATTTGTTGTTGGGAAGATTAAAAAAACACAAATTGCCGCAAAAACACACTATTGCATGCTTTTCTGCAGCTTCTCTATTGAAGTATATTGAACCAAAAAAACAAAATAGCACAGTTTTGCGTTAAAAAAAGTACTTGCCCTTTCCAAATACGCAGCAGCTGAAAAAATCATGGATGTGAACGTGTCCCATAGGAAACCATGTAAATGAACTGCAGTGTGTTTCTGCAAAAAGCACCAAAAACACAGAGGTGTGACCCAGGCCTGAGATGTTTAGCAACATAATGGGGTTAAAAAAACTAAAATTGGTACAAAAAGAGCAAATAATCGCTATAAGGGGTTAATTTTTTACTGTGGGACAGTGAAAGTAATATTTTGGGTAGCGATTTGCTCTTTTTGTACTGTAAAGGGCTCTTTTTTATTTTTTTTATTTTTTTTTAACCCCATTATGTTACTGGCCGATTAATCGATTATGAAAATAGTAATCGATTAATTTCATAATCGATTAGTTGTCGATTAATCGATTAGTTGTTTCGGCCCTACAATACACTGATGTAGTGCGTCGTTTGGGCGGGGAGAGCTGGTCTTAAAGGAGTTGTAAAGGTTTTTTTTTTTTATTTTCTAAATAGGTTCCTTTAAGCTAGTGCATTGTTGGGTTCACTTACCTTTTCCTTTGATTTACCTTTTAAATGTTTGTTTTCTTTGTCTGAATTTCTCACTTCCTGTTTCTCCTCACTGAACTCCACACCATCATCCGAGTGGTGTGGAGTCATCCAGAACAGCTTACTGAACAGCTTACTGAGGATAAACAGGAAGTGAGAAATTCAGACAAAGAAAACAAAGAAAAAAAATATTTAGAAGGTAAATAGAAGGAAAAGGTAAGTGAACCAACAATGCACTAGCTTAAAGGAACCTATTTAGAAAATAAAAAACGAACCTTTACAACCCCTTTAAGTCCGAGTGTTCGTTAAACAGGCAAGTCGTTAAATGAAGACTATCTGTACATAATCTTTCTTTTTGCAGTGAGCCACTTCTGTGAATCTACGCCCCCCCCTGACTTTGCGACAGATTTGCAATTTTCGGCCTGCCTTTGTAGTAAATTCTATGAATTGGTTTGTATTCCATGTTCTTAACCACTTGCCTGCTGGGCACTTTCACCCCCTTCCTGCCCAGGCCAATTTTCAGCTTTCAGCGCTGTCACACTTTGACATTTGCGCGGTCATGCAACGCTGTACCCAAATTATATTTTGACTTTTTTTTCACACAAATGGAGCCTTCTTTTGGTGGTATTTAATCAGCCCTGGGTTTTTTTATTTTTTGCTTTAAAAAATGCCCAAAATTCGTAAAAATACGTTTTGGTTCGTTTCTGTCAGTAAATTTTGTAAATACCGTATTTTTCGCTCCATAAGACGCACCTGACCATAAGACGCACCTAGATTTTAGAGGAGGAAAATATTAAAAAAAAAAACTTGAACCAAATGGTGTACTAAAATATTTAATAAAGTATAACAGAATAATATTTCTACACTAACAACTAATGTAAGGGGGCACCCTACACTGATCCCCAATTTAACTGGGACATTTACATGACCTCAATACAACAGGAGTATTTGCATATTTAGACATTTACACTGACCAGTAATGTAAATGGTGTATTTACAGTAACCCCCTCCCCCATCTCTCTACTAATCTTTGCATTCTTATCTCCCTCTGTCAGGGCCGGCCCAAGACATTGTGCTGCCTGGGACCAAGAATTAAATGCTGCCCCCCAAAAAAAAAAAATCACGCCCACCAAAAGGCCCCCACATTCATTATTTTATATCATGATAACTAAAGGGGACCCGTCATGCTCTATACATGTCAACAGGAGTATAAAGAGGACCTGTCATGGCTCTATACGTGTGTATATAGGAGTATGAAGGGACCTGTGCATGGCGGGCGGCCGCAATGTCTTTTGCGCAAACTAATCAATGTACGCTAATTGTGTTTTTTTGGTACCAAAAATATGTAGAAGAATACATATTGGCCTAAACTGATGAAGAAATATTTTTTTTTTTATAATTTTTTTGGATATTTATCATAGCAAAAAGTAAAACATATTGTCAAATATCACCAAAAGAAAGCTCTATTTGTGGGAAAAAAAGGACATCAATTTTATTTGGGTACAGTGTCGCATGACCGCGCAATTGTCAGTTAAAGCGACACAGTGCCGTATCGCAAAAAATGGCCTGGTCATTAAAAGGGGTTGTAAAGATTTGTTTTTTTTTCACCTTAATGCATCCTATGCATTAAGGTGAAAAAACACCTGGCAAGTACTGCCCCCCAGGCCCCCCGTTTTACTTACCTGAGCCCGTTCACCTGCTGTGCGCGTCCCTCGGCGTCCTCTTCTCCACGGAGGCTGGCCGTTTATTGGCTAGATTGGATAGATTGATAGCAGCGCAGCCATTGGCTCGCGCTGCTGTCAATCACATCCAATGACGCGGCCCGTGGGGGGGCGGGAATGAGTCGTACACGCTGTGTCTATGGACGCAGTGTGTATGACAGGGAGCGCGCCCACAAGCTAACCTCCTTGGGAGAGCGCTTCCCAGAAGGGGGTTATCTGACGCAGGGAGGAGCCGAGACAGCCGCCGAGGGACCCGAGAACAAGAGGATCGGGGCCACTCTTTTCCAAACTAACTGCACAGTGGAGGTAAGTATAGCATGTTTTTTATTTAAAAAAAAATAAAAAACAAAGCCATACAATCGCTTTAAGTGGGCGAATCCTTCCGGTCCTTAAGTGGTTAATCAGGGCTGGGCAAGGCAAGTCCCTCTCAGGCTCTCATGTCTCATACAACTTGTGATGTGTGTTTGTACTTACAGTTTTGCTTTGGACTCCACCACCAGATGCGGGTTGTCACCTGCCTTTACGTTGCGGGTTGTCACCTGCCTTTACGTTGCGGGTTGTCACCTGCCACACGTTGCGGGTTGTCACCTGCCACACGTTGCGGGTTGTCACCTGCCACACGTTGCGGGTTGTCACCTGCCACACGTTGCGGGTTGTCACCTGCCACACGTTGCGGGTTGTCACCTGCCACACGTTGCGGGTTGTCACCTGCCACACGTTGCGGGTTGTCACCTGCCACACGTTGCGGGTTGTCACCTGCCACACGTTGCGGGTTGTCACCTGCCACACGTTGCGGGTTGTCACCTGCCACACGTTGCGGGTTGTCACCTGCCACACGTTGCGGGTTGTCACCTGCCACACGTTGCGGGTTGTCACCTGCCACACGTTGCGGGTTGTCACCTGCCACACGTTGCGGGTTGTCACCTGCCACACGTTGCGGGTTGTCACCTGCCACACGTTGCGGGTTGTCACCTGCCACACGTTGCGGGTTGTCACCTGCCACACGTTGCGGGTTGTCTACTGCCACACGTTGCGGGTTGTCTACTGCCACACGTTGCGGGTTGTCACCTGCCACACGTTGCGCATGGTCACTTGCGTCACATGCCACACGTTGCGGATTGTCACTTGCCACGACATCACCTGCCACACGATGCAGATAGTCACGTGCCACACGTTGCGTATTGTCACTTGCCACACGTTGCGGATTGTCACAACGTCACCTGCCACACGTTGCGCGTTGTCACTTGCTGTGTCCCAGAGTGCACACGGCTGCACAGTGAGGGTGGAATTGTGGTGATTCAGGGCGGGCGGTGAGAGATGACATCATCTCTCTGCTCCGCTGCGCGCTCACTCACTGACTGCTCCTAGCCCCCCCCCGGGCTGCGAGTGTTCTGCCCGCGGCTGCCCCTGTCACCACTAACAGCAGCGGCGCTGGGCTCCTCACAGGCAGCGGCGCCTGCCCGCTCACTCACTGACAGCCCCCACCTCCCGGGCTGTGAGTGTCCTCACACAGGCAGCGGCGCCTGCTCGCTGACTGCCCCCCGTCCCCCCCCCCGTCCCCGGGATGCGAGTGTCCTCACAAGCAGCGGCGCCTGCCCGCTCACTCGCTGACTGCCCCTCCCCGCCCCTGGGCTGCGACTGTCCTCACAGGCAGCGGCGTCGGGTTCCTCACAGGCAGCGGATCGGGCGGAACAGGCTGGCTGGCGGGCGTCAGTTTGCCGCCCCCCTAAAAGTGCCGCCTGGTACCATGGTACCACCCGGTCCCATCATAGGGCCGGCCCTGCTCTCAGTACAACTCTGCCCCTCTAACTCATCTGCTAACCTCTGTCCCCCAAACCCCTAATCTTCTAACATCTGCACTCCAACCCTTCCTTCCCATTCAACTCTGCAGCCTCTGCACCTCAAACCCCCCTCTTTGATCCCCTCTACATGCCCCCTATATTCACCTGTATGCTGTTCACACCTTCTAGGTGGAGCGGCATGCAGAGGTGCGGGCGTAATTAGCATATGAATCGCGACGGCCGACCTCATTAACATAACAATGCCCGCGCGATTTACATATCAATGCCGATCCTGTGGGGGTTAAATACAGAACAATGCCCTTTTGTTTCTCTCCCAGTAGCAGCTGAAAGCATTAGAGAAACAGGATCTAGCTGGGGCAGAGTGATGCATAGGGCATCGTTCTGCCGTCGAAACGATCCCCCTATCAGCGGCTCTCCTGATTAGTATTCGCTCCATAAGACGCACACACATTTCCCCCCGTTTTTTGGGGGATAAAAAGTGCGTCTTATGGAGCGAAAAATACGGTAAGTAATTTTTCTCCTTCACTGATGGGTACCGATACGCTGCACTGGGTGGCACTGATGGACACTGACTGGCATCACTAATGGGCCAGTGCCGGCTGATGCTCAATTTTTTTGGGGGGGTGCAAACAAACTAAAAAAATACAGAAAAATAAAAACAATTGCCACTGTGCCCATCAATTGCAGCCACTGTTCCCATGGAACGCTGCCACTGTGCCCCCCCAAAGAAAACAAATGCAGCCACCACTTCTAAAGATTGGTATACTGCAATATATTAACCACCTCAATACTGGGCTTATTCTGGCATTTCTCTCCATGTAAAAATCATAATTTTTCTCTTATCGTCCATGGACTGACACAGCTGGATACTGTAAACGTGTGGGTACATGTCCCTGCTCGCAGGAGAAGATCTAGGCAGAATGTTAGATTGTTAGAGACATACATTCTAGAACAAACCAGAACTGAACAGCCCCGCCCAGGGGGGCGGTCCCTCCAGACATTACCCTCCCACCTGCAGCTAGCAGCCTGTTTTTTTCTGCCTAGCAGAAGAAGACATGGCTCTCTCAGGAGCCAGTCTCCTGGAAGATTTTACTTTTAAATTTTATTCCTTTGGGAATTTTTATTTTATTTTTGAGACCTTCAATCAACCGTCGGCTGGGCAACAGGTTGGGTACACTGGTATCCTCGTAGTCTTCCCTGTCCGACCATCGAGCGTGCTGCTGATCCTCGCCTTGTGTGCGTGAGACTCAGTTCATGACATGCCTCATGACTCCAGGGGTGGCCGGGTTGCTTTCATGCTCCCGCGGTCCTCACAAGATTGAACAGTACTTGACTGACTGTATCTCTCGCGGTGGACCCGGGCCGACAGCTACGCAGTACTGCTCTGTGATAGGTCTGTCTGAAACAAGCCAGTGGGTCCCTGAAAGGGACTGGTAAGTAGTCTCTCCTACTGCAGATGAGTACATGCTGGCTGTGTTTCTTTATATGGGGGGTTTCTCACGGTCTCCCCCCTGTACTGGTGCTGTGCTGTGGGGTGCTTGGGGGTCACTCTGGCCTGGCTGGACGCTTATGTCTGTAGTGGGTTCTGGAGAGAGGGGCAGTTTTTCTATTGTGTGAGGTGGTTATTGCGTGCGCCATTAGAGCTTTGAATTTCGCGCTCGGCGGCCATCTTGGCGTGGTTCAATGGTGCAGTTATAGCTACGGCCAGCAGCTATTTTCTTGTAGCCGCCGCGCATTTACTTTTGGTTTCGGCCTCTAGCGGCGGCGCAAATCTCCTCAGATTCTTCACTCTCCTCACAGATTCTTCACTCTCCTCACAGATTCTTCACTCTCCTCACAGATTCTTCACTCTCCTCACAGATTCTTCACTCTCCTCACAGATTCTTCACTCTCCTCACAGATTCTTCACTCTCCTCACAGATTCTTCACTCTCCTCACAGATTCTTCACTCTCCTCACAGATTCTTCACTCTCCTCACAGATTCTTCACTCTCCTCACAGATTCTTCACTCTCCTCACAGATTCTTCACTCTCCTCACAGATTCTTCACTCTCCTCACAGATTCTTCACTCTCCTCACAGATTCTTCACTCTCCTCACAGATTCTTCACTCTCCTCACAGATTCTTCACTCTCCTCAGGCTCACAGCGCGGTTTCTTCAGCAGAACTGAGTGGTCCTTAAGGGTTTGTGAGTCCTCCGGGTATCCCCCTCCTCAGCGTAGCAGGTGGGTGGACTGTATATTCACTGTATAGTGTATAAGGTCTCAGAGGGTGGCGTTATGGAGTCTGATACACCTGCTCTCCACACTTGCCTGGGGCAGCTGGCAGTGCTGCATAGTTAAACATGTTCATATGTTTCCTGCACCTGCGGTCCTTATGGACCAGTTGTCGGCAGTCCTGGAATCATTCCTTGTCAGAATGGAAGCGGTGTGCGAGCAAAAGGAGCTATAAGCCCCCTCTCCCCACAAAAATCTTTAGTGAAGGAGTGCTCTGATTCAGATATGGGCCTAGCTACTATGCTCAGGACCCTAGATCTGAATCTTTAATGTTTATGAACAGGACATTCCCTTGTGAGGAAGACTCCAGTTTTGTGTCAGTGAATGACAGGGCGCTTGTAAGTGAACTCAATTGATGATGTGAGGAACACTCTCAAGCTAGGTGCTGTGGCACCTCAGGTGGACGCTGTTTCCCTTGGTTCCTTCAAGCTTTTATTTTACACAGCTTCCTCACTGTTTTCCTCACGCTGCGTCAAGAGCAGCATGGATGATACAGTGGTACACGGTGTTTCCCTCCCCCTGGTCGGTGCAGCATGGTGGTGGGGGGGGGGACTTTATTCATTTGTCTCTAGTCCCTGTGAGCCTTCTGTGTGATGTCCTGAGGCAACAACAGGGTCTCTGCACCTGTGGTTTCCCGCCATTTCCTGGGGAACGCTTTGAGCTCTGACAGACACACGGTCTGAGGATCAGAGGTTACCTGTTACCTGCATGCTGCTTCGGCACTACACTGTGTATGTATGTGTTATTGGTCTCTGTGTCTACGTTCCAATGCTGTGTTTCAGTGCCATACATGATATAAATGTACAAAATATGTTTATGCACGACTCCAGATACATTCACAGTATATGTATGTATGTATGTATTATACTCTTTGAGTCGGCGCGGGTTCCTGCCGGGGGCTCCGGTGTACTCCCGCGCTCTCATGGTATATGCGCTTCGGCTCTCTGCACAGTATAGACATGTTCAATATGTTTATTGCACATACTATACATGTTTACAGTATGGGTATACTGTTTGCGTGGGGTTCCTCTGGGTACTCCGGTTTCCCCCCGCGCTCCAATGGAAATGCACAGCAAAAACATGTACAATATGTTTATTCACATGCTATCATTCCTACACGGTATCTGTGTGCTGTCTGCGTGGGATTCTTCCGGGTGTTCCGGTTTCTTCCCACGCGCTGACGGTATGTGGGCCTTTGGCCTTCTGCACAGTTAAACATGTTCAATGTTTATCACGCATGCTATATTACCTACACGATATGTGTATGCAGTCTGTGTGGGTTTCCTCCGGGTACTCCAGTTCCCTCCCACACGCCATTGGTATGGGCGCTTCGGCGCTATACACAGTCTAAATTTGTGCGATTGGATATCCACATACTAACATACCTACCCGGTATGTCTGGGCAGTCTGCGTGGGTTTCCTCCGGGTTTCCGCCCACACTACATGACATGCGTGCCTTTGGTGCAATACATGGTGTAAACATACACATTATGTTTATACACAACACTAACTACATTCACAGTAGTTGTAGGTATTGCATTCACTGAGTATGCGTGGGGTACTTCGGTTCCCCCCACGTGCCAACAGTGTGCGCCCCTTCGGTGCTATGCACACATGGGCTTGTGCAAAATGTTTAGCGCACACACTATAATACCTACACGGTATGCGTATGCAGTCTGCGTGGGTTTCATCCGGGTGCCCAGGTTTCTCCCCAGAGTTCAATGGTGTGCGCATTTTCAGCGCTATGCACAGCATAAACATGTGCAATTTGTTTATTCGCAGGCTAACATACCTACACGGTTGTGTACGCAATCTGCGTGGCTGGTTCACATCCAAGCCCCGATGATGTGCGCACCTTCGTCGCTAGCACAGTATAAACGTGTTTTAATAGGTTTATCCACACATACTATACTACATACGCCGTATGTGGTGGTATTATGCTCTTTGTGGCTGGGTGGGTTTCCTCCCACACTCTATTTGCGCGTTTGACGCAAAACATAGTATAAACTATGTGTTTGCACAATCAGCACTTATCCATGGGTAGCTGCTGGATGGAGCATTGTCGCAAGGATCCCTGTTTTCAGGGGTACCGCTTTCCACCTGCTTTCAGTGGTGATCAGAAGCGCTGGCTTGGACTGTGTTCGCCAGGCTGAGGTTAGCGTTACGCCCGTTAGTGGCTGCGTCTCTGGCGTTTTTGTAGCTCAATGACTGGGCAAAGGCCTCTGCTTAATCCATCAGTCGTCTAGCAGGTGCACCTCAACTGCTTTAGCCTTTTAGGGTCTCTGTGTCCGGGGTGGGTTTGCGCCACCTGTGGAGGCTGAGGTACTAGTCCTCTGACCGAGTTTCTAGGGAAGTTCCGTCAAGTTGCCTTTATTGGCCAACAGTTGAGGCACCCTGTACACCGGGGCCTCTCTTCTCCGATACATTGCGGAGTCTCTTTGGGATTTTCATACATCTTGCTGCAAGACGGTCCTGTCGGTCGTGTGCATTGCAGGGGAAGAGACCTTGCATCCGGAGGTGTTTCCACCTCCTTTACCGGAGGTGGGGCACCGGAAGTGGACCTTATGGCCTCTCGACTCACTCGCAAGGTGGCAAGATCGTGGCCAGGTCCAGGGACCCCTGGGCGGACGCGTTGGAAGCAGGTGGGGGCAGTATCGCCTGATATATGCTTACCCTCCCCTATTGTTGCCTCGCCTGCTTCACAGAGTAGGGGCTGAGGCCATTCCGGTGATCCTCATTGCTCTGGAACGGCCACATTGGTACGCCGAGCTACTTCGGCTAGTCGCAGACGTTCCTTGGCGACTGCCTATTGGGGTGGACCTTTTGTCTCATGATCCCATACTTCATCCTGCTTTACAGTCCTTGGCTTTAATGGCATGGCTGTTTAAAGCCAGGTGCTGAAGGACCGAGTTCTCTCGTATTCGGGCTTCTGTTCTATGTTGTTGACACGGGAATCTTCCTCCAGAAAGATATATCTCACCGTACCTGGAAGGCTTACATCGCTATGTGCGAGGAACTTGAGTGGCGTCCTTGGATGTATTCCGTTCCCAGGATTTTGCTGTTCTTACAGCGTGGTGTGACCCAAAAGCTGGCCTTGCATACTTTTTTTTTGAGGGTCGGATTTCGGCCCAGGCTGTCTTTTTCAACGACCGCTACCGGGCCATTCCTTGATTGGCACCTTTTGTGCAGGGGGTTCGCCATGTGATCCCCCTGTCAAGCCTCCTCTCCCTACTTGGGATCTGAATTTGATGCATCTCGGTTCTCCAAGAACATCCCTTTGAGAATATCAGAGAGATTCCTCTCTTGACCTTTTCCCGGAAGGTGGCCTTCTTAGTGGCCATTGCTTCGGTTAGACGGGTGTCTGAGTTGGCGGCCTTGTCCTGCAAGTCGCCTTACTTGGTCCTCCATAAGGATATGGCGGTGTTGCGCCCACGACCATCCAACTTTTCAAAAGATGGTCTCGGCCTTTCACCTTAAGGACATTGTTCTTCCGTCCTTGTGTCCTCACCCATTGCATCCCTGAGAGTTTGCGCTTCATACATTAAGATGGGTACAAGCCTTACGAGTGTACCTGTCTGCTACTGTTTCCATTCTGAAGTCTGTGTCTGGTCCAAAACAGGGCCGAGCGGTGTCGTCTGCCATCGTCTCTAGGTGGATCAGGCAGACCGTCATACAGGCCTATTCCCCTAAGGGGCGGGTGCCTCCCTTTCCGGGGTACGGCGCATTCCACCAGGGCAATTGGTGCTTCCTGGGCTTTCCGACATTAAGCGTCGGTTGCACAAGTGTGCAAGGCGGCGACCTGGTCGTCCGTTCATACCTTTTCAAAATTTTATAAGATTGATGTGGCTGCATCTTCGGATGCTTCCTTCGGCCGCAAAGCATTGCAGGCCGCTGTTTAATGTTGCAACTCCTCCGTTGAGGAGCTCTGCTTGTTTGGAGTGAAGTTTTGGCTGTTCCTTTACTACTGCTCTCACCCTTCTGATACCACTTTGGGACGTCCCACACGTTTTACAGAATCCAGCTGTCAGTCCATGGACGGTAAGAAAATAGGATTTTTGTACTCACCGTAAAATCCATTTCTCTGACGTCCATGGACTGACACAGCACCCAACCTTCCTTTTAAGGTTTGTACTACTTTGTTACGAACTGAGGCTGCTAGCTGCAGGTGGGAGGGTAATGTCCGGAGGGACCGCCCCCCTGGGCGGGGCTGTTCAGCTCTGGTTTGTTCTAGAATGTATGTTTCTAACGATCTAACATTCTGCCTAGATCTTCTCCTGCGAGCAGGGACATATACCCACACGTTTACAGTATCCAGCTGTTTCAGTCCATGGACGTCAGAGAAATGGATTTTACGGTGAGTACAAAAATCCTATTTTTTTGCTAGAAAATTACTCAGAACCCCCAAACATTATAAACGCTTTTTTTTTTTTTTTTTTGTATAATGTGGAAGATGACGTTATGCCGAGTAAATAGATACCTAACTTGTCACGCTTTAAAATTGCACACACTCATGGAATGGCGCTAAACTTCGGTACTTAAAAATCTCCATAGGCGACGCTTAATTTTTTTTTTACAGGTTACCAGTTTAGAGTTAGAGGAGGTCTAGTGCTAGAATTGTTGCACACGCTCTAACACATACGGCGATGCCTCACGTGTGGTTTAGACAGCGTTTACATATGTGCGCGGGACTTATGTGTGTGTTCGCTTCTTAGCGCGAGCTACCGGGGACAGGGGCATTTTTTATTTTTTTTTTATTATTAATTTTTTAATTGTTTTTTTTTTTTTTTTTTTAATCACTTTTATTCCTATTTACAAGGAATGTAAACATCAACGTCAAAAGGGCCCCACATCTCTCCTCCAGGCTAGAAAGCATGAGATCGGGATTTTTTTTTACTGATCTCATGCTGACAGCGCGCGATCACGGCTTTGTTTAGTTTCGGGTACCTGGGCGTGACGTCATAACGTCGCGCCCGGGCCTGCGACGGCCATAGAGATGACTGGTGACCAGTCATCTCTATGCTTCCCATCCGGCACCGGCCGATTTGTTCTCTGGGCCCCCGAGGGCACGGGAGAGCCTGGAGAAGCACCGGATGGTGGCGGGAGGGGGGGACGTCCCATCCCGTTGCCTGGAAGAACGATCAAGCGGCGGAACTGCCGCTATGATCATTCTTATGGTGCACAGAATCGCCGGCTGAAAAGGATATCTGAATGATGCCTGTAGCTGCACCCATCATTCAGATATCCCCGCACAGTCAGCGACGTCATATGACGGCGTGCGGTATTGAGGCGGTTAAATGTTTAGGTTTAATACTGCTTTAAATCCAAAATCTTGCGTGGGTTTTTTTTTTTTTTTTCCCCCAGACCGGGGTTCCTCCATAAGTATACATTTAGATCCGGGCAGAAGTAATATCTCATAATGTACCGTCCCATCTGGCCTCCCACCCAATCGATACTCAGATTAATAACCACAGACATGACAAGCCATTTAGGAGACGGCCGTTGCGCATTCACCGAGCGGCAGCTCCATTTATTTTCATCATCAGACAGCCGAGTCTCCCTCCGTACAAGGTCACCAACCTCCTGCCAAAACACAAATCACCGTTATCGACTCTCCGGCTAATAAATAAACTGTGTACATCCTACAGAGAGGGGCGCGTCACATCTATAAATCTGTGTTCAGAATATCGTATGGAAACGCTGGGGCATCCCCCGTCCTATCAAACAACTGGAGCCCCGTGAAGACGACAGGGGGGACTCCAGGACAGGTAAGTATCCTATTTTTAAAAGCCAGCGGCTGCAGTATGTGTAGCTGCTGGCTTTTAATATATATATATATATACAGGTATATATAATTTTTTTTTTTTTTTTTGCCGGAACACCACTTTAAATCTGACCCTGGCCGTCCCTTCAGTCTTGCACAGTTGTAGCGGCTCCTCTCCTGGACTAAAATGGCTTCCTCTGATTTCACTGCACACTGTGAGCTTCTCACAATGTGCATTAGAAGCTGCAGCAAGTCAGAGCCCCGCCTAGCTGCAGGACATCCAGCGTCATCTAGCCTATTAGCCTGACTGTCCCTGACCCCACTCATTCGTTGGATTTCAGTTCTTTCAATCATAGAGACTCAGCATCACATGTGGGAATTGCTCATGAGAATACAGTCTGCCTAGGAACACCCACTCCTCCAGGCATTTTGATATTTGCATAACTTCTCCCTCTGCTTGCATCAGGACTGAGGGCTCCTGAGAGGAGTACTCAGGCTGGGTGCTGTGATGTTTTCAAGAAGCTATGTACAGCACCCTGCCAGCCCCTCCCACCAGCCATGATCTGCCTGCATTGCATAGAGAAGCACAGTGATGACATCACAGGGTGTAAAATAAGATATGTATTACAAATGAAAAGGTTTTATTTAAACATTTCATTAGCTTGTTGGTAAGGGTGGGGGTCAAGGATGAACCAGGGAAGATATTTGTGTGTGTGTGTGTGTGTATATATATGTGTGTGTGTGTGTGTGTATATATATATATATATATATATATATATATATATATATATATTCTACACACCCCTGGTAAAATGTCAGGTTTCTGTGATGTAAAAAAATTAGACAAAAATTAAATAATTTCAGAACTTTTTCCACCTTAATGTGACCTATAAACTGTACAACTCAATTGAACAACAAACTGAAATCTTTTAGGGGGGGGAGGGGGAAGTAAAAAACTAAAACAATGAGGTTGCATAAGTGTGCACACCCTCTTATAACTGGGGATGTAGCTTTGTTCAGAATTAAGCAATCGCATTCAAACTCATGTTAAATAGGAGTCGGTACACACTTGCCATCATTCAAAGCGGCTCTGATTAACCCTAAATAAATTTCAGCTGTTCTAGTAGGTCTTTCCTGACATTTTCTTAGTCGCATCCTACAGAAAAAGCCATGGTCCGCAGAGAGCTTCCAAAGCATCAGAGGGATCTCATTCATAAAAGGTATCGGGAGAAGGGTGCAAAGTGCCCCAGTGTGAAAGGGGTCTTAAAGTGGTTGTAAACCCACTTTTTAAACAAAGACCTACAGGTAAGCCTAGATTAAGGCTTACCTGTAGGTGCATGAAATATCTCCTTAACCTACACGGTTAAGGAGATATTTGTATGTAAATGCGGCGACGCTGACGTCACCCCATTCACAAATTCGGCTAGGTCGCAACATTCGACGACGTAGCCGAATTCGACAGCTCACGCGCGCATGCGCGGAGTCACGTCTTCGCCGCTTCGGCCAATCACAGCGGCGATACCCGGAAGTAACATTCCGGCTATCGCCGCAGCGATGGATGCGGCTAGAGGAGGGACACGGACGACTTCGGGGGCCCCGATCGAAGGTAAGTGGTACATAATGAGCTAGTATGCTAGTCATACTAGCTCATTCTAGCTTTGTCTTGCAGGTAAGTAAAAAAAAAAAAATTTACGTGGTTTACAACCACTTTAAGGACCGGGCCTATTTTTTGGACTCTGTGTTTACAAGTTAAAATCATATTTTTTTTGTACTAGAAAATTACTTGGAACCCCCTAACATTTTTATATATATATATATATATATATATATATATATATATATATAAATATATATATAAATTTTTTAACACCCTAGAGAATAAAATGGCGGCCGTTTTACAATACTTTTTGTGTCGCACTGTATTACACTTTTTTGACTTAAAATAAGACAACAGTAAAGTTAGCCCACTTTTTTTTTTTTATGTATATCGTGAAAGATAATGTTATGCCGAGTAATTTGATACCCAACATGTCACGCTTCAAAATTGCACCCGCTCGTGGAATTGCGACAAACTTTTACCCTTTAAAAATATCCATAGGCGACGTTTAAAAAATTTCTACAGGTTACACGTTTAGTGTTTAGAGGAGGTCTAGTGCTAGAATTATTGCTGCGATACCTCACGTGTGGTTTGAACACCGCTTTTTATATGCGGGCACGACTTGCGTATGCTTCTGCGCACAAGCTCGGAGGGACAGGGCGCTTTAAAAAATGTTTCTTTTTTTTTTCTTATTTATTTTTATTTAAAAAAAAAAAAAAAAATGTTTGGGTCACTTTTATTCCTATTACAAGGAATGTAAACAGTCAAAAAGACCTCAGATCTCATATTTACACTAAAATGCAATAAATTTTGTTTCCCTTTTTTAAGCGCAACTTCTGCACTCCAATGCTATGGAGCCAAGCGGGGGCCATCTTTCCCTCACTCGGGATCCAGGCAGTGAGGAGAAAGGACCCGATCATCTCTGCCGCTACTGACTGCTCCGATAAGCGGCAGAGATGGCCAGAGCGTGGTGGGACGGGGGCCCTCTCCCGCCCTCGATAAAGGGTGATTTTGCAGCGAACCTGCTGGTGAGACCACTTTTATCCTGAAAAAGGACCACCGGCCGTTTTTTTTTTTTTTAATACTAGGGTTATGGTAGCTAGCTGCTGCCATAACAATGGTATTTTTTTTTTTTTTTTTTAAATACTTTATATTGATAGCAATGGTATTTAAAGTGGTTGTAAACCCTTTACAACCACTTAAACCTACAGGTAAGCCTAGATTAAGGCTTACCTGTATGTGCTTGAAATATCTCCTAAACCTACACGGTCTAGGAGATATTTGCAAATCACCGTACGGCGATTTTCTTCTGCGCATGCGCCGGAGTTAGAAAGGGCACGCTGTGCCGTTTCTAGCTCGGGTCATCCCGTGAGTGGCGGCTCCCAGTCACAGAGCCGGAGTTCGCGGCCCCCGGAAGGAAGAGGGGGGGGTAAAGAATGGACGCTCGCTGCTAGCTAGGAAGACAGGGACATCGCGGGCTTCTCCTGCAGGTAAGTGTCACATAATGGGCTAATATGCGATGCAGAGTAGCCCAATTATGCTTTACCTTTGCAGGGAAACAAAGAGGAAGTAAAACCCATCAGGGTTTACTTCCTCTTTAACGTTAAAGTAGCAATGCATAACGACGACAGGCGGTCCTTAAGTGGTTACAGGAGCTGCAGGAGTATCTGGCAAGTACTGGCTGGTGTGGTACATGTGACCACAATCTCCTGTAAAAACAAACAGAGGTTTTGAGGCAAGTTTGGACTTTCATGGCACGGTAAAGACTCACATAAACAATTTATACAAAAATATAAGATTTGTTAAGAAAAAACAGTTAAAGTAGTCCTTTAGGGCAAGAATACAGAATACATCATTTGGATCTCTGAAATTAGGAACTGTGAAAACAGACGTGAGACCATCCGTGTAGAACGGGATTGGATGTTCGTCCCTTCACCGTTCCGCCTCTACGTGTTTCGCAGTATGACCGCTTCTTCAGGAGTATATTTTCAAAGTTTATAGGTATGGATATCTCTGTAATGAATAAACATATAAATAAATGCACTTAAACGCAATGAGAAAGGGCAAATAAATACATATATCATACTTGGAAAAGATTTCAGACAAAATATGGAGCCACAGTCTGTCTGCCACCGCTGTGAACCAAGTAAAAAAAACAATCAAATTTTATAAAATCTATGATAGAATTCCGCCCCCTATACATGTCGACCCTGGACAGATTGGATGAATGACGCTTACCTGCAGAGAAACAACCCCGAGCAACAGGACCTTACAAGCCCTGAGGTGCAATATTCTGTAGTCTTCATATGTCTGGGCTATGGAGTACAGTGGAATTATGGCCTTTTTATAAGAAGAAAAACATCCAAGACTGGCAAAAATGCATCTGAAGTCTCCCAAAAGCATGTGGGAAGATGTTATGGTCTGATGAAACCAAGGTTGAACTTTTTGGCCATACTTCCAAAAGATATGTTTGGAGCAAAAGATCACCATACCCACCGTGAAGCATGGTGGTGGCATCATCATGCTTTGGGGCTGTTTTTCTTCAGCTGGAACAGGGGCCTTAGACAAGGTAGAGAGAATTATGAACAGTTCCAAATACCAATCAATATTGTCACAAACCCTTCAGGCTTCTGCTAGAATGCTGAACATGAAGAGGAACTTCATCTTTCAGTATGACAACGACCCAAAGCATACATCCAAATCAACAAAGGAATGGTTTAACCAGAAGAAGATTTAAAGTTTTGGAATGGCCCAGACCTGAATCCCATTGAAGGGCTGTGCACAGGAGATGCCCTTGCAATCTGACATATTTGTGGTGTTTTTTTGCACAGAAGAGTGGGCAAATATTGCCAAGTCAAGATGTGCCATGCTGATAGACTCATACCCAAAAACACTGAGTGCTGTAATAAAATCAAAAGGCACTTCAACAAAGTTTTAGTGTAAGGGCGTGCACACTTGTGCAACCATATTATTTTAGTTTTACTTCCCTCCCCCTAAGATTTCAGTTTGTTGTTCAACTGAGTTGTACAGTTTATAGGTCTCATTAAAGGTGGAAAAAGATCTGAAATTATTTATCTTTGTCTCATTTTTCTTACATCACAGAAACCTGACATTTTAACACGGGTGTGTAGACTTTATTTATATATATATATATATATATATATATATATATATATATATATATATATTTTCTGTCTGTTCTGAGACAAACTTCAGCTTTAAAGTGGAAGTAAACTTCTAATATTAAATGTTACCTATAGGTAGTGTAAATATCTCCTAAATGTGCACAGTTTAGAAGATTTTTACTGTACAGTGCCTTGCGAAAGTATTCGGCCCCCTTGAACTTTTCATCCTTTTGCCGCATTTCAGGCTTCAAACATAATATATAAAATTTTAATTTTTTTGTGAAGAATCACCAACAAGTGGGACACAATTGTGAAGTGGAACGAAATCTATTGGATATTTTAAACTTTTTTAGCAAATAAAAAACTGAAAAGTGGTGCGTGCAAAATTATTCGGCCCCTTTACTTTCAGTGCAGCAAACTCACTCCAGAAGTTCAGCGAGGATCTCTTAGGCCCCTTTCACACTGAGGCGTTGAAAAAACGCTCAAAAATTATAGGATTTTTGTACCTCGATTTTACCGCGTTTTTACCGCGATTTTACCGCATTCGCGCTAAAATTAGCGCGAACGCGGTAAAAACGCATAGGCGTTAGCGCTATTTTTTAACAACGCTTATGCCTATGCGTTTTTACCGCGAATCCCATTCATTTCAATGGGGATAGGCGTTTTTACAGCGCTATTTTATGCGCCCTAAAGTTGCTCTAAAAAAGCTGTTTGCAGGATTTTTTTCAACGCCCAGCCAGCAAAACGCCTCAATGTGAAAGCCCTCAGAGATTTCACATTGAGAATGCTGGGGCAGGATTATTTCAGGCGTTATTACAGCGCTATTTTTACAGCGAAAACGCGGTAAAAACGCCTCAGTGTGAAAGGGGCCTTAATGATCCAATGTCGTCCTAAATGACTGATGGTGATAAATAGAATCCACCTGTGTGTAATCAAGTCTCTGTATAAATGCACCTGCTCTGTGATAGTCTCAGGGTTCTGTTGAAAGCGCAGAGAGCATCATGAAGACCAAGGAACACACCAGGCAGGTCCGTAATACTGTTGTGGAGAAGTTTAAAGCCGGATTTGGATACAAAAAGATTTCCCAAGCTTAAAACATCCCAAGGGGCACTGTGCAAGTGATCATTTTGAAATGGAAGGAGTATCAGACCACTGCAAATCTACCAAGATCTGGCTGTCCCTCTAAACTTTCAGCTCAGACAAGGAGAAGACTGATCAGAGATGCAGCCAAGAGGCCCATGATCACTCTGGATGAACTGCAGAGAACTACAGCTGAGGTGGGAGAGTCTGTCCACAGGACAACAATCAGTCGTACACTGCACAAATCTGGCCTTTATGGAAGAGTGGCAAGAAGAAAGCCATTTCTCAAAGATATCCATAAAAAGTCTCGTCTAAAGTTTGCCACAAGCCACCTGGGAGACACACCAAACATGTGGAAGAAGGTGCTCTGGTCCGATGAAACCAAAATCGAACTTTTTGGCCACAATGCAAAACGATATGTTTGGCGTAAAAGCAACACAGCTCATCACCCTCAACACACCATCCCCACTGTCAAACATGGTGGTGGCAGCATCATGGTTTGGGCCTGCTTTTCTTCAGCAGGGACAGGGAAGATGGTTAAAATTGAGGGGAAGATGGATGCAGCCAAATACAGGACCATTCTGGATGAAAACCTGTTGGAGTCTGCAAAAGACCTGAGACTGGGACGGAGATTTATCTTCCAACAAGACAATGATCCCAAACATACAACAAAATCTACAAAGGAATGGTTCACAAATAAACGTATCCAGGTGTTAGAATGGCCAAGTCAAAGTCCAGACCTGAATCCAATCGAGAATCTGTGGAAAGAGCTGAAAACTGCTGTTCACAAACGCTCTCCATCCAACCTCACTGAGCTCGAGCTGTTTTGCAAGGAAGAATGGGCAAGAATTTCAGTCTCTCGATGTGCAAAACTGATAGAGACATACCCCAAGCGACTTGCAGCTGTAATCGCAGCAAAAGGTGGCTCTACAAAGTATTAACGCAAGGGGGCCGAATAATTTTGCACGCCCCACTTTTCATTTTTTTCTTAGTTAAAAAAGTTTCAAAAATCCAATAGATTTCGTTCCACTTCACAATTGTGTCCCACTTGTTGGTGATTCTTCACAAAAAATTAAAATTTTATATCCTTATGTTTGAAGCCTGAAATGTGGCAAAAGGATGAAAAGTTCAAGGGGGCCGAATACTTTCACAAGGCACTGTACATGCAGCCAGTGACATCATTGGCCTATGCGCTCTAAAGGAACGCCCGTGCCATTCCTTCAGAGCCCTGTGCCGTTAACGGCCACTTTCACGCGCATGCGTGGGAGTGACATCATCATGGCTCCGGTCAGTCACAGAGCTGGAGTCTGTGAACCCGGAAGCAAGACGGGTGAAGATGGAAGCGACCTCCAACGATCGCATCGCTGGAATGCTCCGTTTTCAGGTAAGTTTCACATAATAAAAAAAACATCTAGCGGTTTACAACCAATTTAAAGCTTAATGCCAGGAAATTCTTTTTTATTTCTCCTGAACGCCACACTAAAATTTGGAACAAAACACTAGAATAAGCTTGTTTATCATATAGCTGCATTTAGAGATGCAAAAAGAAATCTGCCGTACGCAGAAAGTGAAATTGTTTGCGTTCATGAGTGAAAGCCCTTTTTTTTTTGATGCATGGGATCGCATGATACTTAGAGCTCAGCTAATGTTGCATCAAACAGATCTCGGCTGTTCTTGATGTATCACATATAGTACAGTGTGTGTGTCTCTCAGCCTCCCAGTGCAGATTCAGCTGGAGCTATTTTCCGCTCAGCCATTATCAAAGCGTTAGATTGTCAGCTCGGCCGACCCCACAGCTGTCCATGAAAAGTCGGGCGTAGGCGGTGATTATGGGGTGTGGGGTTTCCTTAAATATTCACCTTTCTCCTCGCACTCTTCAATCCCACTGATTATTGATCAGCTTGCCCACGCTGCTGTTTTCTTGTTTGTTGGCTGGATTATGGATTCTGTTTTGAACCCTTAAATTTTGAATACGTTGGTAGCCAGAGAGCCAGAAGCGGAAATGCTGTAATCCTGCAAAACAAATCCGAATATCATTTTGTTTCTTCTTTCTCTGCTGGGATCAGGGGCTCCAACAGATCAAATCAGATAATTAGTCAAAGTGGGTTCATACATCCAGAATATGCCATGGGTTCACTGTGGGTGCCACAACAAGCTACACCTTGGCATGTCTTCCTAGGCCAAATCCCTGCAGGGAGAAGCAGATAATTGGGTGCCAGGGAACTTTTTTTTTTTTTTTTTTTAAATCTCTATTATTTCTGTGTATATCTCTGACAGAAGAGGGCCCATACCTGCCTCCGCTGACATCCCCATACCCCCAAATCTGCCTCCGCTGACATCCCCATACCCCCAAATCTGCCTCCGCTGACATCCCCATACCCCCAAATCTGCCTCCGCTGACATCCCCATACCCCCAAATCTGCCTCCGCTGACATCCCCATACCCCCAAATCTGCCTCCGCTGACATCCCCATACCCCCAAATCTGCCTCCGCTGACATCCCCATACCCCCAAATCTGCCTCCGCTGACATCCCCATACCCCCAAATCTGCCTCCGCTGACATCCCCATACCCCCAAATCTGCCTCCGCTGACATCCCCATACCCCCAAATCTGCCTCCGCTGACATCCCCATACCCCCAAATCTGCCTCCGCTGACATCCCCATACCCCCAAATCTGCCTCCGCTGACATCCCCATACCCCCAAATCTGCCTCCGCTGACATCCCCATACCCCCAAATCTGCCTCCGCTGACATCCCCATACCCCCAAATTTGCCTCCGCTGACATCCCCATACCCCCAAATCTGCCTCCGCTGACATCCCCATACCCCCAAATCTGCCTCCGCTGACATCCCCATACCCCCAAATCTGCCTCCGCTGACATCCCCATACCCCCAAATCTGCCACCGCTGACATCCCCATACCCCCAAATCTGCCACCGCTGCTACTATGGAGCATCAGTGGTGGCAGATCTGGGGGGATCTGCCACCGCTGACGCTCCATACCCCCAGATCTGCTGCCGCTGCTACTTTATCCCCGCCCCAAATCTGCCACTCCATCCCTCCAGATCTGCCACCGCTGCTACTCCATCCCCCCCAGATCTGCCACCGCTGCTACTATGGACCATCAGCAGTGGCAGATCGGGGGGTGGGATCTGCCACCGCTGCCACTCCATACCCCCAGATCTGCCGCCCCAGACACTCCATACCCCCAGATCCCCTGCTGCTCTCCTCCATCTTTTCACCCTAAAACAACATTTTGTCTCCTGTAGCAGAGCCATGCGTGGGAGGGAAATCCTCTTACACAAGTGAAATCCTCCTGTGAAATGATTTGGCTGCAGTGCTAGCCCTGGCACAAGGCGTGGGAGGACCACTCTGCTGAGCTAAGGAGTTTTTGTTACAAAGTTTTTTTTTTTCTTTTTCGCAGGCAGCAAATGACCGATATAAATACTTCATGAGAATTATTAGGATTGTTGTGTATTGGCAGAAGAACGCACACTGCACTCCTGAGAAAATAAATCTGACAACAAATTGCTTTTCCCCCATTTGGCCCTGGCCGATCACATGACATCATAACACTGTCATTTGTGGTTACTCTGGCTATCTTTTGCCGTTGCAGTAATAAAGTTTCAATGTACCACCAGCAAAGTTTTAAATATTGCCACAAAGGATGTTAACTCACTTTGTGGGTACCAGGTTCCACCAAATCCAGATATTAATTGGGTATGGGGAAGTTCTGGACAGCCGCACTCTGGAAATTAGCCTTTATTGTAAAAAATATATCAAAATACAAGCCACAGCAGAAAATAGGACAGACGAGCTGACGCGTTTCACACTTAACAGTGCTTCATCATAGCTATGGCTTGTATTTTGACATTTTTTTTTAAAATTTTTTTTACAATAAAGGTTAATTTCCTGCTGTGGCTTGTATTTTGATATATTTTTTTTTACAATAAAGGCTCATTTCCAGAGTGCGGCTGTCCAAAACTTTCCCTTACCCAATTGCTATATGCTTAGCCTGCACCTGCTGCTTCAATTCTAAGGAGAGTCTTTATTCCATATACCCGCCTGGAGCGGTAATCCCCTTCAAATCCAGATATTACTTTGTAATAGCCTGAATGTGATGTACATCGCTTGCACAGAGAGAAAAGCTGTAGGAGGGGCCCAGCAGGCCCCACCCACTACAGGCCACGTGCTGAAAACTACAGGAGGGGTGGAGACCAGACCAGTCACCCTGCACAAGGAGGGAGAGCAGCAGTGAGCCGTCTTTATTACAGGAAGCTCCTACGCAGAGGTTAAGTTTCAAGACATGCACAAAGCACACCAAGATTCAAGAAGAATACACATGGTGAATGGATTAAGGCAATATGTACTTATCCCAGAGTTCATCTGTGTATGTTGGCTTCGTTCTCTGAGACACACCTTGGAAGCAGACAGGCCGCTGCGTGCCTCTGCTTTGTTGTGTACGGCCCCCTGGTCTGGCAGGGCAGGGGTTAATGGCGATGTGGATTTACAGACTTCCTCCTCAGTCACATGGATGGGCATTGATGTGCTGGAGGCACCGTTAGTCTAATGAAGTGCGTCGGGCTGGCTGTCTCCTCCGCGGCAGGCTCTGCACTTGCATCCACGGACAAATCCTTTTAGACAGGTCTTCTTGTGATGATGGGAGAGAGACTGGCAGCCTTGGCGAGGTCCCGGGCGCCCTCTCCAGTCCTGTGGCTTGTCTACATGGCAGAACGTAATCTCCAGAGGCAGCTCAGAGTGTGCGGAGGGGTCCAGGCTTGTACTAGGCCTGGTGCTGGGTGGGAAGGGTAGCTGAGGACGGGCAAGGGCTAGGGGGGGGGGGGGGATTCACAGGATGCAACTTGCCCGAAATCTCAAACTTTATCTAATAATAGATTACAGCATGGATGTAACCAATCAGCTTCTGGGTTTTATTGTCTAAGCTTAATTGAAGGAGCTGAAGTTAGAAGCTGATTGGTTACTATGCACAGCTACACCACATTTTGTGTGCTCCAATGTTGGTGAATCTCCCCCATAGTGTACAGTAGATGCTAGTTACATTATGCAGCCTCTGCTTCCTACTTGGTTTTGCAGCTCTGCTTTCTCTATCTGCTCATGGGGTCCGTTGATTTGGCTCCAAGAATAAATCCCTCACATGTCACAATAGACAAAAAACTTGAGCTCAGTGTTACTAACCCCACAACAGTAAAATCAGTCTGTATATGCTGTAAAGCATGCTTGTTATACTCACTGTGGAACCTAAGGAGTTAATCCTCTGCATTGTGTATAAAGGCTGTTTGATCTTGTCTTCTCTAATTCTCCCCTTCCTTTTTCACTGTCCCCAATCCATCTCCTTATAGTACAGAGCCTTGGAGGCACTCTGCACATGCTCAGTTTGGTGTATATTTGCAAGAGAGGGTTTTTTTTTTTTTTTTTGTGAGGGTGCATGTGATCAGAACATGGCCAGGGGTCATGCAGCCACAGAGAACAGTCTGAGGAGAATGAAAACTCCTACAAGCTTTAACCAGTGCTTGGCTGGGCACTAATAGAAGTCACAAGACTGCAATATTCTGCTGATGAGAAAAGGTATTTGGCAGTTTATATTTACTAATAGAATTGCATTTCCATGTTCTGTGGGAGACCAGACACAGTGAATGCAGGGTCCTGGGTTTAGTAATACTGCTCAAGTTAGTGTCTTTGCCTAGCCTGAGATGATGTCATCAGTCTGCTGCAGGCAGGAGGAAGCATTTCCTCTGTCTCCCCTCTAGTGATCAGACTGCACATTTTTTTTTTTTTTTTAATAAATTCTTTATTTAAGAAAAAAGGACATGCGGGTATACAGAGAACAAACTGATGTATATCAAAGTACAGCAAACATTCCCCAACATCCCAGAAGTAGAACATACAGTATAGATGTGGAGACCGCTATCAGAGGGGGATCGCAGCGTGTGTCAAGCTTACAGGAGTCCTCCCCCCTTCGCACGGCCATGTTTTTGCGGCAAAAGCCTATTTTGTTAGAGAAAGAATTGTCAAGCCCGTTAGAAACAGACTTGAACAGGCCAACCCTCTAGTGTTGGCATTAAAAAGATATCAGAGAAACTAAAAGTAAAGTAAGCAAAAGGTGCAGAGATGGGGAGGTAGGGGAGAAAAAAAAAGGGGGGGGGAGAAAGGGGGGGTGTTACCACCCTCCAGTAGACTCCACCCCACCCGGGGAGCATTCAGATTCAATCCTCTCAAGGGGACCGAACCACTAGTTGCTCGTATTTCTCAGAGAAGTAGAATTCGTGCCAAAAATACCATGTTTTGGAAAAAAATTATTTAGGCTTTTTTCCGTTGCGATCAAGTCCTCCATGTCATGTATATCCTTCACTTTATTCAACCAACCGGCCACCGACGGAGGCTGAGTCTGCTTCCAGTTCAGAGGGATGCAGCCCTTCGCCGCAGTGATCAGAAGCGGCAGTATGGACTTTCTATAGCTCTTTTTTGGAATTTTGTGGTGGTGCAGAAGGAAGACCTCAGGAGACATTGGTAACTCCCGGTCCGTGAATTTTTGGACAATGAGATGTACCTCTGTCCAGAATGGTTGTAAGACGCGGCATGACCAAAAGACGTGGAGGAGCGTACCAACCTCCTCCCCGCACCTCCAGCACATATCCGTGCTTCGGGGGCAGACTGCACATTTTAACTTTGTAGCAAATAAGAATGAGCTCAGATGTGTTCGCAATTCTGGGATACTTTTGTACAAAAGCAGAATTCATAACAGCCTTGGGATGTCATAGGTGCAAAGTGTAACGCTCACCTCTCTCGTGGGATCCTGCCTCGGGTCTTCTGTCAGGTTTCACCCAGAGACCGCTCTCCTAACTGGAGCTTAAAGGGCCTAATACACTGCTTTGCCTAAGCTAAGCCCCCTCAGTGTCCTCAATGTCTTACTGTTTCGCAGTATCTCCCAAGACCCTGTGCCCACTGCCAGTATTCAGTCCGAGCATGGTTCAGCCCCCTGCCTGCAGACCCCACCAGAACCACCAGGCAAGGGGTGTGGGGAAAGGACCCTTGTTCACATCTACATTGGGGCAGGGTGTTTTGCCCAGGGGATCTCCCCAGAAAAAGTACCCCTCCATGTTGAGGGCATGTGGCCTGGTATGGTTCAGGATGTAAGAGGGCAATCGTGCTCCTCCTTTCGTATGTGCTTGGATAAGGGTCTGGTATGGATTTTTTTGGGGGACCTCACACTTTTTTTTTTCTTTGCATCGGGTTCCCCCTCAAAATCCATACCAGACCTGAAGGGCACCCCTTTGCACCCTGTGTCTCCAACATTGCTGCCCTTTTGTGCCCCATGTCACTATGTGTGGCGCTTTGCACCATTTGTCTCCAACTGCGGCCCCTTTTCACCCCTGTGCGCCTCTGTGACTCTTGCGTCTCCACGAAGCCTTGGATACAGTTCTCTCCTGCTACGCTCTACTATCAGTACCCTCTGTTGTCTCTCTGCAAGGACTATCCTTGACATGGAAGTTGGGCACTCCTAGGAAGGTGCTCGAAGGTTGCAGACTCATGGAGGCACTCAATGATACATACAGTATAATAACCTCCACTCATCCATCAGTAGAAGCAAGAAATAAGCCCTGGCCAGCGTGGTGCAAGTCATCTGCATACATCACAGGGCAGCCTGGCAGGAAACGAATCCTCTGATGTACACTCAGCAGTGGCGATGCAATCTGGCTGCGTAGGCGGCTGGTCGGCGAGGATTTATGGTGTCGCCATGTCTTGTTATTAAACAAAAGGGAGTAGGGGGGATCGGATGCCAAGAGGAAAAACACTGACTCACTTCTGTTCCCTGCTAAAAGAGGAAATGACTGCTCGCCAAGGCCAGAACTGTGATGGGTCCCCATAGCAAAACTAATACGGGGCCCCCTTGTTTTTCTAATCTCCACCGTGAAGGCAAATTATTTACAAAGTAACAATTACAGTGCTCAACAGAAATAAGTACACCCCAACAGATTTATCAGAAAACCTATACTTTCCTTTCAGAATCAACATTTTCTATGGGGCACTATACTACAAAATACTCCTACAAATGCGGGCCATTGATTGCAACCAAGACTTGTTAATTTGCACAAACAAATATTTTTCAATACAAATTCATTCAAGACCATGTTGCAAAAAATGAATACACCCCAATGAATGCCTTAGGAGCAAAGCAAAATTTTAGACCACAAAATCCTAATTAACAAGAATCCAACTACAGGTGAGTCTAATTATTCATTAAACAGGTGTCCAGCAGACAGTTGATTATAAAAGGGCATTACTTAAAGTGGTTGTAAACGCTCTACAACCACTTTTACCTACAGGTAAGCCTATATTAAGGCTTACCTGTAGGTGCTGGAAAGATCGCCTAAACTTCCACGGTTTAGGAGATATTTCCAATAAAGCCGTGCGCCTATGTCTTCGGCGCATGCACACTTTAGAAAGGACACGATCGTGCCGTCTCTAAATGGGTCATGCCGTGACTGGGGGCTCCCACGCCTAAGCTAAGCCCCCTCAGTGTCCTCTCGCTCTGTGACTCTGGCCAGTCACAGAGCCAGAGTTCACGGTCCTGGAAGGAAGAGGGGTGAAGATGAATGCTTCCTGCCAGTGGGGACACCAGTGATATCGCAGGCTTCGGTTTCAGGTACGTGACACATAGTAGCCCATTATGCTTTACCTTTGCAGGGAAATAAAGAGGCAGTAAAAACCCATCAGGGTTTACTTCCTCTTTAACAAAGAAAACTCCTTCCCAATTTATTCTGTCAGCAATGGCACCACATGGAAGAGAAATGTCAGAAGGCCTGAGAAAGCCAATAGCAAGAGGTGAAATCTACAAGAAGATCAGCAATGCTTTTCTTATCAGTCAGAATACTGTAGCAAAAGTGATTAAAAAATCTAACAAAGATGGAACTGCAACTATCTCACAGAGACGTCCAGGCTGTCCATGGAAGTTAACACCTCGTCAGGAACTTCTTCTGATGAGAGGGGTTGAAGAAAATAGCCATGCAAGTTCACTGCAGTAAGCTAAAGAAGTAGAAAACCACGCTGGGGTTTTTGTTTCCCGTAACACAATACAGCGTACACTGCGCAGGAATGGCATGTAGGGGTGTCGTCCACGAAGGAAGCCTCTCCTAAAGCCCATGCACAAAAAAGCCCACCTAGAATTTGCCAGGGCCCATGCTGAAAAATAAGAATACTAGGACTCTGTACTCTGGAGGGAGGAGACCATAATAAATGTTTTTGGAACTGATGGCTTGAAAACTGTATGGCGTCGCAAAGGTGAGGAGTACAAAGAAAAATGCATGGTGCCTACAGTGAAATGTGGTGGCCGTGTCCTTCTGTGGGGCTGCATGAGTGCTACTGGTGTCAGGGAGCTGCATTTCATTGATGGCATCATGAATTCACAGATGTACTTCTCTATATTGAAAGAGAAGATCTTACCATCACTCCGTGCCCATGGTCGTCGTGTACTTTTCCAACATGACGGTGATACAAAACACACATCTAATGCCTTGTACACACGATCGGAATTTCCGATGAAAAAAGACAGACGGAATTTTTTCATCGGATATTCCGACCGTGTGTGTGTGCCCTATCAGACTTTTTCCGTCGGAATTTAGAAAGAGAACATCCGTTCGTCTGTAGGGAACTCCGACGGAGAAAAAAAACACGCATGCTCAGAATCAAGTCGACGCATGCTCGAAAGCATTGAACTTAATTTTTCTTGGCTTGTCGTAGTGTTGTACGTCACCGCGTTCTTGACGGTCAGAATTTGGTGTGACAATGTGTATGCAAGACAGCTTGAACGGAATTCCGTCTGAAAAATCAGTCAGAGTTTATCCCGATGGAAAATCCGATCGGGTGTACGGGGCATAAGGCCACTGTTGCATTTCTGAAGAAGAACCGGGTGAAAGTGATTCAGTGACCAAGTATGTCTCCTTATCTGAACCCAATCGGGGAACACCTATGGGGAATTCTGAAGAGACAAGTTGAGCATCATTCTCTATTTAGCAATCCAGGCTCTTAAAGAGGTCGTTCTTGAAGAATGGAAAAAGATCGATGTTGCCATATGTCGCCAACTTGTTCATTCAATGCCTAGAATACTTGGTGCTGTCCTTACAAATCATGGAGGTCATACAAAATATTAGATGGAGTAGTTTTTGTTGTGGGGTGTGTATTCATTTTTGCATCAACTAATTTGAGTAAATTTGAAGATTTTGTAATCTAAGTTTTATATTATTAAACTTACTTTCATGTAATGAGCTAAACAAATGTTCTATAAAACTCAATTTTGGAAATGGTTCTTGTGTTCATTGAGAGATTGAATAAAATCTTACTTTTCAAAAGGGATGTACTCATTAATGCTGAGCGCAGTATATAGTAATGTATAAAGATGACCAAACTTCTACATTATTTCCAAATGAATTGGTCAAACCTCTTGCCACCTGCAGCCAGAGGGCTCTGGGCTCCTGTAATTCAGGGCCCCACAGCAGTCACATGGTCTGCTATTACTATAGTCACAGCTTTGGTAGTAGTGTAGTAGTGCAGAGCCCCGAACGTCTATCTTTTTGACTGCAAATCCCTCTATTCTTCACTGCGGTCTCTCCTCTTGCTGAATGTTCAATTAACTATCTGTGATGGGGCTCTATAGCAAACCAATACAGCCCACCTTGTCTCTCTAGTCTCCATTTCAAAGGCAATTCCTTTAGTAATACAAAGTATTATTTATATAGGAATTGTACCGAGATGACCAAACTTTATATACATTTGTTACATCCAAATAAATTTGTCAAAGCTATTACTAGCCTGCAGCCCATCAGTTTTGGGCACCTTGTGCTTCAGGGCCCCACAGCAGTTACATGGTCTTCCATTACTATAACCACACCCTTGACAGTAGCGTAGTACAAATCCCCAAACGTCTATCCTTTTTAGTTGCAGATCCCTCTATTCTTCAAAGCTCTCGCATGCGGCGGACTGATCTGTTATGTTTAATTTAATAAGTTGTGCTTGATGGGGCCCCGTGGCAAAACCAGTACGGGCCCCTTGTCTCTCTAATCTCCATCTTGAATACCATTCCTGTAGTAATACAAAGTATCAGTTAGAGCGGCATGATTAATCGTAAAGAATCCAAATCACGATCTTTCCCTTCCCGATCTTTAAAACAGCATGTACCGATCTTTCTAACAAGTGCAGAGAGTTCTAACAGCTGGAAAAACAAAATCCAGGCAGCCTGCCAAGTTTTATTACAACACACAAAAAAGTAGAAACAAAGTATCTTTTTTCGTTCTTTTATCAAAGGAAAGAACTCCGGCGTGTAGATGAAGGAAATTTAACCATTTTTAAAGACCAAACCTTTTCTGACATTTGTTGCTTACAAGTAAAAAATCATTATTTTCTGCTAGAACGTTACACCCAAACATGATATATATATATTTTTTTTAGCAGAGACCCTACAGAATAAAATGGTGGTTGTTGCAATATTTTATGTCACACCGTATTTGCACAGCGGTTTTTCAAATGCAATTTCAAAAAAAAAATACACTTTAATGAATTAAAAAATTAAACCGCAAAGTTAGCCCAATTTTTTTTGTATAATGTGAAAGGAGATGTTACACCACGAGAATCGTGATCTTTATTCTAAGATAAAAAATTCTCATTCTAGGCAGAATCGTGCAGCTCTAGTATCAGTTATTCACATAGAAATTCTATAGGGATGCCCAAACGTTATTTACATTTGTTACAACCAAATATTTTTTTTTTTACTTTTTGCATCCTTCCGCCCTGTGCTTCTGGACCCCACAACACTTACATGGTATGCTCTGACTATAGTTGCACCCTTAGCAGTAGCGAAGTACAGAGCCCCTAATGTTTATCATTTTGATTACAAATCCCTTTCCTCTTTATAGCGCTTTCTCCTCTGACTGGCAGATCTGTAAATAAAATTGTAATTGAATAAATTTTTATATTCCAACATTTAAATGTTTGCGTTTTTTTGTAGACACCGGTCAAATATTTTTTTTCTTCTGCTAAATTAAAGTACCGTATATACTCGAGTATAAGCCGAGTTTTTCAGCACATTTTTTTGTGCTGAATATGCCCCCCTTGGCTTATACTCGAGTCACCTTTTTGCGCCTGATCTCCCGGATTTGGGGACCCGGTACCGGCTGGTCGTAGGTCCCCTGGAACCCAAACTTGGCACACATGTAGCCCCACTCGCCCTCTACAAGTGTGCAAAGTTTGTTGTCCAGGGGACTTAAGGCCGGGGAGCACCGATTTTTCAAAGCTGGGCACCCCTTCCATAGACTCCCATGTTAAACGGTAATTTCTCTGGTGACTTTGGGGACCCGGTACCGGCGGGTCGTAGGTTCTCTGGACCCGAAACTTGGCACACATGTAGCCCCATTTATCTTCTATAAGTGTGCAAAGTTTTTTGTCTTGGGGACCCACGGCCGTGGAGCACAGATTTTTCAAATCCGGGCACCCCTTCCATAGACTCGCATGTTAAACGTCAGTCTAGTCATGGGCACAGTGAGGCATGGACACAGTGAGGCATGCACATGGACACAGTGATGCACAGTGAGGCATGCAGATGGACACCCTAGGCTTATACTCGAGTCAATACGTTTTCCCATTTTTTTGTGGTAAAATTAGGTGCCTCGGCTTATATTCGGTTCGGCTTATACTCGAGTATATACGGTAGCTATAAACCCAATTGCTTAAATGTTTAATATGTCAATGCCATACCCTTTTAAATCTGCAGCTTTCATTAAAACCAACCCTGGTGATCCTACCCTAGGAGTCCTTTTTGTTGCACTTCCTGTAATAGGGTGACAACACCCTCTCGCTTTCTCCCAACTGTGCGTGTTGTAACCCTGTCACATGGGATTCTGATGGAGACTACAAGTGGCTGTTTGGTCACTCATTACACAGGCATGGTCCACTGTTTGCACCGTCAGGAAACTCGCCCTGAGAAATGCCATGGAGCCATCAAACGTTGAGAGGTAGCTTCTAAGGCCAGATTCACATTGTTGTGTTGCAGGAACACGATGTGCCACACATCATGCATGGTGGTGCCATTCATTTGGTGGTCTTAAAGGGTCTCTTCTTTCTGTTTCAGGGCACTACAGTGGGGAGCATGCACAAACCTTAAAGCAGGGGTCTCAAACTGGCGGCCCTCTAGCTGTTGGGGAACTACAAGTCCCATCATGCCTCTGCCTGTGAGGAGTCATGATTGTAACTGTCACCTATGGGATCACACACCTGAGTTTTGGGTGTCCCCACCCACCTTTGTGTTTTCCTGCACACCTTTGTGTGTCCCAGGTCCTCCTCTTCTGTTTTTCAAAATGTAAAAGAAATCAAAGTAGGGGATGGTGGGAGCCCCTCATAAAGAGCACAGCAGGTATGCAGAGTTAGGAACTCAATAATAGAGTCCTTGAGAACCTACCAACCATCACAAACTGGAAGACCAGTTTTGGTTGGATTGCCATTTTAAAATGGTTGTAATCCTCAGCTGTGAAATATGAACAAAGCATATCCCTCTATAGTGCGTACTTGTCTCTCTTAAGAAAACTAAGTGTCACTTCTGTCTGCTGCTTCGTTCCCCCACTATCGGCATGAGTCACTTCTAAAAAGTTTTCCTGGCACCAAGAAAAAAAATGTGACAGGAGGGAGCTCAAGCACAAAGCCTGTGATGGGACAGCCTCCGCTCTGTTTCTGTGTGCTGTGTGAAGGTAGATGTGTTCCTTTCCTTCAATTAGCTCTCAGAGCTCTCCGCACTGAGCTTTGCAGAGTGTGCTTTCAGCTCTCTGTCCCCTTTTTTCTGACCGCTCAGACAAGCTTTGTTAATTCTGCACTTATGGATGAATGTAGAGAACATTGCAGATAAACAGGTACAACTTATGTAGGAGGATTTGTTTCATCTCTGTGTATAACCTGAGGCCAGTCACTTCACTGGGTATAGTAAGGGTTTGCAACCACTTTAAGGAGCGGTGAATACACCACTCCTAAAGCGCCCCTTCCCATTGAAATCCATGGGAAGTGCCTGCAAAGCGCCTTGGCAGCGGCACTTTTAACCCTTTATTCGGCCACTAACGGGGGGTTAAAAGCACCCCGCTAGCGCTTGAAAAACACCGGTAAAGCGCCGCTAGTTTTAGCGGCGCTTTACCAGCGTTTTTCGGGCGCTGGCAGTGTGAGAGGGCTCTTAAAACACTCAGGCTTTCACATTGGGATTGCAGATGAGGCTTCTTTCAGGCGCTTTACATGCAGTTTTTTTTTTAGCGCTAAAGCGCCTGAAAATCACCCCAGTGTGAAAGGGGTCCAAGTCCTAAGATTTTTAATTTATTAAATTGTTGTAACAACAAAAGTATTTACTGCAAACCTTTCATTGTTGTTTTTATTTCCAGGTTCCCTCATTGGTCAGAGATGGGATTTTAAGCTGTGACCCAGTATAATCTGGATCTTGTATAGCCCAGGGCCCCCTGGAGACGAAACGTTTCAAATCAGAAGAGACTGCGGGCAGGGGTTGCCATGGAGACCCCCGACGTGCCAGTGGGCAACCTGATAGACCTGGATACGGAACCTCTGGTCGTGATAACAGAGTGCCCCTCTTCACTGGACGCAGATGAGATCCTGTCGCTGGAAGTGAACCCGCCTGAAAATGGCGACAGGGAGGAGGAGATTGAGAGCGACGCCACCGAGTCTGCCGACAGTGAGAACGACCTGATGTCCCCGAACCGCCGCAGCTGGAACCACTCCCAGAGGTCCTCTTCCGAGTCCTTCTCGTCCAATCAGAGCACAGAGTCCGCCCAGGATGAGCAAATGGCAGAACAAAAGGAGTTCATCCGGAAATATGTCGAAAAAATCTTTACCGGCGGGTAAGTGAAGCAGCGGGTAAGAAAGTGAACATGAAATGCAGCATCTCACAAAAGTGAGTACACCCCTCACATTTTTGTAAATATTTTATTTTCATGTGACAACACTGAAGAAATGACACTTTGCTACAATGTAAAGTAGTGAGTGTACAGCTTGTATAACAGTGTAAATTTTCTGTCCCCTCAAAATAACTCAACACACAGCCATTAATGTCTAAACCGCTGACGACAAAAGTGAGTGCACCCCTAAGTGAAAATGTCAAAACTGGGCCCAAAGTGTCAATATTTTGTGTGGCCACCATTATTTTCCAGCACTGCCTTAACCCTCTTGGGCATGGAGTTCACTAGAGCTTTACAGGTTGTCACTGGAGTCCTGTTCCACTCCTCCATGACGACATCACGGAGCTGGTGGATATTGGAGACCTTGCGCTCCTCCATCTTCTGCTTGAGGATGTCCCACAGATGCTCAATAGGGTTTAGGTCTGGAGACATGCTTGGCCAGTCCATCAACTTTACCCTCCGCTTCTTTAGCAAGGCAGTGGTTGTCTTGGAAGTGTGTTTGGGGTCGTTATCATGTTGGAATATTGCCCTCTGGCCCAGTCTCTGAAGGGAGGGGATCATGCTCTGCTTCAGTATGTCACAGTACATGTTGGCATTCATGGTTCCCTCAATGATCTGTAGCTCCCCAGTGCCGGCAGCACTCATGCAGCCCCAGAGACCCTGACACTCCCACCACCATGCTTGACTGAAGGCAAGACACACTTGTCTTTGTATTCCTCACCTGGTTGCCGCCACACACGCTTGACCCCTATCTGAACCACATACATTTATCTTAGTCTCATCAGACCACAGGACATGTTTCCAGTAATCCATGTCCTTAGTCTGCTTGTCTTCAGCAAACTGTTTTGGGGGTTTCTTGTGCATCATCTTTAGAAGAGGCTTCCTTCTGGGACGACAGCCATGCAGACCAATTTGATGCAGTGTGCGACGTATGGTCTGAGCACTGACAGGCTGACCCCCCCCCCCCCCACCCCTTCAACCTCTGCAGCAATGCTGGCAGCACTCATACATCTATTTCCCAAAGACAGCCTCTGGATATGGCGCTGAGCACGTGACCTCAACTTCTTTGGTCGACCATGGCGAGGCCTGTTCTGAGTGGAACCCGTCCTGTTAAACCGCTGTATGGTCTTGGCCACTGCACTGAAGCTCAGTTTCAGGGTCTTGTCAATCTTCTTATAGCCTAGGCCATCTTTATGTAGAGCAACAATTCTTTTTTCAGATCCTCAGTTCTTTTTTTCTTTTTTTTATATCATCAAAGTTTATTAAATATTTAAAGAAAAGTACAAAGATGGAGTCGCAGCTTCATATGGGTAAAACAGAAAGTAATCGGATTGCGGTTGACAAAATCTTTCAGTAATACAAAGGAATACAGTTTAGAATGTTTGTGCTGATACAACTGGACTTTAGGGGTTTTCTAAAAGGGTGTGTTCACCCCATATACTGACAATGTGATATTCAGCACCCCAGGTCAAACATAATGAGAATCCAACTAAGAGTTGAGTCTAATTCTAAACATAACAGAAAAGATAGGAAAGAATTAAGTTCTAATAGAATAGATAGTAAGAGAAGGTAAGATACAGGGCTAGTAAAAATGATTATACTTGGTGTTCTTTGCTATGAGGTGCCATGTTGAACTTCCAGTGACCAGTTTGAGAGAGTGAGAGCGATAACGCCAAATTTAACACACCTGCTCCCCATTCACACCTGCGACCTTGTAACACTAACGAGTCACATGACACCAGTGAGGGAAAATGGCTAATTGGGCCCAATTTGGACATTTTCACTAATTGCTGTGTTGCGTTATTTTGAGGGGACAGCAAATTTACACTGTTATACAAGCTGTACACTCACTACTTTACATTGTAGCAAAGTGTCATGAGATTCTGTATACGTGAATACTTTGTAACTGCAACAACTCAGATCGGCATTTCTGCAACCTCCCTCTCATGCTCCAGTGTGTGTGGATGGAGCTGCAGTGAGAGGGACCATTTAGAAAGCAGGCTGTGTTCCCTCCAATTAAATTCAGCCTAGAAATTATTATTATTATTATTATTATTATTATTATTATTTATATATATATATATATATATATATATATATATTCTCATTTCTTTTGTCCCCTGCGCACCATCTGATATTTCAAATAAGGCTGGCAGTGGGCGGAGCAAGTAATACAAGTGATATTGGTCAGATAGGTGTCTAGGACACTCTCTTGTATGTCCTTTTATCTGTGGTCTCTGCGGGTGCTGCTGATTCATTCCTGCACAAACCCTTTGCCCCACCACTACGCCATTGTGATGCGATATGTATGATTCTGCCCCTGTAGCAGCACATTGACATCACAGATTGTTTGTTTGTTTTTTTTCTTTCGGACTCAGCTTATCACAGGTTGGGTTAAAGGGTCAATCACAGTGGCCCTTTACCATGTGATTATCTGTGTCCAATGACACAAAAAGGCTTGCCTTTCCTCTTGCTGACAGCGTGAGGAGGGGAGGAGAGAGCTGATAACCGGCTTGTGTTAAACGGACATCGTAACTGATAATCAGGGCACTGATTATCAGTGTCCTAAATAACAGTGCCCACCAGTGCTGCCCATCAGTGCCACCTATCAGTGCTCATTGGTGCACATCAGTGAAGGAGAAAAATTACCTGTTTGCAAAATTGCATAAAAAACTATGAAAAATTATATTTATTTTTTTCAAAATGTTCGGTCTTTTTTTTTTTTTTTGTTTTGCAAAAAAAAAACCCAGTGGTGATTGAATAAAACCCCCCCAAAAAAAAGCTTTATTTGTGTGTGAAAAAATTTATAAAAATTTCATATGGGTACAGTGTTGCATGATCGTGCAATTGTCATTCAAAGTGCAACAGCGCTGAAAGCTGAAACTTGGCCTGGGCAGGAAGGGGGTGAAAGTGCCCGGTAATGGTTAATGGCACCCCCAGCGCGGAAAGCAGCAATGCCCAAAAAGGTACATGAGCTACTTTGGTGTGAAATGAATGGGCTGCTATGTGTGTAGTGTGAAAAACGTGCAACATGCGTTTACAAAACACCTAGGTGTACACCTAGCCTTATCCGCACCGCATCTGCTAAAAGGCAGCGCATCTCTCTGCTTGTCTCGGATAAGCACACAGGTTCCTAACATGCAAAGGTCTGAACTTGGCCTAAGTTTGGAAGTAGAAGGCGCCATGGGCGATCTGCATCTACTCGGAGAAGAGGTGCATTAGGCACGGCGTACGACGCACCTAGCTGCTCTATCTGTGGCCGCGCGGCCGGGCGAGGGACAGCGATGCCGGCTCTGTGCTCAGCCTGTCAGATTACATTACATTCCATGCTTTTCCCGACTCATCCTGTTACTGCAGAAACTGAGCTCGGCCAATACACTCGCTGCTGCGGATCCCCCCCGGGGGAGCGAGCGTCTGCTGGTGCATTGTGGGAAATCCAATCTGTAAACAACTTCTCTGTGTGACGCTCGACCTGATTAAGCAATAAGTAAAAAATTAGCGTTTTTTAATTTCCTCTAATTTTTGGATTAAATCATTTAGGATTTTCATCAGAATCATTCAGCATTTTAATTAACAGAATCGTCATTGAAGAATTTGGAATGAAGGTTTTTGGGTGTTTTTTAAAGGATACAGCCTGTGTAAAATGTCTCCTGAGGGTGACAGAAGTTACCTGTCCTGGACCTCTTCTTGTATCAAAGATGGCCCTTCTGTAGCCTAATTTTTTATCTTTTTTCCCAGAAAATAAAAAAAAGTAGAGCTAAAAAATACACAAATTTAGGATTAATTCCCCCTATAGCAGTTTTACTGCTACAGGGATCACGTGTGTGTGTGTATATGTGCGCGCGCGCGCGCACACACACGTGAGGTATACAGTATTTTTTAATATATATATATATATATATATATATATATATATATATATATATATATATGCTCCTGCTCTTCCGGGTAGCTGGCACGAATGTGCTCGGCCACTGGCTCGCTCCCGCTGTGATTTATACACAGCAAGAGCTGATCGACAGGTACAGCGGACTCATTGTCCGCCATCACTCGCCGATTGTTCGGTGCAGAGGCAGGACAGCGATCTGTCAGGAGGGAAGGCATGGTTCCTGTGTCTGTGCAAAGCAAGGACCTACATCCATGCCTTTCCCTGTTAAGAGGACCTCCCACACACCCTGGCGGCTGGTGCTCAATTTTCTTAGGGGGGGGGCGGTTGGCTCACGGCCCCCACCCTGACAGAAGGGGAGGATAGGGGCCGCTCTGTGCAAAACTCTTGCACAGAGCAGGTAAGTATAACATGTTTGTAAAGGTATGTTTTCTTTAAAAATATCAATCACTTTAATACATCCCAGCACCCTGCCTCAGTACTGCTCACACCAGGGCCCTCAACACTGATGCTGGGCTGGCTCTTGGTGATTGTGTTTAAATAAGTGTAGAGGTTATTATCAAGAATTGACAAGAATTGTCAATCACATCTTTGACAGCACCTAAAGAGCTTGTACCGCATTGTACCTTTTGGTTCCAGGTCAGTCCTTCCCACACCCCCATCACAGTCCTAATGAAGGGGGAGGTACCCCCCCCAAATGCGTTGGATTGCTCAGCACCTATGAACTGAATATGAACTTTCTAAAAACGGAGTTCCAGCCTGTAAACAAAAATTTTAAGTGGGCTGCTACAAATACTATAGCTGCTGACTTTTAATATAAGGACACTTGCCTGTCCAGTTATCCTGCGATGTCGGCACCCCTAGCTTCACAGCATGGTTTCCTACTGCGCATGCGTGATCCGACTCGTCCCTGCTGTCTTCTGGGACCTGTGCCTGGAAGTGGGAGCAAAATACCTGTATTAGGTACCTGCTCCCCCCCTGAAAGGTGCCAAATGTGAGGGGGAGAGGAACCGGAAAAGAAGAAGTTTTATTCTTGGGTGGAACTCCGCTTTAACTAAGGGAAACAGGAAGTGAAGCCTTTGCGGCTTCGCAGCCGGTTTCCTACTGCTCATGTGCGAGTCGCACTACGCTTTCTGAATGGTCCCGCTGTCTTCTGGAACCTGTGTGTCTCCCAGAAGGCAGTGAGGGGGGGGGGGAGGACGACGACGGGCCAGACATTTTGTAGATCACTGCGATCGTTGTGGAGCGATAGAATAGAGGTCCAAAGCAAGGTCCCCAAGGGCCCAGGGCGTACATGCCAATCTGTACTCACCCCACCGAGATGTATGAGCATGATCTGTCCGCAAAATCCCCCCCCCCCCTCCAGAAATACTGAGCACCAATCCTGCACGATTACCCCCGAGCGTAAATTGAGCAGTTGGAAGGGCACCAATCCCAATCGGAGGAACTCTGAACTGCCTGCTTAATCCAGACAAGAAAACCTTTACCAGAATAATCAATGCCGCATTATTGGATACAGGCGCTGTGTACGCACCGGGCAGCATGGCGGAGCTGGGTTGTCTGTGAACTGGTCAGCAGATGTCCCTCATATGTTATGCTGTCTGGTTTGCAGTGCTGTGATCTGCCATAAGGTTCTTCATGGCAGAGAATGGAGAATGGAGGATGTACAATATTTATGAACCTCCACGGCTGTGCCAGGAACCGTGCCCAAATTTATGTCCCCGGGTACCAGGTCCTTCAATTATTAACGGAGGACTGTTGGCATCCATCTTGGCTTCATGACATCATCTCAGCGATTTCTGACAAACAAGAAGAACAATGCATGAGATCTCCATTAACTGTTACACTTGCTGGATTTACTAGTGCAACAGCTTCCGGCTGGTGATCGCTGTCAGTTGGCACTGATTACCCTACACTTCTTTGTCATATGTGCCATCCCCCATGTAGCTGTTTTTAGGGAGGGACACTTTAAGAAAACCAACTCTGTGATAGAGTGCAGGGGTCAGCACTATATACACACAACGCAGCCTATAGGGTGCAGGGGTCAGCACTAGGTTATATGCAACACAGCCTGTGCAGGGGTCAGGACTAATGCATTTAAAACATAGCGTATAGAGTGCAGAGGTCAGGACTATATAATACACAACACTGCCTATAGAGTGCAGGAGTCAGGACTATGTAATATGCAACACCGCCTCTACAGAGTGCAGGGGTCAGGACTAATTAATATACAGCATAGTATATAGGGTTCAGGATTATGTAATACATAATGCAATGTATAGAGCACAGGGGTCAGGACTGTGTAATATTACAAGGCATATATAATTTAGCAGTCAGAAGAATGTTATTTACAACATGGTGTACAGAGCACACCAGTAAGGAGTATCATAGGGCCCCTTACCTTGCTGGTCAGTGGGAGGATAAAATGCCTTAGTGTTAGTTGTGGGAAGAAAAAGCCATGCCCAGGAGTCGGTCTCTTGGAAAGAACAGAAGTGCCCGAGATAAGATAAAGAAAAAAAATGGCCAGTGTTGGTGTTCGGAGGAGTGTAGTGGGGGAAAATGCCAAGTGTAGGTGGTGAGTAGGAGGAAAAATGCTCTGTTTTGGTATAGAAGGAGGAATGTCATGACATTGGTAGTCAATCTGGGAAAAAATAAAGATGCATTTGTGTCAGAAGGGCGTAGTGGGGGGTGAGGGGGTAACATTTAGGAAGGAGGGTTGTCAGTGCTTATCAGCTGTTGCTGTGGGGGGGGGGGCAATGGGGCTTAGCAAGTGGAACAATAGTGCCCAGGTGGAGGAATATAGTGCATAGTCAGTTGAGGGGGGGAACAATGGTGCCCAACGTGGGCTTGGGGTAACACAATTGTGCCCATCATTGGGTAAGGAGAACAATGATGCCCAAAGAGCTTGGGGTAAGGGGGGGGGGGGACAGTGGTGCCCAACGAGCGTAGGGTAGGGGAAACCATGGTTCCCAAGGAGCGTGGGGTATGGGGAAACAATGTTCCCAAAGAGCGTGGGGTAGGGGGAACAATGGTGGCCAAGGAGTGTGGGATAGGGGGAACAATGGTGGCAAACAAGCGCGAGGTAGGGGAACAGGAGTGCCCAACGAATGTAGGGTAGGGGGAACAGTGGTGCCCAGCGAGCATGGGGTAGGGGGAACAGTGGTGCCCAACGGGCGTGGGGTAGGGGGAACAGTGGTGCCCAACGAACGTGGGGTAGGGGGAACAATGGTGGCCAACGAACGTGGGGTTGGGGGGGGAACAATGGTGGCCAGCCAGCGAGCGTGGGGTTAGGGGAACAATGGTGCCTAACGTTGGGGTAGGGAGGAACGTAGGGAAGGGAGGAAAAGTGGTGCCCAACTTGGGGTTGGAGGAAAAAGTGGTGCCCATCGTGGGGTAGGGGGGGGGGAACATAGGTGCCCTGATGTCTTCAGCACAACCTGATGTCTTCAGCAGAACCTAAAATTGCCCCCTTATGTACTAACATTTATGTAGACTGATAATGACCAGTCAGCAGTAATAAGAGCATCACTGTTAATAAGGTCAGCGTTCAACACATCCAACTGCTAGTGCTGGTAAAAAATAATGAATTCCCTTCTGCAGCCTTTATAGTGATGGAAAGAAAACTGAACTAATTATAGCAGATCTGAACCCTAATTGGATGACATTTGGTTTGCCCTATCATAAATAGCTTTTTTTTTTTTTTTTTATTATAAAACTCAGTTTTTCCTTTTTTTTTATTTTTTATTTTTTCAATATGCTTTTCTCCATCTCTGTGCTGCTGATCTCCTCCGGCCTCTTTCAACCACTTCCCATCTACTTGAACTCGCCCACCTCATTGCTTCCAGAGTGTGACAATGGAGGACTTTTCCTGCACAATGTGTCGTTACAGCCACTTCACACTGGGGGGGGGCATATTACAGGATGACAACGCAGGAGAACAATTTGAGGACAGTGGCAGAGTGTTGTCATCCTATAACAGGACATGCCTAAACAAAGCGCTTCATGGCAGGATCACCAGAGTTTTTCTTGATTGTGTTCATATCTACTAATGTCATATGAGCAATACAGTTCTGTCTGCTGAGGGAAAGACAAACGGGAAGTCATAAAGTATTTTTAGTGAGCACATATTTTGAGCTGCTATTACCTAATTTTCCTGAAGGGGGGGATTTTTTTTCCTCAAACAATAGGTACAGGAACTCCACCACCCCCCCCTTTCTGAGTCACCCCTTGTCTCCTCCCGCTACCCTCCTCTGAGCACCATTCCTTTGTTCCACCTCCCAGTATTACCCCAATTTTGTTCTTGTCCATTAACAAGAAAAGCAGTAAAATACATCCCCTGGAGCCAGCAACAATAGATCCTCCACAGAAATAATAGATCCCTCACACAACAATGAACCTCATCCCCCCCCCCCACACACACACACACAGCAACAATGGACCACCCACAACAAAATACCACCCCCTGCAACAAAAGATCCACCCCAGCAAAATTAGACACCTCAGCAGCAACAACAGATCTCCCAGCAACCAGCATCAATAGACCTCTTTTCTCAACAGTAGATCCCTACCAACAACAAAAGACCCTCCAGCAAAAATAGACCCTCACACATAGTGGTGCAACGGATCGGTGGTGATCCGTGATCCGAATGGGTCACCCTGTTCGGATCGGATCACCACGCGATCCGTGGAGCGCTCTGGAGCCTCGGCCATAGGAAAGGCTGCGGCTTCGGCCTAGCTCCAGAGCGGAGGCCATCTTGGTACACTCGGCGGCCGCTGTAGTGACGTTTCACCGCCATCTTGCTCCACCCCACACTCCTGCACAGTAATGATAGAGAAGGGGCCAAGCGGACATCTTGTTACACCCAACTGAGTTTAAGATTTCAGTTCATTTCAACACAAAACGGAGCTTATCAGCTTTAATACATTATTTGGAAATCCATCGGACTGTTTACATGTTAAATTTAAAAGCAGCAGCAAACCTTACATGCTTGCTAATGTGACTGAACACCTCTGATTTTCACATTTAACATTTAGTTATGTGAAAATCAGAGGTGTTCTGTCACATTAGCAAACATGTAAGGTTTGCTGCTGCTTTTAAAATTTAACATGTAAAGAGTCCGTCGGATTTACAAATACTGTATTTAAGCAAATAAGCTCAGTTTTTGTGTTGAAAATAACTGAAATCTAAAACTCTGGTGGGTGTAACAAGATTGTCTTTTTTTTTTGCTGATCCGAAAAATGATCCGATCCGTGACTGATCCGAGGATCGATCCGATCCGTGAGTTTTTTGATCTGTTGCACCCCTACTCACACAACAACAGATCCCCACCAGTGACAATAGATCCCCCAGCAGCCAGCATTTAATAGACCTTCCAGCACATCACATGCCTGTCGAAGGGGCCCTACGTGGCTCTGAAACGTTGCACTGCTCTGTGATGTGATCATGCAATAAAAATCTGTTTTGGACGCGGTCTTGTTGATCCATGGTGTGCTAGGAAATCTCTCTATTGTCACTTCCAGCACACCCCTTGCCATTACATACATTCAGTACTGGAGGTGCCGAAACTGCGTTCCCCTGCATTCCCGCTGAAAAAAAATCAGTGCTGAAGGGTGTTTGTAATGTAATTAGCTGTACCTTATTGCCTTTTTACCTTTTTTGAAGGTTTGTATATTCCCTGTCTTGTAGTCAGCAGCTGATAAAATCTCAGGCATGTAAGAAATGCATTTTTCTCCTTTCGTCTTCCAGGACAGCCTCTGAGACATAGGGTTCCTCCCTCCGGGACAGGAAACGCACACACCCATCATCTTTAAAGGTGGTCCTCCAGGCCTCCCTCTTCAGTTATTGTGTTTCCTGCCGGACGGGAAGGAGCACGCATGGGAACCTAAAGGGAGCTCCATGTCTCAGGACTGTCCTGGGAAGAGCCCCTGGCAATGGCTCTCCTCTGCCTGGGCACTCCTCTGTCCTATCGGGGAAGAGCGAGGTTGCCGGCTCTGCCGCTAGCTCGGAGCGAGCAGGACCTTTGGTGTCTTGGACCCAGTCCCCCTGTCTGCCTGTACCTGTGATTGAGGTTGTGTCCTGGCTGGTGGGCGAATGAGGCTTGGCTGGCCACGCTGATTCGGCCGACACTTCCGGGTACAGCGCGCGGGGGGCGGGGCTTCTGCGTTCCAGCGGGCGGAAGTGACGAGACTTCCGGCGGAACCGCGTCATCAAGGGGCGCCCGGAGACATGGTTCCATAAAGTCTCTAGGCGCAGCGGAAGCTAGCCAGGCATTACCGGAGCGGTGAAAGGCTCGGCGAGGCCGCGCAAACACCCGGGACCATGGAGACACCTGTTCAGGTTGTAGACTCCGGTGCCTCTCAGGTAAGGTGGTGAGGGTGGACCATTCCTTACACTGGTGGGTCAGGGTATTGGACCCTATATTCCCCTCCCTGGGTGGAAAACCTCTGGTAAGGGGTGGGCACTTCCTAGGCTGACTCGAGCACAGTGGTGGTGTGGATCAGGGAGGCATATTGATGGAATTTTTTTGTCCTTTCTCTTATTGTTTGGCTTTCAGGTCAAAGCCCAGGACAAGACTCATATGCAGCCACCTAGGAAAAAGTGTGCCGTTTGTGGGGCTAAGTTAGGCTCTAACTGGGAGAAGCCTCTATGCCCTGATTGTGTCAGCAGTCTCGTCAAGGATAATTCTGTGGCAGAGTGTCACAAGATCCTGGCTTCAGTTAAAGACAAGCTAACATTCACATTCCAGTCATTTAAAGGAATGACGGATAGGGTGCAGGGTCCCTCTTCTTCCCTATATAGAGCAGCCAGTACACCCTCCCTGTCTGAGCCCAGTCAGGAGGAGGAGGTGATGGTTAGGGAGAGGGTACCAAGATCGCTAGCCTCTTCTTAGGCGGATTCAGCTTCCGGCTCTGAGGAGGAGGATGATTCCTCCAGGGGGGCCAGATACAAACTATCTCTGGATGATGTGGGAGATTTGTTGAAGGCGATTTATGACACGTTAGAAATTCGTGAGGAGCAAGTCCAACTTTCAAAGCACGACCTAATGTATCTGGGGTCTAGTGCACAGAAAGCCAGGGTGTTTCCTGTTCATAAAACTCTGAGTCGATTTTGCTGGAGTGGGAACAGCCTGAAAAGAGGCCTTTCTTTTCCGGTTACCTCAAGCGGAGGTTCCCCTTTGAAGCAGATGCTTCCCATCCATGGAATAAGATTCCAAAGTTGGATGCACCGTTAGCCAAAGTCTCTAAAAGGACAGACTTGGCCTTCGATGATCTGGGGTCGCTCAAGGATCCCATGGATAAGAGGGGAGATGTTCTGCTAAAGAGGGCTTGGGATGCCTCTTCGATAGGGTTGAAACCGGCCCTAGCAGCCACTTGTGTGGCCAGAAATCTGGAGTGCTGGCTCACACAATTACAATCTCACATTGCTGCTGGTACACCTAGACAGCAGTTGTTAAAATCTTTTCCCCTACTATTTAAGGCAGTAGGATTTCTGGCAGATGCCTCCGCAGAGTCGTTAAAATTGGCAGCCAGATCTGCCGCTTTGGTTAATGCAGCCAGAAGGGCTGTATGGCTAAAAACATGGTCTGGCGATCCCGCCTCTAAGCTTAAACTTTGTGGGTTACCCTTTTCTGGTGACAATCTGTTCGGACCAGGTCTACAGGAGGCTCTGGAAAGAACTCAAGATAGGAAGAAGGCCTTTCCAGAAAAGGAAAAGGGATGGCCGTCCCAAGAAGCATTGGGTGAGCCATAAGGGACGTGGAAGAGGAGGAATCCTATTTAATCCTCCTCAAACCACCCCTAAACCCCAGTGACTCCTGTGTCCCAGTGGGAGGGAGACTAGGGGAGTTCCTCCCACAATGGACCAATTCGACTCCAAGTCCGTTTATTTTGGACATAATAAAAAACGGTTACAGATTGGAGTTCGATTCTGTCCCCCCCCCCCCCAATGTTCCAGCTTACCCAGCTGCCAAGAGACCGGGAAAAAGCAAAGGCTTTGGGTCTGTTATTAGGGGATCTAGTGGATCATAGAGTCCTTATTCAGGTGCCCCTGAAGGAGCAAGGGCAGGGGGTGTATTCTCACGTGTTTGTCGTGAAAAAACCTTCCGGGAAGTTCAGGTTAATCCTGAATCTTCGTCCCATGAACAAATTTGTAAAATACAAGAGGTTCAGGGTGGAGTCAATATTCTCTGTAACCAACCTCCTGTTCCCAGGCTGTTTCATGGCCACAGTAGATCTTAGGGATGCCTATCTACATATCGCCATACATCAGGAATTTCAAAAGTTCCTAAGGCTGGCAGTGCAGATCGATGCACAAGTCCTGCACTACCAGTTCCGATCACTCCCTTTTGGTCTGTCCTCGTCGCCGAGAATCTTTACAAAGGTTCTGGCAGAGGCCCTGGCTCCACTGAGAGTCAAAGCTATCACGGTGATCCCCTACCTGGACGAACTCCTGTTTGTCGCCCCATCTTTTCACCAACTGGAGAAAGACCTACAGGAGGCCCAGAGTTTCCTATTGTCTCTGGGGTGGTTGATCAACCGAGACAAATCTCAGCTGACCCCGTCCCAGGAGGTCCTTTACTTGGGATACAGAATCTCTTCGGTGGAGATGAAAGTCTTTCTTCCCAGGGAGAAGATTCTGAAGGTAGATCAGGCAGTAGCCCCGCTTCTATCCTGTCAGCCCCAATCAGGGAGGTTATGAGAGTTCTGGGGTTGATGTCGTCCTGCTTCCCAGCTGTTCCGTGGGCAAGGCTGCACCAGTGCCCTCTACAGGGTCTCATGTTGAGCCACTGGGATGGCAAAAAAGAGAGCCTGGATTCTCCTATGCCCCTTTCCACCAAGGTCAAAAGGACTTTATGGTGGTGGCGATCCCATCACAACCTGGAGAAGGGTCTGTCATGGGCCAGGCATACGGCCATAGTGATAACTACCGATGCCAGCGCATTGGGTTGGGGGGCCCATCTGGAAGAAAACCTAGCCCAGGGGCCCTGGTCTCCTGTAGAGGCTCATCGATCCTCGAACCAGAGGGAACTTCTGGTGATCCTCAGAGCTATAGAGACCTTTCAGTCCCAGATAGTTGGCCAGCACCTTCAGGTGCGAACAGACAATGCAGCAGCTGTCGCGTACGTAAACAGACAGGGGGGCACAAGGAGCCCAGCTCTGCAGGCCATAGCAAACAAAATCCTATGTTGGGCCGAGGTAAACCTGTCCTCTCTATCAGCAGTTCACCTAAAAGGCTTGCGGAATTCTCTGGCGGACTTCCTCAGTCGTCAGCACATAGGACAAGACGAATGGTCCCTCAACAGGGAGGTATTCATGGAGATTGTGCAGCATTGGGGACAGCCAGAGGTGGACCTCTTCGTCTCGGAGGACAACAAAAAGGTGCCTCAGTTCTTTTCTATTCACCCGTTGGACCAGGCCACAGGAATAGACGCCTTTGCCAATCCTTGGCAGTTCAATCTGTGTTATGCCTTCCCTCCAGTGAGGCTGATAGCCACGGTTCTTCAAAGATTCCTATCAGAATTTATGGACCTGATCCTAATTACTCCATACTGGCCAAAGAGGCCGTGGTTTGCCAACCTAAAGAGACTGGCCATTTGTCCCCCATTGACTCTTCCGGTCAGGGAAGATCTGATCTCCCAAGGTCCTGTTCTCTACCCACAGATAAAAAACCTAAAATTAACGGCCTGGTATCTGAGGAACAACTGCTAAAAGCTCAGGGCTTTTCACACAGAGTGATTAAAACTCTGCTGGAGTGCCGTAAGCCAGTAACCAGGGCCATTTATGCCAAGGTATGGAAGAGATTGATTTCCTGGCTGGGAGAGCAAGGACTAGATCATCCTGGGATTCCAGAGGTACTGGATTTCCTCCAGGCAGGTGTGGAACTAGGCCTGTCTATCAGTACCCTAAAGGTTCAGACCGCAGCCTTAAGTATTTTCCTCCAGACTTCACTACAGCAAAATCAATTCATTAGAAATTTTTTCAAGGCTCTAGCGAGATCTAGGCCGGTGAAGGTTATAACCTGCCCCACTTGGAATTTGTCTTTGGTTCTCAGGGCTCTTACGGGTAGTCCTTTTGAACCCCTGGAGAAATCATTACTGAAATGGATTGTACTTAAAACGTTTTTTTTGATAGCGATCACATCAGCCAGACGAGTGAGTGATCTACAGGCTCTGTCCATACGAGAGCCTTTTTTGTTAATTTTGGAGGACAGGATCATACTTAAGACAGATCCTAGTTTCCTCCCCAAAGTGGCATCTGTTTCATAGAACGCAGGACATTGTTCTACCTACGTTTCACCCCACCTCAGAGGAAGATGAGGAGGAATCTAAGTTTTTTAGACGTCAAAAGATGTCTTTTTAAATTTATTTAGAAGTCACTAAGAGCTTCAGAATCTCTGATTCACTTTTTGTTAATTTTGCGGGGGTACGCAAAGGTTATAGAGCATCTAAATCGACCATTGCCAGATGGATAAGGATGGCGATTTTAGAAACTTATCAGTTAGAAGGTAGACAAGCACCATTGGTTAAGGCACATTCTACCAGGGCAGTCTCAGCATCTTGGGCAGAGAGGGCCGGAGCCTCCCCGGAGGACATCTGCAAGGCAGCAACATGGTCATCATATTCGACTTTTGCAAGACATTACCGTCTGGATTTGTTGTCTGACAAGGAACAGACATTTGGACGAAAGGTTCTCCAGGCAGTGGTCCCGCCCTGACAAAGTAAGTTCCTTGCTTATCATCTCAGAGGCTGTCCTGGAAGACGAAAGGAGAAAACCGGAGTTAGACTTACCGGTAACTCTTTTTCTAGGAGTCTTCCAGGACAGCCTGGTTTTCCCACCCAGTGTTTACTATTAACTAGGTGTTGGAGTTATGTACCAACGATGTGTTAGTGTGTTATGTCTGAGCCTTCCGGTAGTTCTTTGGTAAACTGAAGAGGGAGGCCTGGAGGACCACCTTTAAAGATGATGGGTGTGTGTGTTTCCTGTCCCGGAGGGAGGAGCCCTATGCCTCAGAGGCTGTCCTGGAAGACTCCTAGAAAAAGAGTTACCGGAAAGTCTAACTCCGGTTTTACCAATCAGTAAGGCCTATGGGAATGTTGCGACATCAAATGTTCACAGGCTACGTTCTCTGCATACCGAAAGTTATTCGTTGAGGGAAAAAAAAGTGTGTGAATGTGGAAAACACCACATTATAGCCACTAGATAGAGCTGAGGAGCATACATACTTCCTTTTATACTTTGCACCATCTAGTGGCCATAATGCGGTATTTTCCCCATTCACACTGCTTTTTTAATAAATAACATTTGAAAACACTTAATTTGCCCCAGTTGCACAGAATAAATGTAAATGCATGGACGTATAGCTATGCATTTTTATATTTTTTATATATATATATATATATAATTTACATACACACACACACAACCAATAGGTATTGTGGGAGAGGAACAGCAATGCACAATCACAGCAAGCAGAGCTTGTGTATTTATAATGAACTAATCTAGTGATTGTATAATTCTTACATATACACTATAAGGAGAAAGGTGGCCTAATAAACTAAAGGACGTAGTGACACAAATTTTTACATGTATTGAAAAAAATAAAAGATCAGTAAAGGTCACAAACATGACTTTCCTGCAAACTCTCCAATAACCTACAGTAAGTAATCGCTGACCCCGTAGCGCGCTCCTCCTCCTCGGTAGACGTATGCGCAGCGGGGAAATAAGGACGCAGATGAGAGAGGATGACCCTGGCTCTGCAAAATATGCCGACTCTTGTGTTTTGAACTCGGCGTCCATTCATGTGCAGCTAACGACTTCAAACCAAGCAGAATGGCGCTCCGGGGGAAGAGGGATATCAGGACGCCAGTATGAGAATCCGCCATGCTACCGCGGCTCTGGGCAAGGGGGGCTCACTCGGCAAAACGCTGAATTGATAAATCGGGGAAGATGCGGCATATGGATTAATTGGCCTGTAATTATTTCTGTAAGCTGGACGCAAAACACGGCGGGTTATTAAAGGCCGAATAGTTATTTGCTGCACAGGAATCCCACAGTTGTTACATTTTATCACCTGTGCGGAGAATCGTCACATTGTCATTATTGGAACACTTCCAGTATGCCATTTCCAATGATGTGAAGGATCCTCCATTAAAGTTATCTGTATATCATGTAACTGACTCCTGAAATAAAAATCAGTCGATAGTGCAGTCTGCATATAAAATTAACGTGTCAATATTTAACCACGTGTTCCCTGAAAGGTTTTACCCCCTTTATGACTAGGCCATTTTTGGCTATTTGGCACTGCTCTACTTAAACTGGCAATTGCGCGGTCATGCAACGCTGTATGCAAATGATTTTTTTTCACACCAATAGAGCTTTCTTTTGGTGGCATTTGGTCACCACTGGGTTTTTTATTTATTATATATAAACTAAAAAAGACAGAAAATATTGACAAAAAAAAAACCCGTCATTTTCTACTAAATCCAATAAATCACATTTCTTCAATGATTTAGGCCAAAATGTATTCTGCTACGATGAGGAGAAAAAGTATTTGATCCCCTGCTGATTTTGTACGTTTGCCCACTTATAAAGAAATGATCAGTCTCTATAATTTTAATGGTCGGTTTATTTTAACAGTTATGCCGCGTACACACGATCATTTTTCCCGTCGGGGAAAAATTACATTTTTTTTTTTCGCCGAGAAAAACGATCGTCTGTGGGCTTTATGCCGTTTTTCTCGTTGAGAAAAACGGCAGGAAAAACGACGAGAAAAATTAGAACATGTTCTAAATTTTCTCATCGTTTTTTCCATAATTTTTTTCCGCGGCAGTTTTCCCATAGGGAGACACTGCCGCGGAGCCCACAGACGGTCGTTTTTCTCGACAAAGAAAAAAATGACGGGAAAAACGGTCGTGTGTGGGGGAAAATGCCGTTCCCTCATTTTTCATTTAATTTCATGTCGTGATTCACGGCGGTGTTTTCACCGCCGTGAATCACGATCGTGTGTACGCGGCATGAGAGACAGAATAACAAAAATATCCAGAAAAACACATTTCAAAAAAGTTCTAAATTGATTTGCATTTTAATGAGTGAAATAAGTATTTGATCCCTTCGCAACACATGACTTAGTACTTGGTGGCAAAACCCTTGTTGGCAATCAGCGGTCAGACGTTTCTTGTAGTTGGTCACCAGGTTTGCACACATCTCGGGAGGGATTTTGTCCCACTCCTTTTTGCAGATCCTCTCCAAGTCATTAAGGATTTGAGGCTGAACCTTCAGCTCCCTCCACATATTTTCTATGGGATTAGGTCTGGAGACTGGCTAGGCTACACCAGGACCATTATTGGGCTTCTTGAGCCACTCCTTTGATGCCTTGGCAATGTGTTTTGGGTCATTGTCGTGCTGGAATACCCATCCACGACCCATTTTCAATGCCCTGGCTGAGGGAAGGAGGTTCTCACCCAAGATTTGATGATAAATGGCCCCGTCCATTGTCTCTTTGATGCAGTGAAGTTGTTCTGTCCCCTTAGCAGAAAAACACCCCCAAAGCATAATGTTTCCACCTCCATGTTTGACGGTGGGGATGGTGTTCTTGGGGTCATAGGCAGCCACCTATGTTATGTTTTGACCTCATGCTCACTCAGGGGCGGATCCAGAGTCTTTTCTCGGGAGGGGCACTGCCAAAAAATGATTTTTTTTGTGGGAAATTTATCGGGGAAATGGTTGGTGTCGGCGCTTCAATCATCCCGGCACCAGGGTTGTTATGGTGTCAGGATGATTGAAGCGCATTATTTCTATTATTACATTGTAATATGAAATTAAATAGTTCAATGCAGAATCAGTGGGAGCCCCGAGTGTGTCACTTGCCACCGTCGCCTGCAATTAGTGGGATCCCTGAGCGTGTCACTTGCCACACCTTGCGGATTGTCACTTGCCACGTCACCTGCCACACCTTGCGGATTGTCACTTGCCACGTCACCTGCCACACCTTGCGGATTGTCACTTGCCACGTCACCTGCCACACCTTGCTGATTGTCACTTGCCACGTCACCTGCCACACCTTGCTGATTGTCACTTGCCTGCCACCAGATGCAGATTGTCATTTGCCACGTCACCTGACACAATTTGCGGATTGTCACTTGCCACGCCACCTGCCATATCTTGTGGATTGTCACTTGCCTGCCACCAGATGCAGATTGTCACTTGCCACGTCGCCTGCCACACCTTGCGGATTGTCACTAACTTGCCTGCTAAGGTGTAGTTTTGGTTGTCTCTTGCTGTGTCCCAGACTCCCAGAGTCAGGCAGCAGATTGATAATGTAATCTCTCTGCTGCCTGCACAGTGAGGGCGGAAGTCACTGCAGGAATGTAGGGCAGGCACGGGCGGTGAGAGATGATCTCATCTCTCTGCTCCCCCGCTCCCGGCTAGCTGATTGGCCAGCTGCCACACTGAGCCTGCTCTCTCACCTGCGCTGCCAACACACTGAGCAGCACGGTCTGCCCACGAACCGCGCCGCCCCCCCCCCCGACAACAAACCGCGCCGAAAGCGGAGCCGCCCGCTTTCTTACCAGTCTGTGGAGCCGCACGCTATTGCACCTGCCCACAGAGCGGCCTGACGTGACTCACTGACGTCACTCGTTGCTAGACGCCAAGCGGCCCAGGCGTTAGCAGCGAGTGCAGGGAAGAGGCTCCACCCACCTCCTCCTCCGCTCCTGGTATCGTGTCAGTGCGCCACATAACTACATTAGACGAGTCTCTCTCTCAGCACCGCTGATCGGCTGATGTGAGAAACTGAGAGAGAGACTCAGAGAGGCAGCCGCAGAACAAGTACTGTATATACTCGAGTATAAGCCGACCCGAATATAAGCCGAGGCACCTAATTTTACCCCAAAAAACTGTGAAAACGTATTGACTCAAGTATAAGCCTAGGGTGTCCTAGGCTTATACTTGCCTCACTTTGCCTCACTGTGCCCATGACTAGACTGATGTTTAACATGGAAGTCTATGGAAGGAGTGCCCAGCTTTGAAAAATCGGTTCTCCCAGACACCAAACTTTTCAAACTTATAGAGGAGACATGGGGCTACATGTGTGCCAAGTTTGGGGTCCAGAGGACCTACAACCGGCCGGTACCGGGTCCGCAAAATCACTGGAGAAATTACCGTTTAACATTGGAGTCTATGGAAGGGGTGCCCGGATTTAAAAAATCGGTGCTCCCCGGCCGTAGGTCCCCCAGACACCAAACTTTGCACACTTGTAGAGAAGACATGGGGCTACATGTGTGCCAAGTTTGGGGTCCAGGGGTCCTACGGCCGGCCGGTACCGGGTCCCCAAATTTCGGGAGATCAGGCGCAAAAAAAAAAACAGAGCAAGCGAGTGTGACAGATGGTCTCGGGGGGGGCAATTTCCCTGTTGCCCCCCCCTGGATCCGCCACTGTGCTCACTTTTGTGCCTAGATCGGCCACCGAGGTTGGCCTGTCTTATTCACGAAGCCATGATTACCCTTTTTCTCCTCCCTTTTGTTCCCCATGCATTTGTCTTGTTAAATGATGTGAGCATGGCAAGGATTGTTTGCCGCTCTACTTTGTGATGTTCTTAAATTTTCAATAAACACTATTGTAACAGAAAAATATTGGGACGCCTGCCTTTACATGCACATGAACCTAAATGGCATCCCAGTCTTAGTCCGTAGGGTTCAATATTGAGTTGGCCCACCCTTTGCAGCTATAAAAGCTTCAACTCTTCTGGGAAGGCTGTCCACAAGGTTTAGGAGTGTGTCTATGGGAATGTTTGATTATTCTTCCAGAAGTGCGTGTGTCCGCTCAGGCATGGATCTGGGCAAGAAGGCCTGGCTCACAGTCTCCGCTCTAATTCTTACCAAAGGAGTTCTATCGGGTTGAGGGCAGGACTCTGTGCAGGCCAGTCACGTTCCTCCACCCCAAACCCAGTCATCCATGTCTTTATGGACCTTGCTTTGTGCAAATGATTTGGACCAGTGCACAAAGCCAAGTCCATAAAGACATGGATGAGCAAGTTTGGGGTGGAGGAACTTGCGTACATGTTTGTGAGAAGGCAGGTGTCCCAATACTTTTGACAATATCGTTTATATTGGAATAGGGCAGATTGTAAATTTTAGGCAGTAAGCTGAGTTATGTGTGATGGTACGAATGTCTGCTGAGCTACAGTGTGTGAAGGCATGAATGCCGGTATCCCACAGGATATGAAACTGTTATTCAACAGTGGATCAGCACATGGAAGTCACTCTCAGCAGCCAATCAGATTTTAGATTGCCATAGTCGGAAAGGTGGAAGGAGATGATGATTGGTTGCTTCTGCTCCTGTACTTCTACCATTATAAATTGTAGGTGAAGGGGGGCACAAAGTGTATGGCAGCTCATTTCCATATGGGGAGCGGCCCTGACCACTTTTTACCTTTGTACTGCTTGCCGTGGCCTGACTCCTTCTACAGCTGACGCACAGTACAGCTTGCAGCCACCTCAGTGAACTAAGCTTTTCTTTTCAACTCTCCTTACAGGGAGGACATGGACCAGGAGGAGAAGGCACGATTTGGCGAGCTCTGCAGCGCCGAGAATGGGAAGGGAAGAGAATGGTTTGCTCGCTTTGTCAGCGCTCAGGTAACAGTGTATTGTATATGTAGCATCAATGTGAGGATGTCTTGTAAGTCCCGCCTACATTTCTGTCCAGAAGAATGGCACCATCTTAGTTCAGGCATCATCCGGGATCACCCTTCTACTTTCTGGACTGAGATCCCAGCTCAGAGATGATACGGCCATGACGCATTTTGCCTGCTCATCGGGGCTTAAGCCTCGTACACACGACCGAGAATCTCGTCATAAAAAAAAGCGTTTTTCTCGACGAGATTCTTGTCAAGCTTTCCTTGCATACACACTGTCAATTCCAAATCTCGTCGTCGTAAAGCGCGGTGACGTACAACACGTACGACGGCAGTATAAAGGGGAAGTTCGATTCCAATGGCGCCACCCCTTGGGCTGCTTTTGCTGATCTCATGTTACTGCGTGTTAGTAAAAGTTTGGGGAGAGACGATTCACGCTTTTCAGTCTTCGTGCTTTTCAGTCTGTTACAGCGTGACAAATGTGCAACCTCCATTACGAACGCTAGTTTTACCAGGAGCGCTCCCGTCTCATACTTGATTCTGAGCATGTGCGATTTTTTAAGACTCGAAAAAGCATACACACCGGTTTTCTCGTCTGGAAACAGGCCGACAAGAAAAACGAGAATCCTGACGAGAAAATAGAGATTCCCGGCAGTTTTCTCGACGAAAAACCATACACACAAACGGTTTTCTCGGCAAGAAAGCTCTCCCAACAGTTTTCTTGTCAATTCTTGCCGAGAAAACCGGCGGTCGTGTGTACGAGGCTTCTGTCATAGAGGTTTTTCTATGACTAAGCCCTGATGGGCATGGCAAAATGTGGTGGGAGACGTGGTTTGTGGAGCGGTGCGAGCTGAGGCCACTGCACACATGCACTGACACAGATTGGACCGGAGGAGCGGCGGTACATGTTTCAATGCTTTCTCTACCCCCCCCCCCCCTGCTTTCAGTACTGCTCAGCTGTCCCATGTATGAGGATCAGCAACACACAGGTCCCGGCTTTGCACATTGCTTCACACGTGTATGACTGTAGATGTAGAGCCATTTGTGTTTTATTTCAGTACAGTGTCAGTTATGTTCTGCCTCTAGTTAGTAGTTGGAGTTCTTCTATAATATGATTGGTGGTTGGGGCTGCTTATCTGTTTCTGGCCATTCTAGAAATGAAATCCGCTTCTGCTCTCTCCGCCTCCCCAGCGCTGCAATTCGAAGTGTGTCTCGGAGCAGACCTTCTACAGGCTGGTGCAGTCCTTCGCCGTGGTCCTCTTTGAGTAAGTGTGTCAATTCTGCAGGGGCTCGCGTTTGGGATAACTATTTCTTTTTCGTACATCACGGGACACAGAGCGACTTAGTCATTACTAATGGGTTATATAGTTTACCTTCAGGTGTTGGCACTGGCCAATTCCAAACCGGAAGTACCCTCCCCTATATAAGCCCCTCCCACCCGGGAGCACCTCAGTTTTTTGCCAGTGTCTAAGGTGTTGGCCAAAGAGTAACATGTGTTTTCACTGGGCTTGCGTACAGGTTCTTTTGGGCCTTAGTAAGCTGTTCCGGATCCCACCAAAAAAGCTTCATAGCTAAACGGTCGGTACCCGGGCCTTGCAGCAGAAGAGCAAGGTTTTGCCTGTAATGCTTCTCTTAGGAGGGCTGGACCCTGGGATCCAGAGCTCTGGTCATACCCACGACCAAGACGCTGTCTGTGCAGGGTGCTATACAGGTCCAGGGGAGTGGAATCCTTGGGAACCCGGTCCCTGAAGGTTTAATTACAATGCCTGCCGTGATAGGTGAAGTTTGGACTTTTGTGGACCAAACAAAGTCCTGCGGCGGGGATCAGGTAAGTGGGGGCCCTCAGGAACTTGGTTCTATTGGGGGACCCCCAAGCCTAATTTGTCTTTCTGTCTGTTACCTAACGGTATTCCCGCTAAATATCTGTGTTTGCCTATAACTACTGAAAATGTAAAATTTTAATAGTAGTCAAGAAAAAAAAAAAAACAGGGACCGCGGTACCTGTGTTAAACCACTAGAGGCCGCTGTAGTCCATTTTTCTTGTAAATGTGGATCTTTGGTTTTCTCAACTCAAAAGATCCAGGCAGCTGGTAAGTTTCTCTGAGGGAATCCACTTCCTCTGCCCTGTTGCTGCGTTCATCCACCGCACAGGCCCTCCGGCAAAAAGGGCCCTGGCTCCTAGTCCTCTGTTGGTTTTCGAAAAGGGCGCCATTGGCGCACGGGCGCGCGCGCGGGCGCGTGCACGCGCCTCCTATGAAAAAAAAAGGGGCGGGGCGGGTGGATGACGCTCGATGCGCGCCGCGGCGCTTCTGCGCATGTGCGGGCGTCCCAGCATGGTTAAAAGACACAGTACAAGTGTCAGCTGCATGCAAACAGAGCTAGCAACAAACAGTGGCACACAGAGGCGGTTGATGCAGGCATCCCCATAGAAAGGCACTTTAGTGGACACCAGCTGGTATATAGCAGCACCTGTGTTAGACTATTACCAGCAAAAATTGGTGTATGACGACGGGAATACCTCAGCTTTGTGCTTAAAGGATATGTCGTCCAGACGCTCCGGAAATAGATCTTCCAGGAAGCCAAAGGGGTCTCCATCGGGCTCTGAGGATATTGGGCATGCTTGCACTGCACCAATCTCCCCTGAGAATGCAGAGGTCAGTAGCCGTAGAAACCCCGCAGGAATGCCTGGTGCTGCGGCTGTCCCCAGTCCACCTGCTCCTGTATATATAACAGAGGAGGTTTTATCCTCAACTCTGGGAGGATTGGAAGAGAGATTAACAGCATTGATCGCTGCTTCCCTGTCACAGGAAAAGCGCGTCCGATCTCCGTCTCCTCCTTCAGAGTGCCTGTTAGTGGAGGAACAGCCCCACACAGAGATCGACCTACCTGAAGGGGATCAGGATGAGGTTGATTCACTTATAGAGGAATCAACAGTGGAAGAACCTTTCTCAGCTTCTCAGGCTGAAAGATTATGGGTTCAGTCTCTGACTAACATGGTCCGATCAGCATTTAAAATGCCTCTGGCGGAACCACCATCCACTACGGTTTCCTCGCTGGGGTCGCTAAAAGCTCCCCAGGCGGTCTGTTCCTTCCCAATCCACCCTTTATTAGAAGGGCTTATTTACCAGGATTGGGAGCATCCTGATAAAATATTTGCTCCCCCCAAGAGATTTCCGGTGATCTATCCCATGGAGGATAAGTTCATAAGAAAATGGAGGGTCCCTATAGTGGACGCAGCCATCTCTTCTGTTAACAAATCACTGACATGTCCAGTAGATAATGTTCCAATGTTCAAAGACCCAATAGATAAAAAATTGGAGTCTTTACTAAAATCTGCTTTCTCTACAGCAAGTATGGTGACACAACCTGCGGTAGCAGCGATTGGAGTCTGCCAAGCAGTGAAAGATCAGTTGAAACAAGTCTTAAGGGACTTACCAGATCAGCAGGCTCATGCCCTAGCTGACCTGCCTAGAGCCTTGTGTTTTGCGGTGGACGCCATAAAGGATACAATCCAACAGGCCTCCCGCTTTACGCTGTCTATAGTACATATGCGTAGGCTTCTGTGGCTCAAAAACTGGTCTGCTGAAGCTCCCTGTAAAAAACTGCTGGTTAGCTTCCCATTTCATGGAGAACGCTTATTTGGAGAAGATCTGGACAAATATATCCAGAAAATTTCTGCCGGTAAAAGTTCACTCTTACCGGTTAAGAACAAGGGTAGAAGTCCTTCTTTTAAGAGGCCTACCTCTCCAGTCCCGGGCACATCGGCTGTGAAGCAGTTCCGACGGCCTCCGCGGTCAAATTCAGGGGGCAGAAATCAGGGACAATCACAGGGTAACAAGAAGCCCTGGATCAAGAGAGGTACAAAACCTCCCCCTAAGGCATGAAGTATTGCCCCCGCTCAATCGGGTGGGGGGAAGACTTCAGTTGTTCACAGAGACCTGGCGGGACACCATCAGAGACAGATGGGTGCTCTCCGCAGTAAGTCTGGGATACAAGCTGGAGTTAAAAGGCACTCCTCCTGCCCAATTTATGAGGTCAAACGTGCCAAGAGATCCCCAAAAGAGAGGATCCCTCCTTCTGGCACTAGAACAACTATTGCTCCAAGGGGTAATCATGAAGGTTCCCCTGGAAGAAAGCGGATTCGGGTTTTACTCGAACCTTTTCACAGTCCCCAAACCAAATGGGGACGTGAGGCCCATATTAAATCTAAAAGGGCTAAACAAGTTCCTAAATATCAGGACCTTTCGGATGGAGTCGATCCGATCAGTGGCCACCGCCCTACAAGGGCAGGAATGGCTAGCCTCGATCGACATAAGGGATGCTTATCTGCATATTCCCATCTTTCCGGCCCATCAGAAATTTCTACGCTTTGCAGTAGAAGGGCGCCATTTTCAGTTCAGAGCCTTACCTTTCGGTCTGGCCACAGCACCACGAGTGTTCACAAAAATTCTGGCCCCATTATTGGCCAATCTAAGAACACAGGGTGTAACGATAATGGCATATCTAGACGACCTGCTACTAATAGACCACTCAGTGGAAAAGCTGGAAGTAGCTATTCACAAGACAATCGAGTATCTGGAATATCACGGTTGGATTATCAACCGGGACAAGTCAGCTCTAAGACCAGTCAAAAGTCTGGAATACTTAGGGCTAAGGCTGGATTCAAATCAGAGAAAGATTTTCTTACCTCCAGAGAAGGTGTCGTCTTTTTAAGAGATTTGACCCACTTAGTGGGTACAAAAAGAAAACCATCCATACGTCTCTGCATGAGGCTGCTGGGAAAGATGGTGGCTTCATTCGAAGCGGTACCCTACGGTCAATTCCATTCAAGGAATTTGCAAAGGGCCATACTGTCAGCCTGGAACAAAAAAGTTCAGGCTTTAGACTTACCAATGTCCCTGTCCCCTTCCGTTCGCAAGAGCCTCCATTGGTGGTTGGTGCCCCAGAATCTGGAAAGAGGGAAACCCTTCAGTCCGGTTTCTTGGAAGGTGGTCACTACAGATGCCAGCCTCATCGGCTGGGGGGCAGTGCTGGAGCAATGGTCTCTCCAGGGCAGGTGGTCAGAAGCAGAAAAGGCCCTGCCCATCAATCTCTTAGAGATACGAGCAGCCCGGTATGCCCTAGTAGCATGGACATCCAAACTCCAGGGGTCCCCTGTCAGAATTCAATCAGACAATGCCACGGCAGTGGCATATATCAATCATCAGGGTGGCACCAAAAGTCGTGCAGCCCAGAAGGAAGCAAATTGCATCCTGGAGTGGGCAGAAAGATATGTCCCAGCCATATCCGCGGTTTTTCATCCCAGGAGTGGAAAATTGGAGAGCGGACTTTCTAAGTCGCCAACAATTATGCCCGGGGGAATGGTCTCTTCACCCCGAGGTTTTCCAGGCAATATGCCAGCGGTGGGGAACACCGGATGTAGATCTGCTAGCATCCAGATTCAACGCAAAGGTGGACAGGTTTGTGTCTCGCACAAGGGATCCCCTAGCTTGCGGCTCGGATGCCCTAGTGTTCCCTTGGGATCGGTTCAAGCTGATATATGCATTCCCACCGCCACAATTGTTACCGCGATTACTCCGCAGAATCAGGGTAGAAAAGAAACCAGTGATTCTGGTGGCTCCAGCGTGGCCCCGAAGGGCATGGTACGCGGAGATGGTAAAAATGTCAGTGAGGAGTCCTTGGACCCTCCCACTTCGTCCGGACCTGCTGTCGCAAGGACCGATATACCACCCTTCCTTACCAGCCCTAGGTTTGACGGCCTGGCTATTGAAGCCCACATTCTGAAAAAGAGAGGGCTCTCTAATTCTGTGGTATCTACCATGATCAATGCCAGGAAACCGGTATCCAGGCAGATCTATTATAGGATCTGGAAAGCGTACATTACGTGGTGTGAGACCAAGAAATGGCATCCACGTAAGTACATGATAGGGAGGATTCTGGACTTCCTACAGTGGGCTGTAGATAGGAAGCTGGCCTTGAGTACTATCAAGGGTCAGATTTCGGCCTTGTCAATATTTTTTCAAAGGCCCTTGGCTTCGCATTCACTAGTCAAAGCCTTTATACAAGGAGTGATGCGTATTAGCCCTCCGGTTAGTATTCCCATATGTCCTTGGGACTTAAACCTGGTTCTGTCGGTTCTACAGAAACAACCGTTTGAACCATTACAACACATTTCCTTGGTTCTTCTCACCAGGAAATTGGTTTTCTTAGTAGCCATTTGTTCGGCTAAAAGAGTGTCGGAATTAGCAGCTATGTCCTGTAAGGAGCCATATCTGGTTGTCCATAAGGACAGAGTAGTATTACGTCCTCATCCAGCCTTTCTTCCTAAGGTGGTATCGAGGTTTCATTTGAACCAAGATGTGGTTCTTCCTTCTTTTTTCCCCAAACCTATCTCAGTAGAGGAAAAGTTATTACATTCTTTGGATGTGGTAAGAGCAGTTAAAGCTTATCTAAAAGCCACTGCTCAGATTCGCAGAACGGATTCTTTGTTTGTTCTGCCGGAAGGCCCCAGAAGGGGTCAGGCAGCATCAAAATCTACTTTAGCCAAGTGGATTCGACAGGTCATAATACAAGCCTATGGCTTGAGAAAGAGACCGCCTCCGTTCAAAGTTAGGGCGCACTCCACAAGAGCGGTTGGAACTTCATGGGCAGTGCATCACCAGGCCTCCCTGGCTCAAGTATGTAAGGCCGCAACATGGTCTTCGGTACACACGTTTACTAGATTCTATCAGGTAGACGTTAGAAGTCAGGAGGATGTCGCCTTTGGGCGCAGTGTGTTGCAGGCCGCAAAAGATCCTCATGCCTGATGGCGCCCAGCTTATGTACCCCCCCCCTCATTTGGCATTGCTTTGGGACGTCCCATTAGTAATGACTAAGTCGCTCTGTGTCCCGTGATGTACGAAAAAGAAAAAGGGATTTTTATAACAGCTTACCTGTAAAATCCTTTTCTTGGAGTACATCACGGGACACAGAGCTCCCACCCCTCTTTTTGGGACACTTATTGCTTGGCTACAAAACTGAGGTGCTCCCGGGTGGGAGGGGCTTATATAGGGGAGGGTACTTCCGGTTTGGAATTGGCCAGTGCCAACACCTGAAGGTAAACTATATAACCCATTAGTAATGACTAAGTCGCTCTGTGTCCCGTGATGTACTCCAAGAAAAGGATTTTACAGGTAAGCTGTTATAAAAATCCCTTTATTCCCCGTCTGACTCCCCCTCTGTTTCTTCCTGTAGGTGTCACCAGATGGATGATTTTGGTCCAGCCAAGAACCTGATGACCATGTGCTTCACGTATTACTACATTGGTGAGATGTTAATAAATGGCAACTCCTGTATTAGCCAATCACCAGCATGAGCCAATAGTCCTTTCCTGCCATGTGATACAGCTGTCCAACATCCTCATCCTACAATCTTTAACCCCATCCCTTTTCTGCAAATTTTTTTTTGCCTTTTTTTTTTGCCTTGCGTTATACAGAAAAGAGCGGCACTCCTGTTCAATAATTGTTTAGATATAATAAATGAATTAACAAATTCCTGTTGCATGTACAGTGTAGTTTATAACGCATCCTAGATTGAAGAGGCGGCAGATCAAGGAAATTAACTTACTCTTTCGTCCATGGACCGACACAGCTTCTCTATTGACAAAGTGGGTATTATCCGTTAATTAGGAGTGACTAGGCAGAAAAACTTGTAAAAAGTGTTGCATCACACCTTCTACAGTACCGCCCAGGGGGCGGACCCTCTGGGTATACCCTCTCAGTCTGCACATCGCAGATCAGTTTTTTTTTCTGTCTAGCAAGGAGTAGGACATGGCTCCCTTCGGGCTCATTGGTCCGGGGAAAAAAGATATATATATTTTTATTTTTTTGCTACATTTGTTGTTTCCTGCGATCTTCGATCAACTGCCGACTGGGTGACAGGCTGGATCCTCGATCCTTGTAGTCTCCCCAGTTTCGGCCATCGAGCGTGTGCCGACCCTAGCTACGCGCTGGGTTTTCCACGACATGCCCGTCGCTCCACGGGTGGCCGGTGAGCCTACGCTCCAGGGCCTGCATCGGACCGCTCAGCTTCGGCTGACCTTACGGCCGAGTCGCAGCAGCCTGGCCGGTGAGCTTACGCTCCAAGGCTTGCATCGGACCGCTCAGCTTCGGCTGACCTTACGGCCGAGTCGCAGCAGCCTGTCCGGTGAGCGTCATGCTCCAGGGCATACATATGATCGTCCCTTCTGGGTCCAATCACAGCATGCCTGGCCAACAGTCACCTTCCGTGCGCGGACGATGATCTGTTTGGAATGTCTTCCAGCAGAATACATGCAGGATAGGTAAGTAAAACTCCCCTGCCTCGGCTGGGTGATTTAGCTGGACATTCCTGGAGAGATCAAGTAAGTGGTTGTGGCCCCTTTCTTCCCTCTCTCCCTGCCTTTCCCTCCTCCCTGGGCTTCTAGCTAAAGGTTGCTGGGTGCTGGGGGTCACCTAGGGGGTCCCACTGGAGCGGGGCTGGCTGTAACTAACATTTAAAAGAAATGTCATTTTTGCTTACCTGTGTTTCTGTGTCTCCATGCTGTCGGCGGCCATTTTGAGGTGGTCCATGCCAAGTTTGGCCTCTTGTAACTGCCTGGCGGCCATCTTCCTGTAGTTCGGCCACACCCACTGGCCCCTATCAGGTGATCGGCGGCCATGTTTGTCCACCCTGTATGCAGATATTGCCGTTCGGCGGCCATCTTTTTTGTGGGCTATGGCTGCCTGACCTCTATCTTCTGTCGGCGGCCATTTTCTTAGAGCCCACATTATCTTCCATAAGACGGTTTTGGCAACCATTTTGCGAGAGCCTCCGGCCTCTAGGGTGCATTACACTGGCGCGAAAATTCACACAGGAAGTGCTGATAAAAGAAGCAGACTGACACAGCAGCAAGGGGACAGCATCATAGGCGCAGCATAGCAGTACCTATCCAGGGTGGTGAGTCCTCTGGGTGACCCAGCATCTCTGCAGCGCAGGAGGGTGGCCTATTGATATCTTGCCTGGAGCCCTGTGAGTGTCAGCGTGTGGTCAGCATGGCATCTGAGCCAGATGTCTTCTCCCCTGAAACACCAGATTTAGCAGCTGGTGTCCCTGAGGTGTCTATGGACGCTATGTCGGCAATCCTAGAGGCGTTTGCTGCCAGGGTGGAAGCAGCACACGGGAATACAGGGGGTAGTAAACGCCCCATCCCCTGCAAGCTTCTGGGGATAATTCTGGTGCAGAACCAGGTCCAGCTATGGCTCGGGGCCCAGATTCTGACGCACCAGAGACTGCAGACCGTGACCGGACAGTGAGAATGACTCAAAGTCCAGGTCAGTACGCGAGACGGCTTTGGTATCTGACCTTATTACTGCAGTGCGGGATATGCTAAAATTGGAAAATACTGCAGAAGCAGCAGAGACTCCGGTCCACTTGGGTTTCATAGACCTGCCCGCACTGCTAAGGTGTTCCCTTGTGTGTCTTTTGATAAACTCTTATACAAGGAATGGGAGAACCCACTGAGGGTCTTTACAGCCCCAAAGAGGTTTGCGGTACGGTACCCCTTTTGAGGAGAGTTTTCTGAAGAAATGGACCTCTCCCCCCTATAGTGGACCCTCCGGTGTCCAGACTTAATAGAGCCACCACAATTCCTGTAGAAGGGGCTCCTGTTTTCTAGGACCCTGTGGATAAGAAGGCTGAAGCACTCGCTTGCTACCTATACTCAGTGGTAGGCTCGGCAGTACGCCCGGCATTGGCGGGGGCCCTAGTGTCTCACACACTTACTGAATGGGCAAGATTGCTACTCCAGGGGTTAAGGAGCGAGATGCTCCTCCTGATGAGATAACATTGGCCGACCTGTTGGTCCAGGGCCTTAGGTTTGTCTGCGAGTCAGACATGAATACTATTCCCCTGCTGTCTAAAACTTCGGTTTATGCAGTAGCAATACGCCACCTGATCTGGCTAAAAGGCTGGTCTGCGGACCAGACTTCCAAGAAAGCCCTGTTGGATCTGCCTTTTAAGGGCGACAGACTTTTTGGGGCTTCTCTGGATGACATCATCAAGGATGCCACAGGAAGTAAAAGCACTTTGCTTCCCCAAATTAGCAAGGGTAAGGGGCCACGCCAAGGGCAAGGGCCCTCCTTTACTGCACACAAGTGTTTTTTTCGTCCCCCTAGGGCGACAGGGAAAAGACCCCAGGCCGATAAAGCGCCTGCCCAAGGACAAAAGCGTCCCTGGTCCCGCATACCCAATAAGCCTGCGGACAAATTTGCGTCCGCATGAAGGTCCACCCCCACCCAGCTCTCGGGTGGGGAGACGTCTTCGCAAATTCGCGACTCAGTGGACAGCACTAATCTCCGACAGGTGTGTTTGCGAAGTAATCTCCTCAGGCTACAAGATAGTTTCTCTCTTGTCCACCGGACAGATTCAACACCTCCAATCTCCAGCTACTACCGACCCGTCGGGAGGCCCTGTATGGGGCGGTCCAGGGTCTACTGGAACGCGGGGTAGTTATTCCAGTTCCAGAACTGGAACGGGGTTTTTACTCAAATCTGTTCATTGTGCCGAAGAAGGAGGGGGTTCGTCCAAGCTTGGATCTCAGAGCCCTCAATTGCTTTGTGAAGGTACAAAGTTTTCGGATGGAGTCGGTTCGATCTGTAGTCACGGCTCTCCATCCGGGGGACTTTCTGGCCTCCTTGGACATCAAGGACGCATACCTGCATGTCCCCATATACTCCAGACACCAGAGGTTTCTGCGATTTGCTATCGGGAAGAACCACTACCAGTTTGTGGCCCTCCCGTTTGGCCTTGCCTCAGCACCCAGGACGTTCACCAAGGTGCTCGCTCCGATTCTGGCACTTCTAAGACAGCGGGGTATCGCTATCACAGGTTACTTGGACGACCTTCTGCTGAAGGGCCCTTCAAGCTCAGAATTAGAGGTAAGCGTGTCCATTACCTGTCAGACTCTTCGAGACTGTGGTTGGATACTAAACACGCAAAAGTCAGTATTGGTGCCCACTCAACGCCTAGTGTACCTGGGGTTGATTCTGGATTCCTCAGAGGCAAAGGTATTCCTCCCTGTGGAGAAGTTGCAGACCCTCCGGGCTGCAGTACGGCAGCTGACTTCCAGGAATTGGTCGTCACTCCGTTTTTGCATGCGAGTGTTGGGCCTCATGGTAGCCTCCTTCGAGGCGGTCCCATATGCTCAATACCACACTCGAGTGTTACAGAGGGAAGTTCTGTCCAGATGGAACAGATGCCCTTCATCTCTGGATTATCAAATCCGAGTGAGCCACCTAGTCAGGAGATCCCTGGTATGGTGGCTGACAGCACCGGCTCTAATGGCCGGGAAGTCATTTCTTCCGGTTTACTGGATAGTGATCACGACGGACGCCAGCCTTACAGGTTGGGGGGGAGTCTGGGGTGTCCAGTCGGCGCAAGATCGCTGGACCCCAGAGGAAGCCCTCCTGCCGATCAATGTCCTGGAGATCCGGGCGATCAAGCTGTGCCTCTTCAAATGGTCTCAGAGACTGCAAGGGCGTCCAGTCAGGATCCAGTCAGACAACGCCACAGCAGTGGCATATGTCAATCATCAAGGAGGAACAAGAAGCTCAGCTGCAGCATCGGAGATCGCTCGCATCCTGAAGTGGGCAGAGAGGAGCGTACCGGCACTGTCGGCCGTGTACATTCCGGGTGTGGAAAACTGGCAGGCGGACTACCTGAGCCGCCAGATGCTGGACCAGGGAGAATGGTCCTTACACCCGGAGGTGTTCCAACTCCTCTGCCAAAGATGGGGCACACCAGACGTAGATCTTCTGGCTTCCCGACTCAATCGGAAGGTATTGAGGTTTGTGGCCCGGTCAAGAGACCCATGGGCAGACGCAACGGACGCGTTGGTAGCATCGTGGGGCCAGTATCGGCTAATCTATGCCTTCCCTCCCTTAAGGCTTCTTCCTCTTCTGCTCCGCAGAGTGGAGGCAGAGGGAATTCCAATGATCCTAATCGCTCCAGATTGGCCTCAGCGTCCTTGGTACGCCGATCTAGTACGTCTGGTAGCAGACGTCCCCTGGCGCCTACCACTACGGAAGGACCTGCTGTCGCAAGGTCCCATATTCCATCCTGCTTTACAGTCATTGGCTTTAACGGCATGGCTGTTGAGAACCAGGTACTGAGAGACCGGGGCCTGTCAGACTCAGTAATTTCTACTATGAGAAGTGCTCGGAAACCGTCCTCTAGGAAGGTCTATCACCGCACTTGGAGGGCCTACATCTCCATGTGTGAGGAAATGAAATGGCATCCGCGTACCTATTTGGTTTCCAGAATCCTGCTGTTTTTACAGCATGGGGTAGACCAAAGGCTTGCCCTAAGTACGATTAAGGGACAGATATCTGCCCTGGCTGTCTTTTTTCAGCGACCCCTGGCGACTCACTCTCTCGTGAGTACATTTGTGCAGGGGGTTCGACATGTGGCCCCTCCGGTCCGCCCCCCGTTACCTCCGTGGGACTTGAACCTGGTCCTCTCGGTGCTTCAGAAGGCACCGTTTGAGAATATTAGAGATATTCCCCTGTTGACACTTTCTCAGAAGGTGGTCTTTTTGGTGGCTGTTACGTCAGTTAGACGAGTCTCTGAGCTGGCAGCCTTGTCCTGCAAGGCTCCCTATTTGATTTTCCACAAGGATAAGGTGGTGCTGCGGCCGCAGCCTTCCTTTCTTCCGAAGGTCGTTTCGGCTTTTCATCTCAACGAAGACATTGTACTTCCATCCTTGTGTCCTCAGCCGTCGAATCCTAAGGAGTCGGCGTTGCATTCCTTGGACGTTGTCCGAGCTTTGAGAGTATACATATCTGCTACTTCCCTGTTCCGGAAGTCAGACTCACTGTTTGTTTCGGTGGCTGGTCCCAAGAAGGGCCAAGCAGTCTCATCGGCCACCATCTCTAGGTGGATCCGACAGATAGTAATCCAGGCTTACGCCTTAAAGGGTCAGGCGCCCCCCTTTCCTGTCACGGCGCATTCGACCAGGGCAATAGGTGCCTCTTGGGCTTTCCGACATCAAGCGTCTGTTTCCCAACTATGTAAAGCGGCGACTTGGTCGTCCGCTCACACTTTCACAAAATTCTACAAAGTTGATGTAGGTGCATCTTCGGATGCCTCTTTCGGCCGCAAGGTTTTGCAGGCGGCTGTTTAGAGTTGCAACTCCTCCGTTGGAGGAGTGCTGTTTTGTGTTTTGGGGTGAAGTTTGTTTTTATGCTGTTACCACCCCTCGTTTTTTTCTCTGACACTGCTTTGGGACGTCCCACTTTGTCAATAGAGAAGCTGTGTCGGTCCATGGACGAAAGAGTAAATAGGATTTTTTACTCACCGTAAAATCCTTTTCTCTGAGTCCATGGACCGACACAGCACCCACCCCTCCTTTTAAGTTTGTACTGCTTTTTGACGAACTGATCTGCGATGTGCAGACTGAGAGGGTATACCCAGAGGGTCCGCCCCCTGGGCGGTACTGTAGAAGGTGTGATGCAACACTTTTTACAAGTTTTTCTGCCTAGTCACTCCTAATTAACGGATAATACCCACTTTGTCAATAGAGAAGCTGTGTCGGTCCATGGACTCAGAGAAAAGGATTTTACGGTGAGTAAAAAATCCTATTTTTGCACATATGAAGAACTTAGGGCTAGTGTTTGTTATGAAGGCCAGACCAAGGTCTGGGGGGAAGGGGGGTCAGAAGGGGCAGCACCTTCAAACTGTATCTCTGTATTAATACAGAGATACAGTTTCCACAAAAGGTTACGTTTCAACTTGTGCCTTTTCCTTTATCAAAACCATTACAGTATATTGTATCCTATATTCCAACGTGTTCTAGAATGTACCAAACAAATATCCCCCCCACGAACACTAAACTTTTAAATCAAGTCACCAAATATCTACAAATGTACATAAAAAGTACACTTCAGTTGTTACTGCTAGCAATCAGTCGTGAAAATGTTCACTTCAGAGTAACCCTATACCTAGAATAGAACATGTCCCATCCATAGTGACAAAAGAACAAAAAACACTGGAGGCATTGTAACAAACAGTGGTGGGACAGGCTCACTCAGCGCCCAGGGCGAGTTTGCAGAACTGCACATCTGATTCCAGCTGACATCGCATGACATCATAGACTGACATACTGCCTTGCGTGCTTTGGCACACCCCCCCCCTTACTGCTCCAGATGATGCAAATAGTTGGCATGGAGGGTGCACTGCACATTGGTGGCCATTCAATTGTTATCTAACAGCTGGAGGCAGGTTGTCATCTGCACATGCATGTTTTTTTTTTTTTTTTGTGTTTGTGGGGGTAAAGAGAGCAGAATGTGGAGAAAAATATTGAGGAAGTTTGTTCATATAAAGGGAGCAGAATGTGGACAGCTGACAGAAAGCTGCGACTGAGAGGCCTCAGTCTACTAGTTGCCCACCACCGGGTTCAGTATATGGAAGGGGGGAATTTGGGACTTTGAATGAGGCTGCAGGCATGGTGCGGGTAAAAAGTACACATTTAATGATCATGAAAATGCATGACATATCACATTGACAAATTGGTTATGTAAAAAAGAAAAACATTGTAATAAATGTATTTTCCTATAATCTGCCAGACACATAAATATGTGTATGTACAGTTGGAGTTACAAGGAAACAGTGCATCACCAAGTGCCACATAAACATCTGGGCTGTTGAATGAATACATAAAATGAACATACAAGTGTGCAAGTGTCCTTTTAACAGCAGAAACGAAATCCCTTGGACGTGGTGTATTGTTTGTCCATGGCTTTCCCTGCCTGCCACTCCGGGAGCTGCGACTCACTCTGCATTTTCATATTAATTAAATGTGTACTTTTTACCCGCACCATGCCTGCAGCCTCATTAAAAGTCCCAAATTCCCCACTTCCATATACTGAACCCCGGATGGAGGTGCACCACATATGCACCTCATCTAAAATCCCAACCTCCCCCCTTTTTTTAGTTGCCCACCACCAATCCCTTTACCCCCTTCACATGAGGGTGCTGCGCCTGAAGTGGCTTCTCCTTTTACCACCCCCCCCCCCCCCGGTGCTCATAACAAAAGCTATTCCTGATTAAGCTCACACTAAGCAAAATGCGTCAGCAGAGCCCAGGTGGACTGTCCATGTTCCAAGAGTTTTTTTCTTTAAACTTTCACGATTATTGGACAGGAGAAACGAGAGACAAGCCCCCCTCCCGTGAATTGGAGGAATAAGGAAATTATCTGGAGCCGAGTGTGTTTTTTTTTTTTCACATTTTATGCCTTACTTTAGGCATCAATTATTTACCATAATGGCTCCATTGTACTTATTACATTAACCAGTAGTGACTGTCCTAGTGATTTTTTTTTAAAGAGGACCTGTCAGCATAATCCAATCTCCAATATTGTTGAAGATACAAGCTGCTCTCACACTCTATCATGTGACCTAAAGTCTTGGCAGCCCAGGTCCTATGATCTCTGGTTACAAGGAGCATTGTGGGTGTTTAAAATCATTATAGACTGATGTTCCTTTTTCATGTGTGCGTATGTCTATATCTCTCTCTATATATATAGAGAGAGAGAGAGGGGGAGAGAGGTATCTAGAGAGGGGTATCTAGAGAGAGAGAGGGGGCCATCTAGAGAGAGAGAGGTATCTAGAGAGAGAGAGAGAGAGAGATCTGGAGAGAGATAGATATATCTATCTATGTGTGTGTGTGTAATATATATATATATATATATATAATGCATACACACATACACACACACACACACACACACACACACACACACTGTATTTATTGGCGTATAACACTCACTTTTTTACCCTGAAAATAGAGGGTAAACTGTGCCTGCGTGTTATACACAGGGGTCTGTGGAAAGTATTTTTTTTCCTGAAACTTCCCTCTTAAAGTTAGAGTGCATGTTATACGCCGATAAATACGGTGTGTGTGTATGTGTATGTGTATATATATATATATATATATATATATATATATATATATATATATATATATAATCTCTATATATGTGTATGTATATATTTCTCTCTCTATATATATCTCCTTATTTTTATATTTTTTTGTATATATTAACTGCAAAGGGGTTACAGCACAGTAAGTATACACTTATAGCCAGTAATATAGCAACTTTAGGCATCCCTGCCCTTTATAGGGGTGTTTTTAGCTCCAGCTGTGTCTGCCCCATATTGGCACTATATGTCCACACTCATAAGAGTAACCATTTTAGAAGATAAGAGGTTGGCAAATCTATAAGATGGGGTAGGGACTGGCCAGAGAGGTATCACTTTGACATAGTTGGCTATTTTGAACACGTGACAGAAAAAATATATTAAACAGCGCTCACTAGATTTAAATAACAACAAACAATATATATGTTGATATAAAAAACGTGAAAAACAATGTGTTGCAAGCTTCAAATCATATTCAATTGTAGCTTGGAGTTCAGAATGTAAAGGAGAGATGCTTTCAAATATCACTTCCCCCTCTTGTGGCCCCACTCATCAAATTTTCTGGACCCTCAGCGTTTCAGTCTAGGGTCAAAAAAGCTGTGATCATAAAGATCTATTAAGTCAGTCTTCCCATTCAGAGCAAGGCATTCAGGACACTTGGGATCATATGGACCGAGGCAGGATCACTCATAGTAAGGAAAATAGGCCAGAAGAAAAAACAATATAGTGAAGAACCGCCGGTGCAATAGCTAGGCGCAATAATAAAACGCCACTCTCGAATCGGCTGATCGAACAGGCTTCAGTGAGTTCCGAGCTCGCCGCTGGTCGCGTGCGTTCCATGGATGCCGGAAGTAAACTTCACTGGACGTGAAACCGGAACTGCGTTCGCCCGTTGATTTGAAGCTTGCAACACATTGTTTTTCACGTGTTTTTTTTTTTGTTTTTTTTTCACGTTTGTTCACTGATTGCATATCAACATGTATATTGTTGTTATTTAAATCTAGCGAGCACTGTTTAATATATTTTTTCTGTCACTTATTTAAGGTTTTAGCACCTTTTGAAATAGCTGCTGCTGGTTTGTCACATTTAATACTCCATTTAGCGCAAGTTTTTTTACAAATATATTTTGAACATGTATTGCAATATATGATAAGTAAGAATCCTCATTTTACAAGCAATAGCCTTCTATAGGAAAGGGTTAACAAGTGGCAACAACTCCCCAATTTATCTTGTGTGTTGTATATATGAAGCTATTTAGGACCCGGGCATTTATTTCTCCTGCATGGTGCAGGTTGGTAACTATAAAGGGTATGGATGCCTGAAGTTGCTATATTACTGGCTATAAATGTATACTCACTGTGCTGTACCCCCTTTGCATTTTATATAGGTTAAGTTGGTGTTTTCCACCTAGTTACTTGCATAGACAACCATGTTTACTTACTGCCTACTAGTGCTGTCTACCCTCTTAAGCTGCGTGTGTGTGTGTGTGTGTGTGTGTGTGTGTGTGTGTGTGTGTGTGTGTGTGTATATGTGTATATATATATATATATATCTATTGCTGTATTCCCCAGAACAGTCGCTGTCTATACTTCCATTCTGTTTTCAACTATTTGTACAATTTTCACAGTATTAGTCTTTTTTTTTTTTCTTTACATGTGATCCATGTCCCTTCTTTTCCTGGTGTCCAAGTCAGCTGTTTCCAATGTCACCCCCCCCCCCCAGTTGCTCCTCAGGCCTCCAATTAACCCTTGCAGTAGGTGCCTTTGAATCATGGGTGCCCTCCAGCTGTTGCAAAACTACAAGTCCCAACATGCCTCTGTCTTTGCAATGCCTCATGGGACTTGTAGTTCTGAAACAGCTGGAGGGCCACAGGTTGAGCACCCTTGCTTTGGATGATCACCCCCTTTTTAATCTGCAGGGAAGCCTCACGTGTCACCCACAGAGTCCCGGGAGAAGCCGGTGAGCACCGGCAGCATTGACGCCTATCTAAAGTCTGCCAACAGCTGGCTGGCTGAGAAGAAGGACAACGTGGAGCGACTCCTGAGAACCACCTCCGTCACCACCGAGAACATGAAGGGCTTTTTCGGGGGGCTGGAGAGCAAACTTAAGGGTCCGCCCGTCAAAAAGAATGGGTAAGAGATATTTCTAGAGGCATGCAAATTTTCCAAATGTGAATAAAGCTGTGCAAAGAGCGATAACCTACTGCAACCAATCAGGAGCTGGATAAACCGCTGGGAGTGCTGATCCAGCCTTTATTGTGTAAATAAATATTTCATTTGTAAATAACTTTTTCAATGATTTGTACCATTGCTAACAGCTGAAGTGAAAACAAAAACGGTATCGGTAATTGGTATCGGCAAGTACTAAAAAAAAAAAAGGTGCATCCCTAGTTTAAATATTGACTTGGCGGCTTCACTTTAAAACCTTATGTAGTAAATAAAATCCCTTTTCTTCCAGCCAATCCGAAGACTCTCCAAGAGAGATGCCGTCCAATGACAGTGAGTGGGTCCCTTCCTGTTGTCGTATCTTGTGTATGTGTTTTGCGTCGTCTTTCCGGGTGCATTGTGTGTTCTCACTTGTCGTTCTTTTCTTGTTCAGTTCCCCTGCAGAGTCCCGATGACAAGAAGGGGGAGAAGATTTACCTGTACTCACATCTGAAGCAACAACCAATCTGGTAAGGGGGAAGGAAAAGGAGAGCGAGGTCAGTAATGAGCATTCTGCAGAGATGGCGTCCCCGCAGAGTTGACCTGTGTAGAGGAAAACTGCTGAACTACTTGGCCCCTGTTCACACCGGTGCGACTTGTCATGAGATTTGACAGTTCCAAGTCGCACCCCGTTGCCAGCAATGGAACCGTTCATATCGCTGTGACTCGCATCGCAGCGATTATGAAAAAGGTTCCTGCACTACATTTTACCGATTTCATTGAGACTTGCAAAGACTTCTGTTAAATAAAGTCGCAAGCCGCAATGAAATTGGTAGTGCAAATCACACTGATGTGCGGCTTTGAAATGGTGCTAAAGTAGAGAGATTTCAAAGTGGCACCAGTGTGAAAGGGGCTTAAAGTAGAATTTACAATAATAAGGATGTTTACATTGTCTCTTTATTATAGGTACTTTTTATACAGCACTTTACGTATACTGTTAGGTTTCTGTGAGGATCATCAGGTGAAAATAAAGTGGGAAAAGCCTTAAAAAAATAAAACCAATCCTGTCACCACATCTGAGGACTGGCAAGGGGTGTCGGAACTAATATAAAATAGAGATCTCTAATTCTCCGATGAGCATAGAAGAATAACATGTATATCACAGATAAAATAAAATGAGAACAGGGCCGTTTTATAAGACCATTAGATCCCAGCGCCTCTCAACACAAAGGAACATATTTATGGCGCAGTGAGTGTGACTTTCATTGAACATTCACTGGTGGTGAAACAATCATTTAAAACGCATACATCAGGAACATGCATAATGTGCAATAAATGTTTTGGAGTATGTCGGATTCATTGCTTTAAGAATATTCTCTTGTTAAAAATCTTGCTGACCTGTGCTGTTTGCTGTTTATGATAGGCACACGCTCAGGTTCTGGAACGCGGCGTTTTTTGATGCTGTGCATTGCGAGAGACGGAAGCGATCACCCACGACCAGGTGAGAACCACACAGAAAATAAAGGGGAATAGAGGCGAGCAGAGCACGAATCTAGCACCCCCCCCCCCACCTCAGTTCTATAAGGATGTGTATTACTGAGCCGTCCAGGGGAGTGTAAACAATAAAACGTGAGAATGATTTTACTCAACGGCTGCTGGGGGAAGTGACTTGTTATAATTTTCACAGTCTTATCGCTGGCGGCTCGCTCTCGGGAAACGCCATCTGTGAAGGGGCGGTGGCTGGGAAATGAGATCCGAGAAAGTTTGTCAACACGTTTTAATTTGAGAGCTGCAGGAGAGGGGTGTTGGAGGCTGAACAGCATTGGGCCTTGGCTGGTTGCCACCTCCTTTCTGATTATTTTTTGGGTGGAGGATAATAAAGGGAAGGGGGAGGCGGTGTTGTCCAACATGGCCTTGGGCCAGTTATGAGTACTACTGTGGAAAAGATTAAAGTGTGTATAAAGAAAAAAGGGTTGGGAACTACTTGGCCTTGTCCTTCTGTAAAGCAAACTCTGCATTGTGGATGAGATCTAGGAAAGCTATAAAATACCTAGTGATCCTGCCATTCCTGTTAGCAGAGAATCCCCTTCCTCTTTGTCCATGCTAAGCATGGAAGCATATCGGTCCATATGTGGTCAGTTTGCATCTCTTCTGACTTCAGGACACAGTGCCTGCAATCCTAAAATCAGATTACAACTGCTATTCCCTTGTGTAGCTCTCCATAGTTTGAGCTCTTGCTCAGAATTACACCTTCCATGCCCCCATCCAGCCTTTAGCATTTTGAGTGACAGCGGCTTCCGCTCAGTATTACAACTGACACACTCCCATCCTCAACAGTTTGAGATTGTGGCGCATACTCAGCGGCCACGCCACTATCCATCCCTCCACAATTTGTATGACCGTGGCTCCTGCTTAGCATTACAGCTGCTGCACCCCTATCCAGCCCTCCACATCTTGAGCAACAGCGGCTCCTGCTTAGCATTACAGCTGCTGTACCCCCCCCCCCCATCCAGCCCTTCACAAAGTGACCGCTACCCCAGGCCATTGAGCAGCTTTTGCACCCTCTGCCCCCACCCCTAGCTGCATAGAGAAGAGGGGACTATGTGGTCACGTGACCGCAGATAAAGGGGCGATATACTTAGTGATGGTACTACTTGTACTTGTTTTGACTTTACGTACACTTTTTAACTTCCCCCTACTGTCAGAGGGGGTCGCAATTGGCCAGCTTATCTAAAAGCCAGTGCATCTAATTCATTCAGTAGGCTGCACCCAGTTGAGCTTTTTACTGCAAAATTTGCAGTTTTCTAGTAGAGTATTGATGTATATAAGGAAAAATAAATATTCTAATGAGAATCTTTTAGTACTTCCAATGGAGAGGGAGGCAGGATGTTAGGAGTGCATCCATAGATACAGAACGGGGCCCGAGGTACCGTCTTAGTTGGCACAGTGGATGTAAAACGAACTGGAAGGGGCGTGGCCTTGAGCACGATGGGATAGGATGGTAGTAGTGAGAGCTCCGCTTGCACTTGATCCTGACTGGTATGCAATTACAGTGCGATTTTCGTAATCAATATACACATAGCTTGATGTTCACACCCTAGAAAATATACCCCAGCCAGTCCTGTGCTGGCTTTTATAGCTGCTAGGCTAAAGAAAGCTGCTGATGCATCCCTCAATAAATCGGCAAATTACCCTTTTGCAAAGATCATAAGAGAGATTACTAAAGGCAAATAGACTGTGCACTTTGCAAGCGCAATTGCTCCAGGGCTTAGTAAATGAGGTAAAGCTTCACTTTGCAAATATCCAATGACGTGCAAGGAAAATAAAAAAAGCAACCTTTTTTGCTTGCACATGTTTGGATGACGGAAGTCCAGCAGAGCTTCTGCTCATTTACTAAGCTCTGGAACAACTGCACTTTGCAAAGTGCACAGTCTATTCGCCTTTAGTAAATCAACCTCTGTTTCATGTTAAAACCTCAAATACAGGTGTAACCTGAAACATGGTCCAATAAGTAGACTATGCCTTTAAGGACTATTATACTTTTTTATTTTTTTGCAGCTCCAAACTTTGAGCAAATAGCAACCTTCATCTTTCAGAATATCTCCCTCCTCCCTCCAACTAGAGTCTCCTTCCTGCGTCACAGTTAACTGATTATACCCCCCACAGGTCTGCATTTTGTGCATTGCGGTTATAGTCTGCTGCGGTGAGGCCTCCCCGAGCATCTTTATAACCCTCTGTTCTATCATTAACCGGATGACCTTTTTCCGGTATAAATACAAAAAATTATGATAATAAGACTTTAATCACCTCCATAAAATAATCTTTATAAACATGTTGACATTCTTCCTCTAATTGGCTTTTTCGCTGCTCCTCCGAGATCGCGTCTGCTCAGGTCCTATTTGGCTGGTGCTTTACTACCTGCGCTGTCATCTGTGGCATTTTAATTGCACCAAGAAAGTGTCACCAAGGGCCATCTGAGTCAGCTGAACAGCTGCCTGTTATCGTACACTGGAACTCGCCTGACGTAGATTCCAGCATTTTATGGCATTTTTTAAAATATTCATCCAGACAGTTGGAGCAAAGGGAGACTTTTTTTACAGCTTACATTGAGTTCTGTTACTTATTCCTGTAGAATTGATGGGGTGATGGTTTCACAGCGTACAGAGGGGGGAGCTGCAGTGTACTCATCATTTGAACAACTTGGTTAACTTTAAAAGTTTAAGTGGGGAAAATAAATCCCCTGCATATTTTGTAAGTTTGCCCACTTGCAAAGAAATGAAGGATCTATCATTTTTATCATAGATGTATTTTAAACTTATAAAATCTGCAGGGGATCGATCAAATAATTTCCCCCACTGTAAATAGTTAACGTTTTAACTCTTTAAGGGCTTGTTTACACTTCAAAATGTGGCATTGGACACTTTTTTAAAGCACTCTGTAAGCCAAACAAAGCACCTGTCGCTAAATAAAATGTTATGCTAACAGTCCTGTTCACACGTTGCGTTTTGCTTCGCTTCACTTCACAAATTATACCCCATGTCACTCTCTTGGTGCTTTTAAAGCATCTTTAAAGCCTCCATAGAAGTCTGACAATTCTCACTAACCGCACCTGCAGCTTGTGAATGGCTTTTATTCAGCTTCAGCTTTAGCTTTGCTTTATTTTGGAGGTATTTCAGATAGGAGATATCCCAGGATGCACTGGTAAACCAGAAAGACGTCATCAGCAGTCACTTCCAGTTCAGGTGTATATATTCTGGAAGTGTCTGGTGCAGACGTCACATCTGGTGTGCAGTGTGGAGCAGCAGGAAGGTGAGTGTGGTCCGGACTGGAGCAACTAGCAGACGACACATGTGGTGTGCAACATGGGAATGCTATAGCGGAAGATGAGCGGGGATCAGAGTGAGAGGACTGGGCGGCAGAGGATGGGCAGAGCTGGGGGACGGGAGCAGGAGACACTAGAAATGTCACACGTGGTGCACAGCGTGGGAGAAATATAGAGGAGGTGAGTGGTAACCAGAGAAAGAGGAGGATCCACAAACTTGAGGATCAGCAAAGCTGGGGGTTACTCCTGAGTGGGCGATCAGCAGAGCTGGGGTTTACTACTTAGTGGGGGATCAGCAGACCTAGGAGTTACTACTGAGTGGGGAATCAGCAGAGCTGGGGAACTACTGAGCAGGGGATCCGCTGAACGATGGTACTAATCTGTGCATCTGCTGAACAGGTACTAAGGAGTTGGGGATCTGCTGAGTGGGGGTACTACTGAGCTTGGATTCTACTGGGCCCCTTTAAAACAAATCAAAAATCAAGACACACTCACAGGGCATTTGCCAAGCTTCATCAAAGCTTCAAAAATGCATAAAAAACACATTAAAAAAAAGCAGGTTGAAGCGGTAGGCACTTTTAATGTGCGTTAAAGTCAAAGCAAGTGTAAATGAGCCCTAAAAAAATTCCCTGCAGTAGTTTGTGTCTCTGCCCCTCCCACAATGGTGAGATTTCCCTACGGTAGTTTGTGTCTGGCCGTATGGCATATTTAGTGTATAGATAAGCAGATGAATGATAACCGGATGGCACAAATCATTGTCATGGGTGGTGAACATCTTCCTGGGTTCTTTTTAAAATGCGTGCAGAAATAATCAGCATTGGGAATTAAAAGGGAAAGGATTGTCGGTTGATTCAATTTTTTTTAAATGCAGACCAATGAGAGCGCCAAAAAGAAGATCCAAAATCAAAAATGAATGCACAACAGGATGACATAGAACTCCAATGCGTTTTGACTCCCCCCGTCCCCTGTCCCCCCCTTCCCCCCTTTCCCCCATCCCCCTTCTAGGCTGAAAGATGGTAAAATAAGCAGGAATACATTGTAATTGTGTAAGTGGACACCTAGAATTTCTGCTGATACAATGATTCCAGGGATTCCGTGTCTCATACAGCTACATAAGTCTTTTGCATTCCACCACTTACAATGCTTAATCCCTGATGCAGGGGAAATGTGTTGGGCCCCCCGAAATGCGTCAGCTTTTTGTTCTCCTGTTGTGGACTCAAATTATTGCTGTAAAAAACCTCATTTGTTCTCCAGAAAAGATCTGCTTTTTCTATTGCTGCAGCTTACACCTGCTGAGGGGGTTTGGTGGTCTTGGGGGTGGGGGAGGGGATGTCAGAGCTTGCCCCCTCCTTTGCCGGTGATGATATTCCTTATGTCTTGCTCTAACCTTTCAACTTTTGCTGACTCTTTTTTTCTGCTGCTGCTCCAGAGGGAATACTGGGGAGGAAGATGAGAGGTTGGTCCCGCTGTTCTCATTGGCTGCCATAATCTGTGTACATGTCTTTCATCTTCACGTTCAGATCACACAGGAAGGAAAAGGCTGGGGTACAGGCTCAGCCAATATTCTCCCTTCTCTTCCCTGAGGCATGAGGCACACACCGCGTCGTGTCTCAGTGATGGCGCTGCTGCCTGTTAATGCCATTGGGTTTATTTTCCTTATTGGTTTAGCTGGAAAAGGTGGCTGTTTAGGCGTCTGCATCCATTATCATATCTCATTCTCACTGCTGACATTTTCATTGACATTACATAACAGAGGGTGCAGCTGGAGGAGTGAGACTTCAAGGTGGCGGCCATGGTTGCCCCTCTTGGAGAATTGGTTGGTAGTCCATAAATGTTGGTCATGGTAAGAGCAATTCTGGTCCACAGTTTGAGTTCTGACATTCCTCTAGTGCCCTACAGCCTTCACTAAGGAGGACGTATAACCTATACTATATACCGACTCCTCAATAATATACAATATACTGACTCCTATATAATATACTATATACTGACTCATATATAATATACAATATACTGACTCCTCTATAATATACTATATACTGACTCCTATATAATATACAATATACTGACTCCTCTATAATATACTATATACTGACTCCTATATAATATACTGAATAAATATATATATACACACACTGATTTGTGTGTGTGTGTGTATATGTGTATGTATGTGTATATATATATATATATATATATATATATATATATATATATATATATATATATATATATATATATATATATATGAGATATGTGTCAGTATATGCTAGATTATATATGTATCGGTACATTCTATATCTATATACATATATAATATATCAATACATATATGATCTAGCATATACTGATACATATCTCGTATATATCAATACGTATACAATAAACATATAATATACTGATACATATACAATATATTGATACATATATATTGTATATGTATCAATATATTCTATACCGTATGTATCAATATAATATATTGATACATACGGTATGTAATATAGAATGTATCGATACATATAATATACTGACACATAAATAAAATACCGATACATCTACAATATACCAATACATATACAATATATTCAGAGAGATATTATATATATATATATATATATATATATATATATATATATATATATATATATATATATATATATATATATATATATATATATACACAGTGCCTTGCGAAAGTATTCGGCCCCCTTGAACTTTTCATTCTTTTGCCACATTTCAGGCTTCAAACATAAAGATATAAAATTTTAATTTTTTGTGAAGAATCACCAACAAGTGGGACACAATTGTGAAGTGGAACGAAATCTATTGGATATTTTAAACTTTTTTAGCAAATAAAAAACTGAAAAGTGGTGCGTGCAAAATTATGCGGCCCCTTTACTTTCAGTGCAGCAAACTCACTCCAGAAGTTCAGCGAGGATCTCTTAATGATCCAATGTTGTCCTAAATGACTGATGGTGATAAATAGAATCCATCTGTGTGTAATCAAGTCTCTGTATAAATGCACCTGCTCTGTGATAGTCTCAGGGTTCTGTTGAAAGCGCAGAGAGCATCATGAAGACCAAGGAACACACCAGGCAGGTCCGTAATACTGTTGTGGAGAAGTTTAAAGCCGGATTTGGATACAAAAAGATTTCCCAAGCTTTAAACATCCCAAGGAGCACTGTGCAAGCGATCATTTTGAAATGGAAGGAGTATCAGACCACTGCAAATCTACCAAGATCTGGCTGTCCCTCTAAACTTTCAGCTCAGACAAGGAGAAGACTGATCAGAGATGCAGCCAAGAGGCCCATGATCACTCTGGATGAACTGCAGAGAACTACAGCTGAGGTGGGAGAGTCTGTCCACAGGACAACAATCAGTCGTACACTGCACAAATCTGGCCTTTATGGAAGAGTGGCAAGAAGAAAGCCATTTCTCAAAGATATCCATAAAAAGTCTTGTCTAAAGTTTGCCACAAGCCACCTGGGAGACACACCAAACATGTGGAAGAAGGTGCTCTGGTCCGATGAAACCAAAATCAAACTTTTTGGCCACAATGCAAAACGATATGTTTGGCGTAAAAGCAACACAGCTCATCACCCTCAACACACCATCCCCACTGTCAAACATGGTGGTGGCAGCATCATGGTTTGGGCCTGCTTTTCTTCAGCAGGGACAGGGAAGATGGTTAAAATTGAGGGGAAGATGGATGCAGCCAAATACAGGACCATTCTGGATGAAAACCTGTTGGAGTCTGCAAAAGACCTGAGACTGGGACGGAGATTTATCTTCCAACAAGACAATGATCCCAAACATACAGCAAAATCTACTAAGGAATGGTTCACAAATAAACGTATCCAGGTGTTAGAATGGCCAAGTCAAAGTCCAGATCTGAATCCAATCGAGAATCTGTGGAAAGAGCTGAAAACTGCTGTTCACAAACGCTCTCCATCCAACCTCACTGAGCTCGAGCTGTTTTGCAAGGAAGAATGGGCAAGAATTTCAGTCTCTCGATGTGCAAAACTGATAGAGACATACCCCAAGCGACTTGCAGCTGTAATCGCAGCAAAAGGTGGCTCTACAAAGTATTAACGCAAGGAGGCCGAATAATTTTGCACGCCCCACTTTTCATTTTTTTCTTAGTTAAAAAAGTTTCAAAAATCCAATAGATTTCGTTCCACTTCACAATTGTGTCCCACTTGTTGGTGATTCTTCGCAAAAAATTTAAATTTTATATCTTTATGTTTGAAGCCTGAAATGTGGCAAAAGGATGAAAAGTTCAAGGGGGCCGAATACTTTCGCAAGGCACTGTATTACACACACACACACACACACACACACACACACACACACACACACACACTGATGCATATACAATATTTATTATACACAATTTATATAGCGCCAACAGTTTGCACAGTGCTATATTGATACATATAGGATATATTGATACATATAGGATATATTGATACATATATAATATACAATGGAATTTCCTTGTCATGCCTCTGCATTTTCAGAAAAATAACTTTTTAGCCCCATATTTATTTATTATTTTTTTTTCCCCATCATAGCCAATGCAGACTGAAATGTTTCCATTATTATGCTGCACACCCTGTGAAAGCTGCAATCAGGCTTGCGGTGAAAGTCCCCATTGAATGAAAAAAGAGAGAGCTCAGGGTGGGGGTCATCATTGTGGTGTTTACTACGACTCATGAATAGCTGGAAGGCGGGGTATTGGCATAGAGCCACTTTCGTTGTATCACAGCAGCAGTGGGGGACCCCAGGTGTATGTACACAAGTTATAAAGACAGGTAAGATAGTTATTTGTAATATGTGTCAGTGTAACCCTTCCAGTATTACTTTTCACAAAAGATCACAGTATTAAGGGGATAATTCCTTCATCTGCTATTCTCTCATGAAGGACGCTGCCTTATTGGTTCCGGCATCATCCGGGGTCACCATCTATTTCCTGGACTGAGGTGCCACCCACAGTCTTCTAAATCCTATTGGCTGGGCACAGATCAGCCCCTGCTGCAGCCTCTCAACTTGTAACTTACTACAAAGTTGCAGGTTACAATCTCCCCTCCCTCAGTTGATCATTGGGGGAGGGGAGATTAAAGTGTTACTAAACCCAGCCAATCACAGCAGTCACATGGCTATAAGCCCTGCCTCCTGGCATAGCAAACCCATTAAAGGGCCAGCGGCATCCAGCACAAAGTGTAACCAAGTGTTACTAAACCCACAACAGTAAAATCAGTCTGTATATGCAGTAAAGCATGCTTGTTCTACTCACTGTGAAACCTAAGGGGTTAATCCCGCGCATTGTGTAAAAAATCTGTTTGATCCTGTCTTCTCTGATCCTCCCCTTCTTCCACAGTCCCCAATTTATCTCCAGATAAGACAGAGCCTTTGGAGTCGATCTGCACATGCTCAGTTTGGTGTGTATTGTTAGAGAATTTATTTTATTTATTTTCTTGGGAGGGTGCATGTGATCAGCACAGAGCCAATTAGCACTGTCCAGACAAGGTCAGGGCTCATGCAGCCTCATAGGACAGTCAGAGTAGAATGAAAACTCCTCCTACAAGCTTTAACCAGACACTGATAGAAGTCACAAGACTGCTATATACTGCTGATTGAGAAAAGCTATTTAGCAGTTTATATTTACTAAAATAATTGCATTTCCATGTGCTGTGGGAGACCAGATACAGTGGAACCTTGGATTATGAGCATAATCCGTTCCAGGAGAATGCTCGTAATCCAAAGCACTCGCATATCAAAGCGAGTTTCCCCATAGAAGTCAATGGAAACTAAAAGAGTTCATTTGTTCTGCATTGACTTCTATGGCGTGCAATACCGCATGTGGCCAGAGGTGGGGGGGCGCCAGAGAGTGCCTCGGGAATACTCGGGACAGCTCGGCAAGGCTCGGGAACGGAGTGTTTCCGAACGGCTCTGATTTGGCTCGGCTCCGGCGCCCCCGCACCACTGGCCAAATGCAGGACTGCACACCGCAGAGGCTTGAATCCTGCTCGTGTTATGAGACAACACTCGCAAACCAAGTCAGGATTTTAGAAAAAAAAAATGCTCATATTGCGAAACGCTCGTTAACCGCGTTACTCGCAATCCGAGGTCTCACTGTATAGTCAATGCAGGCTCCTGGGTTTTAGTAACACTTTAAGGAAATGCTTCCTACTGCCTGCAGCAGACTGATGACATCACCCCAGCCTAGGCAAAGTCACTGACTGGAGCTCATTAAGCTTTACAGGGAAATGACACGGTTTCTGTATATTGGAAAATGTTAGATTCGTATTAATGTGGACTTCAGAGGTTGTGTGATTGTGTTGGTCTCAGGCTTGGGGAACACGGGGTTAATAGGCCCACCTGGATGGAGATGCAGATAAAAAAAAGGCGACTGATGTGATAAATGCCACTTTTCGAGATGTCCGCCCCCCTTTATTTGACAACCCCCGCCTCCCCCCCAGTGTTCCCATACCCACTCACTGCCAGTGACGGCCCCTCTGTGGGGTGACACATCTTCTGTTCCCCAGCTGCACGCCGGGAGGCCTCTGGCAGGAGACGGCCCCTTCCACATATCCTAATGACTGCTCTTTATCTGCCTCCCAGCCGTAATTACAGCTCCCGACTGACGCACAGCACACTGATCTGCCTTTTCTTCCCCGTCGTCCTGTAAATTTGACACTTTCTTTGTGGATAATATGTTCTAGACAGAGAAGGTCATATTGCCCCGCTGTACTCTGCCTGTCTCATGACGCCGCACAATTTCCCCCAAACAATGGTTTCTATGGCGAGAGAGACTTTAAAGCTGAAGTTTAATCTGCTTATATTTGTCTTCCCTGGTTCCCCTCCCACCTCATCAACATGATGATGACAATTTTTTTTATTTTTTTTTAAATCTTTCCATTTTCATTATATATCTTATTTTAGACCCAGTGATATCACTGGGTTTCTGAATGTCTCTATGCAATGCAGGCAGATCATGGCTGGTGGAAAGGCCGGCAGGGTGCTATTCATAGGTTCCTGAAAACATCACCACACTCCGACTTGTTACTCCTCTTCAGCGCCCTCAGTCCCGATGCAAGTGCTTGGTCTGCTCTTGGGAGGAGTTAAAGTGTTACTAAACCCAGGACCCTGCATTCACTATCTCTGGTCTCCCACAGTACACAGAACACGGAAATGCAATTATTTTTGTAAAAATAAACTGCTAAATACCTTTTCTCATCAGAAGTATATAGCAGTCTTGTGACTTCTATCAGTGTCTGGTTAAAGCTTGTAGGAGGAGTTTTCATTCTCCCCTGATTGTCCTATGAGGTTGCAGGACCCCTGACCCTCTGTCTGGACAGTGCCGATTGGCCCTGTGCTGATTACATGCACTCTCACAAGAAAAACAAAATCTCTAGCAATACACACCAAACTGAGCATGTGCAGAGTGCCTCCTATGGCTCTGTACTATCAGGAGATGGATTGAGGACAGTGGAAGAAGGGGAGGATCAGAGAAGACGGGGTCAAACAGCCTTTTTACACAATGCAGTGGATTAACCCCTTAGGTTCCACCAGTGAGTATAACAAGCATGCCTTATGCATATATAGACTGATTTTTACTGTTGTGGGTTTAGTAACACTTTTAACCCCTTGGCGCCGGATGCCGCCGGTCCTTTTAGGCCGGGTTCACACTGCTGAGCGCAGCGGCTCATAGCAGGGGTCCGGTGCGTCCCTGTTCTCCGTTTCAGGGACGAATCAGGCCCCAAATTTTGTCTGGATTCGGACCTGAAACCGACCAGAAGACGCATAGGACTCTTCTGCAAACTGCTGCGCAGCCGCCCCGAAACTGTGTGAGCCGGCTCCATTGAGAGCCGGTCATAGTCTCTGCATCCAATTCACACTAATGTGAACCCAGCCTTAAGGAGTTTTCTATGCCAGGAGGCAGGGCGGGGCTTATGACCATGTGACTGCTGTGATCAGCTGTCACGGCGGTCACATGATCGGAAAACTCCCGACCATAAGCAGCAAAGGGCGTGTGCTCTCGGCACAGCACTGTTGCACGCAAATATGCTGGTGCTCGGCGTCAAGAGATTAAGAGCCCTCAGACCTGATGCTGGTGTTGGGTCTGCTCCTCATAGGAGTTAGAGGAAATTAGCCCTGATGGGTTTTACTTCCTCTTTTGTTCCCTAAAAGCATAATGGGCTAGTATGCGATACATGCTAGCCCATTATGTACGACTTACCTGCAAACTAAGCCTGTGATGTCCCCACTGGTGGCCACGTCCATCTTCACCCCTCTTCCTTTCGGGGCGGTGGACTCTGGCTCTGTGACCGTCCAGAGTCGTGTGACGTCACTCCCACGCATGTGCGCGGGAACCAATGGTCACGGCACGGGCCCTGTAGAAATGGCACGGCCGTGCCCTTTCCTCAGTGCGCATGGTAAATATCTCTTAAACCGTGCAGGTTTAGGAGATATTTCCAGTGCCTACAGGTAAGCCTTATTATAGGCTCACCTGTAGGTAAAAGTGGTCTGTGAGGGTTTACAACCAGTTTAATGCAAAATCAAAATGCCTTGATTTGGTGAGTTGGCATTCCTTGGCAGGAGGCATTTGCTTGCAGACCACCCACATGTTATGTTTGGGGATAGGCTTAGGAAGGAAAGTGCTACATGATGCTGGATGTCCTCCAGCCAGGAAATGAGGCGGGGCTCTATATGACTTGCTGCAGCTTTTAATGTACATTATGAGAAGCTCACAGTGTGCAGTGAAATCAGAGGAAGCCATTCCAGTCCAGGAGAGGAGCCGGTACAATTGTGCAAGACTGAAGGGAAGGCCAGAGGTCAGCATGGGGCAGATTGTATAGTTTTATCTTCTAGACTTGTACAGATTACAAGGAAATTCCAGTATCCTGTGTGCCTTCTCTGTCTATTCAGAGCCATAGTGAAGGTCCTTTTATAGTCTTAGCCACACCCACCACAATGACATCACTCCCTGTCCACATCACTGCAAGCCTGATTTCAGCTTTCACCTGATGGAATTAGTAGGATTTTATGACCTTTTGAAGAAGTAAATCATCTTGTTTCATAGTAATACATGGTGATGTGAAGTCTCATTTCACAGGTGTAAGAGAATTCTCTTCCCTGGGTATACAATGTATATATGTGTGGATGTGGATGTACAATGTATCTTCTATCTGTCCGGGTGGTCCAGGCACTTCGAGTTCCCAGCATGCCTATGGAGTGACCGTTGTGTCTGGGCTGTCCTAGTCTCTATATTAGGGTGCTGTCACTGACTGCGTATCTTTTGCCCCCCCCCCCCCCCCTCGCCAGAGACAGGTGGTATCACATGACGCAGGAGGAGCGAGACGACAGCCTGCAATTTAACGAGAACATCACCTTCGGGCAGCTCGGGTACGTCCGATACCACATCACAGAATTTCCATGTATGAGTCACCAGAGTCAGAATATTGGAAATGTTAATCATTATCTATGTGAGATTTATTATTTCCCTCTGACCTTATGCCGATTAACGAAGCAACCTCCCAACTCCTGAGTGTGCCTAACAGTACAGAGAACAGAGCCCAGGGAGTACTGTAGATGGGGCAGCAACAGTCCGACCCCCTGGGGGCTCTCAGGAGCCCTATAATAGAGTTAGTAGTTAGTCAATGTACTACCAGGCAAGTGATATTTTTAGAAGGGGATTGGTAATGGAGACCCCCCAATGTGTCTTTGGGGAAAGGTTCAATTTAAGTGAGCAAATAAGTTTAATCAATATAAAATATATAGTTACAAACCACCATTGCATATACTCTGTTACAATGTAATCACCATAGGATATACTCTTGGCTTTTTAACACATAGAATATTGAAAACACGTGATCGCTGTTTTGTTTGAATGCATGCTGGGCTGTAGTGATGGTTAAAGGTTTAACACAGGATATTCCATGGTGGTTACATTGTACAGATTATATTCCATAACCATTACATTGTAGCAGACTGTATACCATGACAAATATATTGTAACAGAGTATGTTCCATGGTGGCTACATTGTAACCGAATATAGTCCATGGTAGTTACATTGTAACTGAGGATGGTCCAGGTTGGCTACATTGTAACCAGAGGAGAGTCCACGGTGGGTACGTTGTAACCAGAGGAGAGTCCACGGTGGGTACGTTGTAACCAGAGGAGAGTCCACGGTGGGTACGTTGTAACCAGAGGAGAGTCCACGGTGGGTACGTTGTAACCAGAGGAGAGTCCACGGTGGGTACGTTGTAACCAGAGGAGAGTCCACGGTGGGTACGTTGTAACCAGAGGAGAGTCCACGGTGGGTACGTTGTAACCAGAGGAGAGTCCACGGTGGGTACGTTGTAACCAGAGGAGAGTCCACGGTGGGTACGTTGTAACCAGAGGAGAGTCCACGGTGGGTACGTTGTAACAATACACCTTCACATTTGAGTGTTTTTTCACACACGGTACAATCGGGTCCACCTGTCAGTTTTTCGGGCGGACCTGTTCAGAAGCTCCATCGAAGTCTTTGTGCCGGGGGATATTATCGGCTTACCTTGGAGTCCCTCCAGATCCTTTTCTGTTTTTCTGATCCTAATATGACGGATTGGAGATAGTTTGATGTAAACCGACTAGGGTTGCCACCTCATCCCTTTAAACCTGAACACATATAAATTACACAGGTTCTGAGGCTAATTTAATGCAGATAAGGCACCAAGTAAGTTTAATTACCACCTTAATCAGCCGCAGAACCTGTGTAATTAATATGTGTTCGGGTTTAAAGGGATGAGGTGGCAACCCTACAACCGACGCCCAAAATTCCAACAGGGATCCACGAACACTGAACAGGTATAGATGTCGTAAAGGTGACTCATCAGGTGATTCCTCCATGGAGCCGACACGGCCCATGTGAAAGATATTTTAGTTTATCAAAATGTCCTCATTCTTTTGTCTGCAGGACGTTCACACACAACATGTTGGCGTTCGGACTCAGTAAGAAGCTGTGCAGCGACTTTTTAAAAAAACAAGCTGTGATCGGAAACCTAGATGAAGGTGAGGAGGGGGCGGGGTTTACTTGCAGCAGACTGAATTTTATAGGTCGTTGTGTGGTACAAATGGTATAACATTTCTGCTTTTGGTAACAAACAATAAGGCCTAATCGGTGCCTGTATTGGCGGCTGAAATGAAAGCAGGAGGGATCCATCTGTGTTGTTGGAAGCCTGTGTGACAACAGTGGAGAGACACAGAGCATGGTCACCCTATACCGGGAAGTGCTTGAAAATGGTCCTTCATGGCAGGATCACCAATTTATTTTAGGAAATGTGGCAGCTTTAAAAAGATTGCTAATCACTCTAGGACCAAGCGAGGTGAAAATATTTCAGATTTGAATGTTTTTTTTTTTTTTTCTAAAAAATGTCTGTATACCTACCTATAATAATATAATATTTAAATATATAAAAAATCTACAATTATATAAATAATCATTTTAGGATGACAGCCATGCAGTCCAATTTGATGCGGTGTATGGTCTGAGCACTGACAGGCTGACCCCCCACCCCTTCAACCTCTGCAGCAATGCTGGCAGCAATCATACGTCTATTTCCCAAAGACAACCTCTGGATATGACGCTGAGCACGTGCACTCAACTTCTTTGGTGGACCATGGTGAGGCCTGTTCTGAGTGGAACCTGTCCTGTTAAACCGCGGTATGGTCTTGGCCACCGTGCTGCAGCTCAGTTTCAGGGTCTTGGCAATCTTCTTATAGCCTAGGCCATCTTTATGTAGAGCAACAATTCTTTTTTTCAGATCCTCAGAGAGTTCTTTGCCATGAGGTGCCATGCTGAACTTCCAGTGACCAGTATGAGAGAGTGAGAGCGATAACACCAAATTTAACACACCTGCTCCCCATTCACACCTGAGACCTTGTAACATTAATGAGTCACATGACACCGGGGAGGGAAAATGGCTAATTGGGCCCAATTTGGAAATTTTCACTTAGGGGTGTACTCACTCTTGTTGCCAGCGGTTTAGACATTAATGGCTGTGTGTCTGAGGTTATTTTGAGGGGACATAAAATTTACACTGTTATACAAGCTGTACACTCACTACTTTACATTGTAGCAAAGTGTCATTTCTTCAGTGTTGTCACATAAAAAGATAAAATAAAATATTTACAGAAATGTGAGGGGTGTACTTACTTTTTTTAGATACTGTGTGTGTGATGTACAATATTTATTTTTTAATATAAGCATAATTTAATGTCCGTGCATAATGATGCTCTGAACATTTATTGGCACATTTTTTCTTTCAGAGAAATATAAACAGCTCACAGACCACATCGAGCAAATGGCGGTGGAGTAGTGCAAGGGGAGGAGCCAGTACCCCTAACACACCTCTCAGTATTGAAAAGAGGGAATTGCAAGAACGCTGACGATCTGCATGCTGTCCTTTTGCCGCCCTTCTCTAGAGACTGTGATATTTGTCTACGAGGACGAGCGTGGGTAGGGGAGGGCAAAATACAGGTGGGAAAGGGGGAGCTGTAAAATTGCTGTTCTACAGCCCCCCCTAGTGGTGGAGAGAATACAGGTCTCAGCATCCCCTGCCAGCCTGGGACTTGTAATTCCCCCACCACAGGGCAGCTTCTGGTTGCTTACGCATGCTGTAGAGTCTATATTTTCCGGAATAGTCTTTTGTCTACTACAGAGATCAGAGTATTTATTAGAAGTGTTGTCTGTATATTTTGGATCAGCAGTGTTCTAGGGAGAGAGAAATACATTCTTTATTTTTTTATGAGCGTGTACGGAGTGGGAGTTGAACCCTGTTCCCCTCTGAGTGTGCCGCACACACCGCGGCTGGGACACGGGCGTGATTTTAATACGTCTTGTCGATCTGGGAAAGTCTCCTGGATCGCTTTCTTGTGACTTTTGGTGTTTTTAGGTACAGTGAATAGAATTGTAGTTACAATGTATGGATGTTTGAGTTGTTTTACTCATTTAATGACCAGTACTTTTTTCTTCAAGGAATTTGACTACTGCAGAGAAAATGTTTTTGTCTTGTTTTTTGTTAAAGGAGATGTGAGAGCGGGAATTCGGCAAGCAGGCGGTTTTTTTCAAAGGCCAAGTTTTAAAAATGTTACAAGTTAAAATGCGGCCTTGAAATGTTAAAATGAGCTAAATACATTCCAAGGGCCTCAAGCTGTGCAAAATCCTAAAAAAAGTTATAAAAAACATTCCCTTGCCAGCGTACTGCAGAGAAAGACCTTTGAGCTCTGTGTGGAAGCAGTCGTCTCTCTGCTGAGGTCAGTCATGTTCCCCCCTATTGGAGTTAGAGCTTTTCGATCGGGAAACGGTTTGCTGATGGGATAGCAGGGTAGTTTGTTGGCCCTCTGCAGAGAGACCACTGCTTCCACACAGAGCTCAAGGATTCTTTCCCTGCAGCTAGTAGAAGGGGACGGGCTTTTCTACTTGGGCTGTGGCTGCTTTAAAGAGGAGCTCTAGTGTGAATACAAATTGTCAATTTAAAAAAAAAAAAGGAGCTCCAGGCTCCGTCAGAACAAATAAAAAATCAGCAAAAAATACTGTAGATGCGGACTTTTAACATTAGGGCATTTACCTGTCCAGGGATCCAGTGATGTCGGCACCCCAGGCGATTCTTCAATTGGCTATTGGGTGCTGCCGCCGCCATCTACACAATGGGTTCCCTACTGTGCATGCGTGAAGCACGCTGTGCTTTGTGAATGGGCTGGCTGCAGGGAAGGAGAGCGGCAAACAGAGCCAGAAGTGGGAGCGGGTACCTGTCAAAACCAGGTACCCGCTCCGCCTCAAAAGGTGCCGTGTGTGGCAGCAGAAATGGGGGGGGGGGGGAGAGGCAGACAAGCAGAGCTTCCTCTTTTGGGTGGAGCTCTGCTTTAAGAAGCAAACCAACTGTAATGCCTTTTGATAGATTTTGATTCAATGCAGCTTGAATGTATGTAGCTGGTTTAAACTGAGGATTCAACTGGGATTTCATTTATTTGTTACTTTGTTGCACAATAATTAGAAAATTGCTACATTCCTCATCCAATTGGCGCTACCTTGGTAGTTGGCCGGATTGAAGTGAACAAAACTCAGTAATTAGGTAAGGTTCACCCTAAACCTCTTACCGTAAGGAATCTTTACCACGAAAGGAAATCTCTGTGTAATTAGTAAAAGTGTTATTGGGGGGGGGGGCGCGGGGGGTTGACTTGGGCTCCTCTCCTGACTGGGGCTGTCAGCGCAGCGCGGGTTAAGTTCCTTCTCAATCCATTGCTGTGTGTGCGGTTTAGAGGGAGATTATCGCTTGCTCAGGAGATCAGCCGCTTACAGATAATGGGAAGAGATCTCTCTGTCATACCGACGCGTCACTGACTTATACAGACGCTGACACTGAAAATAGAAGGACATTTCGCCGAGGCAATGCAGACACACTCGGCGCCTCTGGAAGAACCTTTCTGTTTCTTTTTTTGTTTTGTTTTTAATGCAGTATTATCGTACCCATAATGATAGCGGCACTGGGCAGCCGCAATATCCTCTAGGCCAGTGTTTCTCAACTCCAGTCCTCAAGGCGCCCCAACAGGTCATGTTTTCAGGATTTCCCTCAGATGAAACGGATGTGCTAATTACTAAGGCAGCGAAACTGATCAAATCACCTGTGCAAAACAATGAAAAACCTGAAAACATAACCTGTTGGGGCGCCTTGAGAACTGGAGTTGAGAAACACTGCTCTAGGCCAATAGCAATGTGAAAAGCCTGCTGAGCCTGGCTGGAGTGCATAGAAGACATGAAAATATATATTAAAGGCTGTGATCGATTCTCTTGCTGCTTGAAGTTTTTGTTAAATAAATTCTTAGCATACGGGGCAGAAAAACAGGCTGTCAATTCGCGATTTTCCTGTAAACAATCTTCGCTGCTCTTGCGGTTTCTTGTTTGTTTTTTTCCTCTTGGAATTGCCGCTTTCCCACTCTGGGCGTGTCTTCATCTCACTGTAATGACTTTGATATCGCTATTCTAATGCCTGGGGCCAACTGGACTCTACGTGGACTGTGACGTTTTGAAGTATTATGGGGGTCAGTCGCTTTGTGCAATTATTTTGTATCCATTTGCTCCGTGTTGTCTGTACCTTTTTAGCAGTGACGGGTCCGTAGAGGGTGTTTGAATATTTTGTGTTGTATGAACAAGTTGTGCTTTGTAAGTGGTGAGTGTGTTCGTGCGTGCGCACGTTTTATACGCGGTCATATTAACCGATACCTGAGCTTTTGATGCAAAGGGACGTTACCACTCGAATAATGAAAATTGTCACAAAGGTCAATTTCTCTTTTTTTTTTCTGTCTGTTTTAATATCATCAGTTTGTGAAGGTTGCAATTGCATATCTACAAGAACCCTGCAACCTGTACCGAGGCCACCTGGCCAGCCGATTTTTAGGAGGACAAATTGATCGGCTGGGTTGGCGTTGCCAGCCAGCTTTATGAGCCTGCGTATGCCTGTGCCAAAAGTTCTTAGAGACCATCTATAGGCAGGGGAGGTCCTCCATCTTGTATCTATGTGTTTGGGCACATTCAGTTCATCGCTTTTATTCACCTGGAACACGATCTCACTTCAAGGCTGCTGTAAATCAGTAAAAATAAAGGGAGAATATTAATATGTTTACAAATGGCTGCTCGGATTTTTTTTTAAGTGCTGAAACCTAAATCATTAATGCTTGAGATGGTTTCAATTAAGAGTGTTTGGGCTAAAAAAATATATATTTATATATATATATATATATATATTTTATAATATAACATTTCTGCAATACATGCCCATTCCCCCATGTTTTGCCTATCTAAAAAAACACAAAGATAAAAATCCAGTGAGCTCCTAACATTCTATAATGGCATGACAACGCTGCCTCTGCTGCTCTGAAATCCCAAGGAGTGTTGTCAGCCCTGCCCAGTTCCCCAAAAGCCCCCTCCCCTCATCTCCATGACATAAGGGGTGGGGCTGACAACACTGTTTGGGATTTCAGAGCAGCATAGGCAGTCTTGTCAGCTCACTACAGGAAGTCGCGTGTATTTTTCTATACATAAAAAAGATTAAAGATGGGGATATGTGCATGTTTTGCAGAGATATGCGGACTATTTTTCTATTAATATCTCCAGACATACGTTTTGGGATGTATTTATAAAAAAAAAAAAAAAAGCATAGCTATTTGTCCATTAACTTCGCACGCAAATTCTTTCATTTCTGGGGCAAAATCAAATGTTACAAGGACATATTCTCTGCATTTCAAATGGAGAAGATACTACGATATGGCCACCAGATGGAGCCAGAGGACAGTATTTCTGATGATCTGCACCATCTAGTGGCCATATGAGGTATTTTCCTCATTCACAAATTCAATCTGCAGAGAATAAAGCCCGAGTACATTCGATTTTCCCTATTCAGACAGCATTTGCAAATTGAAATGCAGTTTCGGTGGACGTACAGCTATGCAATTTTTTTTTATAACTACACCCCTTTAAATGCATAGGTAGATTAATTTGAGGGCCAGGTCTCAGGTTCTTTAGTGGCAGTTGATACTTCAAGAACCTGTATTGGTGCTGCAAAACATGAAAATGAATACATGCTATTTACTAAGCTGGCCCCCCGATCTACATTCATTTGTCTCCCGTATCCGTTAATGTGACCGTCATGTGGAACTCAGAAGGGAGCGCTGAGCAGAGCGCCGTGCTGTGATTGGTGTATTGACTGTTCAGTTTTGTATAGAATAGGAATGAGAGTCAAATATCACTGTATTAGCTGTATCTGACTTATAAACTGATATTGTATAATAAATTATTGTCCAGATTTTCTGTCTCCCAGGTGTAATTATTAATGAAAGGGGCTTTCAGTTGAATCTGTGAGTCAAACAGATATGGAGATTCCACCATTAAGCATCCCGATAAAACCCAACGGCTCTGATTTTTCTGCCCAGGTTCTGCTCCATTCAGCGGGGGTCATTCTCTAAAATGTCTGCTGTTGTCCTTTTAAATGGCTTTAAATCTGAAGAGGTGAAATTACAGCTGGGGGTGTTCCCTGGTTCCAGCTCCATCCCCTCCCTGACACTGGCGCCTCTACCACACCCATGAGAGTTGTACAGCACAGAATCATATGATGAGAGGCTGCAGTCCTCCAGACAAAGGTAAAGAGAAGCACTCTGCATCTGGTTTGTCTAAATTCCGGTAAAAAGGCTAAACTATCCAAATCTGCCGAACCCGGTTCCTCCCACCCCCTCATTAACATGCTAATGAAATATTTATAACTTTTTCATATTTTCATTACATATCTTATTTTGCTCCCAGTGATGTCATCGCTGGGTCTCTATGCTGCCCTATGCAAGGCAGGCAGATAATGGCTGGTGGGTTGGGCCAGCAGGGTGCAGTGGGCTTGCTCTTGGAAGGAGTTATGCAAATATTAAAATGCCTTGATGGGTGGGTGTCGGTCTGGAGGGAGTGGGTGTTCCTAGGCAGGTCATATTTGCATGCAGAATGGCCACATGTGATGCTGAGCCTCAGATTGACAGAACTGAAATCCAATGAATGAAATGGGAGGTGCCAGGAACAGTCAGGCCTCCAGGCAGGAAATGAGGCGGCTCTATATGACTTTCTGCAGCTTCTAATGCACATTATGAGAAGCTCACAGTGTGCAGTGAAATCAGAGGAAGCCATTTCTGTCCAGGGGAGAAGCCGGTACAACTGTGCAAGACTGCAGGGAAGGCCGGAGGTCAGATTTAAAGGTATTTAAAAAAAACAATGGATTTACTGGGAGGATCGACAGGTAATAAAACAATGTTATCGGGAGGGGTGGGTAAACTGGATGCAAAAAAAAAAACACTAAGTTAATACTACTGACAGACGGCATCACATGTTTCCTTTTAATCACTTCCATACCGGGCCAATTCTGGAACTTCTCTCCTACATGTAAAAATCATCATTTTTTTTGCTAGAAAATTACTCAGAACCCCCAAACATTATATATGTTTTTTTAGCAGACACCCTAGAGAATAAAATGGCGGTCATTGCAACTTTTTATCTCGCACGGTATTTGCGCAATTTTTCATGAATTGAAAAATAACAACGCAAAGCTAGCCCAATTATTTTGTATAATGTGAAAGATGTTACGCCGAGTAAGTAGATACCCAACATGTCACGCTTTAAAATTGCGCACACTCATGGAATGGCGCCAAACTTCGATGCTTAAAAATCTCCATAGGTGACGCTTTTAATTTTTTTACAGGTTACCAGTTTAGAGCTACAGAGGAGGTCTTGGGCTAAAATTGTTTCTCGCACTCTAACGCACGCGGAGATACCTCACATGTGTGGTTTGAACAGTGTTTACATATGTGGGCGGGACTTGCCTGTGTGTTCGCTTCTGAGCGCGAGCTACCGGGGACATGGGGCGTTTTTAAAAATCTTTTTATTAATTTTTTTATTTTACTTTTATTTTTTTTACATTTATTTTTTTGGATCGCTTTTATTCCTATTACAAGGAATGTAAACATCCCATGTAATAGGAATCTATTGTGACAGCCTGACAGGTCCTCTCTTTAGAAAGATGCGGGGTCAATAAGACCCCACATCTCTCCTCCAGGCTGGAAAGCATGAGATCGAGAAAAAAAATTCACCGATCTCATGCTGACAGCCGTGATCGCAGCTTTGTTTACATCCGCGGCCAAGGCGTGACGTCATAATGACGCGCCCGGGCCTCCGACGGTCATAGAGATGACTGGTGACCATTTGGTCACCGGAAATTTCTATGGTCGTCATATGGCGGCGGACGATTCTTTCTCCGGGTCCCCGATGGCACGGGAGAGCCCGGAGAAGCACCGGATGGCAGGGGGGGGGGAGAGAGAGAGAGAATGTCCCCTCCCGTCGCCTGTAAGAACAATCAAGCGGCGGAACTGCCACTATGATCGTTCTTATGGTGCACAGAATCGCCGGCATTAAATAATGATATCTGTATGATGCCTGTAGCTGCACCCATCATTCAGATATCCCCCCTAAAAGTCAAGGCCTGTGGTAAGGAAGTGGTTAAAGAGAAACTGCAGTCTGTTCACATAATTTGTTATAAAAACATCTTTGCCATTCTGAAGCTTCCCTCCAACCACTTTGCATATTATTATTATTTATATATACTGTGATTCTGTACTTGCCAAATATGCTGCAGAAATCTACCACTGAGTCTGGCTGCAACCATTTTTACTGTGGGCAGCTGAAGCTGCTGCCTGTTCACTTCCTGGATTTACAAAGTCACACCTGCAGCTCTCATTGGTCCTCTTATGACTCACCTCCCCCCTCTCTTCCTGGCAAACTCTCAGGAGAGTAAGAGAGAGAGCGCTGTGCATGATGTGGTAAGCCTAGGCTAATGACCAGACAAACAGGAAGTGGGCTGTATAAGGGATTTACTGGCAGAAAAAAATGTTTTACTATCCAAAGATAAAACAACAACAAGGGCAGAATGTTTAATAGATGGAAAGATGAAAAAAGACTGAAGTTCCGCTTTAAGTCTCTCCATCATTGACTTTGCGCTCTCCTCTTACCGTCTCTGCTGGCGGCTGATTGTAAAGAGGTTTTATGAACACGATCGGCGGCGCGGTGTCACGGCTGAACTTTGAGCTGACATTATTAATAGCGAGAGCTGCACCCCACCGACAGCAACGCGTTTCATCTGAAAGCTTTAATTAGAAGGCGTTTTGTCAAGTCGCGGGATTCTGCGCTCCCCTCCTGCGTCCTGAAGTCTGCGGCGGAGCTGATCGCCCCGAACAGCTGAATCAAGCTTTGCTCCGAGCTGCGGGAACTAATATTACATCGTGATACAGAATCTTTATATATAACAGGGGATGAGCAATGACTTCACAACTTAATTGTTGAGTTTTGTCTTTAAAAGGACAGTGGCTCAGCGGTTGGCACTTCTGCCTTGGAGCACTGGGGTCAGCAGTTCAAATCCCAATCGTGATACTATCTGCATGGAGTTTGCATGTTCTTCCTGTGCTTGCATGGGTTCCCTCCCACACTCCAAAGACATACTGGTAAGTTAATTTGATGTATGTGGGTTAAGGATCTTAGACCTCCCCCCACTATGTTTCTCAGGCTTCGCCCTGCCAGCCCAGGAACCCCATGGTGGTTGTTGCCAGGTAGAGGGGAGGGAGACCAGCATTTGTTGATACCCGCCCCCACCTAATAGGAACTCAGAAGCGACATGTATTACATCATATTCGACCATATTCGCCAGCGCACCAAGGATCGTTCCAATTACGTCCAAAAAGTTTTTATTATTTAAAAAACATCACAATGTATTACATCATTTCTGGGTTCGGCTGTCTCTCTCTCTCTCCAGCCGCTGGGGCCGGTAAAGAAGCTAATGGAGCACGCTCTAAGCTCCATTAGCATCAACAGAGGGCAGGTGAGACATCAGGGGTCTCAATAAGGAGAACCTGTCACAAAAAAATTCTATCATATATTTTTAAATCAAAATTAAGTTTAAGTGAGAAAAAAGTGTAAAAAATAAAATAAAGGTGCACCAAGCTTAAACCCCACACCAAATTTTATTTAGCCCGTCCCGCCCTGCCCCGCTCCTACGTAAACGCACACATGAACATAAACTTGTAGGGATTTATATACTTTGTAAGATTGTCAGTTGTCTTTCAGATGATGATCTATAAAACGTCAAAAGGGCCGTCATTTCTCTTTAAAGCGGAGGTCCGCCAAATTTTTATTTTTTTTTAAAGTCGGCAGCTACAAATACTGCAGCTGCTGACTTTTAAAATATGGACACTTACCTGTCCAGGGCGCCTGCGATGTCGGCACCCGAAGCCGATCTGTCCCTCGGCTCTTGGGTGGAGGCGCTGCCATCTTCGGTAAGGGAATCAGGAAGTGTAGCCTTGCGGCTTCACAGCCTGGTTCTCTACTGCGCATGCGCGAGTCACGCTGTGTGATCCTACTGGTCCCTGCTGTCTTCTGGGACCTGTGTTTCTCCCAGAAGACAGTTGGGGGGGCTGGACATGGCGTAGATCGCCGTGGCTACTGCAGCAATCTATGCCCGGAAGTGGGAGCAAATACCTGGATTACACAGGTATCTGCTCCCCCATGAAAGGTACCAAATGTGACACCGGAGGAGGGGAGGATTCCGAAAAGCGGAAGTTCCATTTTTGGGTGGAACACCGCTTTAACCACTTCCCGTCTGGCCGATGGCAAAATGACGGCAGGACGCGGTGATCCATGGTGGGGTTTGTCGCTCAGACACCCCACAGCTACGATCACGGTAGAGAGCCTATGACGTAGGCTCTTTATCATGTGATCAGCTGTGTCCAATCACAATATAACTAGGAAGTGCCGGTTATCAGCATTCCTCTATTCACACTGACCGCACGTGAGAAGAGCCGATAAGCGGCTTTCCTGATGGGGGGGTCTGCACCAATAATCAGTGCAATGATTATCAGTGCAGCCCCATCAGCCATGCCTGCAAGTGCCCATCAGTGATGCCAATCAGTGCCATCTCAGTACTGTCTATCAATGTTCACCAGTAAAGTCAATCAATGCCCATCAGTGATATCTCAATGCTGTCAGTGTCCCCTATCAGTGCTGCCCATCATTGCCGCCTATCAGTGCCCATAAAGGATGCCCATCATTGCCGCCTATCAGTGCTGCATTAGTGCCTCCTCATCAATTCCAATCAGTGCCGCCTAATCGCCACACATCTATGAAGGAGAAAATTTAAGTATTTACAAGATTTGATAACAAACAAAGAAAAATATATATAATTTTAATTTTTTTCCAAATTTTCTGTCTTTTTTTTTTATTTAGCAAAAAATAAAAAACCCAGTGGTGAATAAATACCACCAAAAGAAAGCTCTATCTGTGTACATTTTGTTTGGGTACAGCGTTGCATGACCGCGCAATTGTCATTCAAAGTGTGACAGCGCTGAAAGCTGAAAATTGGCCTGGGCAGAAACGGTACTGAAGTGGTTAATCGTATTTGTGTCATTGAATTCTATAAAGTAAACAAAACTGTCACGGCTCGGCATCTCTTCTGCCTACCACTGCATCCAAAACCAACCGGCAGACTGATGAGTAGCTGTTCTTATAATTTATTAATTACTGAAATGATTGCAGTTTTGCCAAATTCACATATTGTATTATACTGCCACCTGGTGCTCAATTGGCTAATGACACCCCCTATCTATGTATAGGTCAGTAAGTCTTATTAATAAGTCCTTTTGCTAAATGCTGGAAAATGTATTAGATATTTACATAGTGTAGATACTTTACTTACTGTACATTTATGTCATTCAGTGTTCTCAAGTAGCTTACAATCGGTCCCTATCTCGCATACATACACATACTAGGGTCAAATTATACCATATATATATATTCTAGCCAATTAACCTACCAGCATTACTGTGGATTGTGGGAGGAAACCCATGCAAGCACAGGGAGAACCTGCAAATAGTGTCATGGGGGGCATTTCTACCAAGGACCCCCTAAGCCACTGTGCTGCGCCACCCCCACAATAGCTGTAAATAAATAAATACATTTCATTTTACCACCTGTTGACTTTTTTTTTTTACTTAGTGATTGTCATTGCTCCGGGCTCCAGAAAACAGACAGCTGACATAGGAGGTAGCGGTGTTGAAGTGCAATAAATATTCTACAGGGAGGACAAACTGATATAAAAACCATGGAAGACACTCACCAATCTATGGAGGTGTAAACCTTGGGTAGGGTGTGGACTGTGGGATGAAAAATCTATATAATTTGATAAAATCAACAGGAAAGATTACTGGATTGTCTTTTTTTTATCTCAACGTATCCCAACACAGAAATGGCTTAAGCCCCGTACACACGGTCGGACTTTTGGCCAACAAACTTCATTTTGAGCAAGTTGGACCAACAATCCGACCGTGTGTACGCTCCATCGGACAAACTTTTTTTGCTTTTTTCCTGTTTTCATCGGACAAAAGTTGGGTCTGCAAACGGACAAACTTTTGACCGACAAAAGTCCGATGGAGCAAAGTCCGACCGTGTGTACAGAAAACCATCTGACTTTTGTCCGATGGACAAAACAACTAATGTTAAAATCAACCAACAATAGTAGAAGTTGACCAAAGGGTGGCGGTAAAGAGTAGAAAAACCACGTGATGTTGCAAAAAGTTTTGGGAAAGTTTGCAGAAAAGTCCGAGCGTGTGTATGCTATGGGTGTTCCCGACCAACTCCGTTCAGACAAAAAACCACGGAAAAGTCAGATGGAAGTCCGACCGTGTGTATGGGGCTTTAGAGCGGCCTCATCAGTAGGCAAAACAGTCAGAACTGAGATTTCTCTTTTCATAAATATCCTCCTATATGTTGTGCAGTACCGATATGGGTTTGCAGGGGGCGCAGTTGCTCCACACACAGCACTGTCAACATAGGCGTGCGCACAGGGTGTGCCAGGTGTGCCCAGGCACACCCTAATCACTCCCTGCAGTGCAGATTCCCCCTGCTGCCCGGTGTCCCCTCCCACAGCATGGCTGGCTTCCCTCCTCTCCCATTGGCTACTGCAGTGGGCACACATAGATGATATTTCAGGATGAGTGGGGGAAGGGATTATGTCATTTACCGGCCCCTTCCCTTTCTGAATGAACACAGTGAGAGATCGATACCGTGTTTTTGAGCTTTCAGGTGCACACCCTAATGCAACAGGCTGCGCACACCTGTGACTGTCAATATACTCTATAGCTGACTGCTGGCAGTAGCTCTTATAATGATCCTGGTATTTGTCTTGTGCCCCGCCTTGTTTACTGAATTCCTATTGTTGCTGGTATCCTAATTTTCAAAATGAAAGTGAAGCCAAGTCTAAGGAAAGTCATTTTTAGAAGGATGTTTGCCCCCTATGTTCATACCTATGTGCTTTTTGTGCATTTTCCATTTTTCCGTAATGCAATACACAATACAGTCCATTTAACATTGTTTCCTATGGTACACGTTCACACCTATGCGGTTTTCAGCCGGTGTGTTTTTTGAAAAGGGTCTGGAACCCGATAGGACATCTCTGGAGAGATCTGAAAATGGCTGTGCACCGACGCTTTCCATCCAACCAGATGGAGCTTGAGAGGTCCTGCAAAGAAGAATGGGGAAAAACTGCCCAAAAATAAGTGTGCCGAGCTTGTAGCATCATACTCAGAGACCTGAGGCTGTAATTGGTGCCAAAGGTTCTTTAACAAAGTATTGAGCAAAGGCTGTGAATATTTATGTACATGGGATTATTATTTTTTTTCTCTTTTTTTTTTATTTTTATAAATTTGCAAAGATTTCAAACAAACTTCTTTCACATTGTATTGGGGTATGTTTGTCGAATTTTGAGGAAAATAATGAATTTAATCCATTTTGGAATAAGGCTGTAACATAACAAAACATGGAAAAAGTGAAGCGCTGTGAATACTTTCCTGGATGCACTGTATCTATTTAAGAAATGTCGCACGGCAGGCAGGCAGGCAGGCCGGCCGCGGGAGTGTTCAGCATAGGGTGACCACGTGTCCCAGATTGCCTGGGACAGTCCCGCATTTTGCACGTCTGTCCCAGGCACCCTGATTCCAGGACAATACAGCGTGCCGGAATGAAACTGACACAACCACCCCCCGGACCAATCTGATGCCCCCAAAAAAGGCCACGACTTCACCGTTTTACTCACTGACAGTACTTGTCGTGGCCGGGATTGCCTGGAGGAGCACAATCACCGCCCCCTGCTTGTGATTGGAAAAATCATAAATCCAGCCTCTTGTGTCCAATCACTGTGCTGTGATTCGTTACAGCACAAGCTGATTTTTGGGAAGGGAGGGTGTCCCTGAATGGTAGTTTGGAAATGTGGTCACCCTAGTTCAGCAGCGGCGTGGTCGTGATTGACGATGGATCTACATCAGGGTACATTGTTTTTTTTAACCACTTGCCTACCGGGCACTTCACCCCCTTCCTGCCCAGGCCAATTTTCAGCTTTCAGCGCTGTCACACTTTGAATGACGATTGCACGGTCATGCTACACTGTACCTAAACCAATTTTTTAGCTTTTTTTTCACACAAATAGAGCTTTCTTTTGGTAGTATTTAATCACTACTGGGGATTTTATTTTTTGCTAAACAAACAAACCCCGAAAAAAACAAAACTAAAACAGTTTTCATAGTTTGTTATAAAATTTTGCAAACAGATAATTTTTCTCCTTCATTGATGTGCGCTGATGAGGCGGCACTGATAGGTGGCACTGGTAGGTAGGTTTATGATTAGGGAATGGTGGGTACTGGTTAGCAGTACTGGAGGGCGGCACTGGTAGACTGTCACTGTGTGGGACCAATGTCCCGTTTACACAAGGCGGTAATCTGCTTACTTTTTTCTTCTCATGGTGTCAGCTTTAGGGGGGGGGGGGAACAGATTACCAGCTTGTATTTACATCATGTGATCAGCTGTCATTGGCTGACAGCTGATCACCTGGTAAAGGGTCAGGATCAGCCCTTTACTTCCGATCTGATCACAGAGTGTGCTGCTCGCACCCCGCATGGGGCGCGTGAGCGCGGGAGGACATACATGGACGCCCTCCCGGCAATCTAAACTTGGCTATAGTGTGGGTGTGAAGTGGTTAATATAGGAATTGTCAACTCTTGTACTGTATTCACTTTTACACTTTTTGGGTAATTAGGTAGGGGTACCATCATGTACCCCATACTCATTCACATGTGGGGGCTGGGATTGTCTAGATTTGGCTATGCCCCCCACCCACAGACCCCCACAACGACAGCCTAGGGTTATGGAGAAGAAGCCCTTGTCCCCATCAACATGTTGTATTGGCTGTACCCCCCTGAGGGAGGCCCTGAGCGTGTGTGGCGGCAACCAGGTGAGGAGTATAAAGACAAGTGTGTCTTGCCTACAGTCAAGCATGGTGGTGGGAGTGTCATGGTCTGGGGCTGCATGAGTGCTGCCGGCACTGGGGAGCTACAGATCATTGAGGGAACCATGAATGCCAACATGTACTGTGACATACTGAAGCAGAGCATGATCCCCTCCCTTCAGAGACTGGGCCACAGGGCAGTATTTCAACATAACGACCCCAAATACACCTCCAAGATGACCACTGACTTGCTAAAGAAGCTGAGGGTAAGGTGATGGACTGGCCAATCATGTCTCCAGACCTAAACTCTATCGAGCATCTGTGGGGCATCCCCAAACGAAAGATGGAGGAGCGCAACGTCTCTAACATCCACCAGCTCTGTGATGTCATCATGGAGGAGTGGAAGAGGACTCCAGTGGCAGCTCTGGTGAAATCCATTCCCAAGAGGGTTATTGCAGTGCTGGAAAATAATGGTGGCCACACAAAATATTGACACTTTGGGCCCAATATGGACATTTTCACTTGGGGGTGTACTTACTTTTGTTGCCAGCAATTTAGACAATAATGGCTGTGTGTTGAGTTATTTTGAGGGGACAGCAAATTTGCACTGTTATACAAGCTGTACACTCACTACTTTACATTGTAGCAAAGTGTCATTTCTTCAGTGTTGTCACATGAAAAGATAGAAGAAAATATTTACTAAAATGTGAGGGGTGTACTTACTTTTGTGAGATACTGTGTGTGTGTGCATATAATATGGACTAATGTGTAATAAATATGTAAAGTGCTGTGTAATTTGACAGTGCTGTGTGTGTATGTATAATAAATAAGTATATTTTTATTAATGATCGGCAATATTGCCAAAAAAATAAGTTTCCATGAAAACTACTGTGAAAAAAAAATTACTATTTTTTTTTTTTATTTTTTTTTTATAAAGTCCCGAAATATTAACCACAAACACAAAGCAAGTTTCAAAGTTTCCATATCCATCCAATCCCCAAGATCCGTGCCCAGTTTTAAGTAATTAAAGTAAAACTATACATTTTTTTTCATTGTGGATAACGTAATGCTGGCCATACACAGTTAGAATTTTTTTTCGATACGCTCGATCGTACGACTTTCGAAATGTTGGTGGGCTAATTTAGATTCTCAAAAAGCAAATTTTTGGACAAAAAAAGGAACTAAGATGTTAAATGTTTGGTAATTTTTTTTGCACTAAAACTAACAATTTTCGAAACCGTAGTGGAATCGATCGAAAACCGTTCGAACAAATCTACAGCGCATGTGCGTGTTAAAATGTAACCCCCGGATCGTGTAATCGATTGACGAAAAATCTACCATTCGTGTTGTTATCGATCAATAATATACCGATAATTGGGCGACATCTCTGAGGGCGTTATCGCATTGACTTTCGACAGATCTTTTGAAATCTGATTGTTTTTTTTTGTTTTTTTAATGATTTTCTAACAGTGTATGGCCAGCATTAGGGAGGGTTATAATCCCTATTGGATTATTTTTGCTATCTGTGCCCCATTGCAGAGATTTCCCTTCACTTCCTGTCCCATCACCACAACAGGAAGTGAGAGGAAATCCCTACAAAATAATAGAATCCCTTGGGGACCTCCAGGACACTAGAATCCGTGTCCCCATTGGAAGATTTCACCTCTATTCCTGTTCAGGGGTCGACCTTTTTACTTTCACTTTCAATGATTACAGTCTCCAGGACAAATTGAGAGGATGAATCTCCCTAACGGGGGCACAGACTGCAATAAACCTGACAGGGGTTCTAATCCCTCTCCACTCTGTCCAACACCCCTCCCCCTGTCTTCCTTGGCTCGCTCGGGCTCTCAGGACCTACTAGCTGGCATGGCTGCTGGCTGGCCGGAGACCCATACATAGCCAGAATCGGCTTTGATCGCGTCTCTGCTATGGTAACCCAGGAGCGATGACCTGACATAAAAAAAAAATGTATATCATTTTTGGGAGTTCTAAGTTATTTTCTAGCAAAAAACAAAAACAAAGTGGTTAATTGCGCACAGTTATTAGCACGACGCAACAAAGTTGCGTAATCGGAAAACATAATAAAATAACATAATTGCACGACTGCTGATCGTTCGTAAGAAAAGCGATTGACTGCAGAGTGTCTGATCACCGCCAGCATAGCCCTCCCCCCCTTTATATGATATCCTCTTTATGGTACGTTGGTGTTTATACTTTGTAACTTTTTGACTGATAGGATTTGTTATATTTGAAATGCAATTTAACAAAAGAAGAAAAAAAAAATCTCCAACTAAAGATCTACAAGTCCCATCATTCCCTGGAAAGTCTGTGTACTGTACATGTGATGTTGTGAGGGGGGGGGGTGTGTCGGTCACATGACTTGCAGGGTGTCAGTTAGCAGTTCTGACCAGTAGGGTGAGTCTTTGTAGCAGGGTGAGTGTTGCTTTGTGTTGTCATAGTCACAGCTGAGCTCAGAGGGAGAGATCCTCTGCTGCAGCTCAGAGATCGCACAATGCTGCGTTCAGCACTGACCCCTCTCTACTACCTGCTGCTGCTTCTGCCTGCCCAGTGCCTGTCCCAGTCCACCTCCATCCCCTTCCTCCAGCCTGGGAATTGTTCCAGCAGCCAGTTCTACAATGTGGCCAAATATTCCTGCAACGCATGCGATCAAGGGATCCAGGCATCGGACGGTAAGTTATGGGGGAGGGGATCAATCTGCAATCTCATGTCTGTGGGGTCAGGTACCCACCCCCCCGACACTCAACCAATCTCATCGTCGTCTCCATAAGAAAACCTTTTCTGATCACTAATATTCAGCCCCAATGTGTCTGCCTGCGTCCCCTCCATAGGAATTAATGCAAACGATCGGCTAAGCTGTGCGTTCGTTTGTCGTCTGAGCGCTCATAGAACACACATGCAAATCGTATCATTACCATGTTTGTGTTTTATTTGTTAATTTATCCTAAAATGTGTCCAAACCCAAAACGTTTCTAGTTTTTGGTGGTGTGGGCAAGGGTTATGCTGGCCATACACTATACAAATAATCGGCCGAAATTCGATTAGAAAATCGTTTGTTTTTCCAAAAATCTCCAACTTGCCCGATTTACTCAAATTCGAGAACCCCACGAAAATTAGCTGTTGCTGCAGCCCACTAATGGTGCGAAATTCGAACGGAAATTGAATTCTTATGCTGGCCATACACTCTACGAAAAATCGACCCAAATTCGGTCATTTGGACAGTTTATTTGTTTTTCGGCCAGTAAATGGGCAAAAATCGGTAATCGCTTGGGACGTTTTTGAGTCGAAGTTTGGAAATTTTCTGCCGAACGAACTAAAAATTGCAAAGGTAAACCACTTACGGAGCCTCTTTTTCAGATGTGTTGTTTACAAGTTAAAAACGATTTTTTTTGCTAGAAAATTACTTAGAACCCCCAAACATTATAAAAAAAATTCTAACACCCTGGAGAATAAAATAGCGGTCATTGCAATACTTTTCGTCACACCGTATTTGCGTAGCGGTCTTACAAGCGCACTTTTTTTGGAAAAAATAGTTTTTTGATTAAAAAATTAGACAACAGTAAAGTTAGCCCAATTTTTTTTTATATTGTGAAAGATAATGTTATGCCGAGTAAATTGATACCCAACATGTCACTCTTCAAAATTGCGCCCGCTCGTGAAATGGCGACAAACTTTTAGCCTTAAAAATCTCCTTAGGCGATGTCTAAAAAAAATTCTACAGGTTGCATGTTTTGAGTTACAGAGGAGGTCTACGGCTAGAATTATTGCTCTCGCGCTAGCGATCGCGTCGATGCCTCACATGTGTGGTATGAACACCGTTTTCATATGCGGGCGCTGACCACGTATGCGTTCGCTTCTGCGTGCGAGCTCGTCGGGACGGGGTGCTTTAAAAAAAAAAAATGTCTTATTTATTTTACTTTATTTATTTTTACGCTGTTTTAAAAAATAAATAAATTTGGGTCACTTTTATTCCTATTACAAGGAATGTAAACATCCCTTGTAATAGAAAAAAGCATGACGGGTCCTCTTAACTATGAGATCTGGGGTCAAAAAGACCTCAGATCTCATATTTAGACTTAATGTGGAGTTACACCCTAAAAAAAATAAAAATAAAAAATTACACCAAAATGCTCCAAAAAAAATGAAAAGAATATATTTTTTTTACTTGCCAGAAATTGTGGTTGCTAGGGGTATCTTCCTAATCTGCCTCTTCCTAGTCCGCGGCTGGTCTTCTTCCTCGTCCTCCTTGCAGTGTCTTCTGGGGAATGGGGTGCGCTGCCTTCTGGGAACTGTGTGTATCCCAGAGAGCAGCCGCTCATTCATACAGCGCCGCAAGACTCGCGCATGCGCAGTAGGAGACGGGCAGTGAAGCCGCAAGGCTTCACTGCCTGTTTCCCTTAAGGCGGCCATACACGGTTCGAATTTCGAAAATAATTTTCTTTCAAAAATCGTACCAAAGAATTTTCGTACGTATTTCGCACCATTAGTGGGCTGCAGCAACAGCCGATTTTCGTGCGGCAATCAAATTTGAGGAATCCGACATGTTGGAAATTTTTTGAAAAACGATTTTCTGATCAATGATGGGAGAATCGTGCGAGAAATGTAATAGGAAAAAAAATGCGCATGTGCAAGAAAAGAATATTCCCGGAGAGAGAAAAGAATATTCCCGGAGAGAGAAAAGAATATTCCTGGCAACATGAAGGTTTGGTCGGCTGAATTTCGAAAATCAATGGTGGCATCATCGGATCACAAAAAAAACGAACTTTCTGATTTTGAAAAGAAAATTTGTTCGAAATAAGGTAAGTGTCCTTATTAAAAGTCAGCAGCTACAGTGTTTGTAGCTGCTGACTTTAAAAAAAAAGAAATCGCGGATGGAACCCCTCTTTAAATGCAATAAAAAAAATGCTCCTTTTGAGAGCTATGGGCGGAAGTGAGGTTTTGACGTCACTTCCGTCCTGCTATGGTATGGAGACGGGTGGGGGGCCATCTTCCCCTCACTTGTCTCCATACCCAGCTAGGAAGAGGACCCGATCACCTCCGCCGCTGCCGACGGCTCCGGTAAGCAGCGGAATGTGCGGGAGAGCGGCGGGAGGGGGGGGCCCTCTCCCGACGCCGATAACGGTGATCTTGCGGCAAATCCGCCGCAGAGACCACCATTATCATAAACCGGACCGCTCACTGAAGACGAGGATATCTGGGTTATGGCAGCAGCTGCTGCCATAACAGATATCCCTCATCAAAGTGCCGACGTATATAGTCGTGCGGCGGTCCGGAAGTGGTTAATGTGTTTCCCGTCCAAACTGTTTGCACTAGATATATGTGAAAAAAACGAACAAAAAACTGATTCATTTATGTCCACTGAACGATTTATCGGTCATTACACGATGGCGCTATCGTTTGCTCTCACGGCCGAATGTTCGTTTTTTCGAAAACTGGGTTAGAACGATTTTGCGTATAGTGTATGGCCAGCATTAGGCAGGCCATACATGACATGGGTCGAAATTTAAAAGAAATTTCTTTCGAAAATCTTCTCTAGCGCCGTACACTATACGAAAAATCGGCTGGACCCATTTTCGAAAAACAAACATTCGGCCGTGAGAGCAAACGATAGCGCCATCATGTAATGACCGATAAATCGATCAGTGGAATCAGTTTTTTTTTTTACATATACCTCGGACGGGAAACACATTAACCTTTCAATTTATCGTTCGTTCAGCGGGTTCGAGAAAAGCGATTGATTGCAGAGGTTTTAGTCCCATGACTGAGTGTCTGATCACACTGCCAGCATAGCCCTCCCCCCTTTTATATGATATTCCCTCTATGGTACATTGGTGTTTATACTTTGTAACTTTTTGACTGATGTGATTTGTTACATTTGAAATACAATTTAACAAAAAAAAATCTCCAAAAATCGAAATCGTTCTGTGGACATAAATCAATCAATTTTTTTTGTTTGTGTTTTTATTTTTATTTTTTTACATATACCTAGTGCAAACAGTTGGGATGGGAAACACATTTTCCTTTCAATTTATCGTTCGTTCAGAAGAAAAAATTCCCAGCCACGAAAATTCTTTTCTGTAGCAACAGGAGGTGTAATTGAAGGCTTGGGTGGCCGAATTTTAAAATTCCATTAATTTGCAGGGATTAGCTATGGGACAGGAAGTGAAGGGAAATCTCCCCAACGGGACACAGGTGGTGAAAAAGGAAAAAAAAAAAAACGAATGCAGCCACCACATCTAAGAATTGGAAAGCTGCAATATAATGTTTGCTTTTGGGTTTAATACCGCTTTTAAAAAAAAATGGGTTTGGGATATATTACAAGATGGGGGGGGAAAAAAAAGCAACATGCAAAAAGCTCAATAGGACGATTGTTCTGAGACATTTTTTTAAACAATTTTATAAAATTGTTATTAAAAGCGTTAAAGTGTTACTAAACCCACAACAGTAAAATCAGTCTGTATATGCAGTAAAGCATGCTGGTTATACTCACTGTGGAGCCTAAGGGGTTAATCCTTTGCATTGTGTAAAAAGGCTGTTTGATCCTGTGTGCTCTGATCCCCCCCCCTTCTTCCACTGTCCCCAATCCATCTCCTGATATGACAGAGGCTTGGGGGCACTCTGCACATGCTCAGTTTAGTGTGTATTGCTAGAGTTGTTTTTTTTCTTGGGAGAGTGCATGTGATCAGCACAAGGCCAATCAGCACTGTCCAGACGAGGGTCAGGGGTCCTGCAGCCTCATAGGACAATCAGGGGAGAAAAAAATTCCTCCTACAAGCTTTAACCAGACACTGATAGAAGTCACAAGACTATATACTGCTGATGAGAAAAGGTATTTATCAGTTTACATTTACTAAAATAATTACATTTCCATGTTCTGTGTACTGTGTGAGACCAGATATAGTGAATGCAGGCTGCTGGGTTTAGTAACACTTTAATAATTACATTTTTTTTATAACATTTTAAAACATTTTTACAAATATATATTTTTTTTTTTACTTTTTTTTTCTTACATTTGCTAACTCTATTTGTTGACAATTTTATATCTCCTGCCCACACATTATCCCTTGCTGGGAAATGAGCGCTGCACCCCAGCGTTGCAAAATAAGGAATCTGATCCCTGAGCCCCCCTCCCCCCAACACACATGCCGTTCTTCTATTGTTTGTATTTAAATTGCTTGAAAAGAATAAAGGATTAGAAAACAGGAAGTTCAAACAATTAGAAGAAAAGAGAATCTCACTGTGATTGTCGCTGATTCCAGGTGTGAGATGTACGTGTCCCAGCGGCTCCGCAGTGACAACCCTCGGATCCCCCCAGGTCACCTGTACCCAGTGTGCGGCGGTAAGTCATACAGAGATGGGGGCTTATTATGGGAAGTCACCTTTCTACTGACATGTCCTCCTTGCTAACCCAAAGGTGTCGCATCTAAAACTAACCTGATCAAACCTCTGGTCTCCCCATCAGTCTTGCACAGTTGTACCGGCTCCTCTCCTGGACCAAAATGACTTCCTCTGATTTCACCGCACACTGTGAGCTTCTCATAATGTGCATTAGAAGCTGCAACAAGTCAGATAGACCCCGCCTCATTTCCTGGCTGGAGGACATCCAGCATCATTTAGAGCTTTTCTCCCCAGCCTGACTGTCCCGGGCCACCCCTTTTTAATCATTGGATTTCAATCTTGGAAGCTCAGCCTTACATGTGGGCAGTGCAGCTGTCCTAGGAACGCCCACTCCTCCAGACTGACACCCACCCATCAGAGCAATGATTTTGCATAACTCCTCCCACCGCTTGCATCAGGACTGAGGGCTCTTAAAGTGGAGTTCCACCCAAAAGTGGAACTTCCGCTTAAACCACTCCTCGCCCCCTTACATGTCAAGTCTGTGGCAGAGACTTTTGAACGAGCTCCGCACCGTCTGCTAGGTCAGGGAGAGAGGCCTATCCGGTGGGTGCTACATCCAGTGTGGAAGCTGTTTTGTCCTCTGGATAAAGGAAAGTTCCCGTTATCCGCAAAAGCAAGGTACCTGAATCTTCCCCAACCCTCCATCCCTCGGTCTGGAGTTCTTTAATAAAACCCTTGAGAAAAAGAGACTAAAGCCTCGTACACACGGGCTAGAATCACATCAGGAAAAAACACGTCATTTTTGACGAGATTCTTGAACAAGAATCTTGTCCCGGCCGAGTGTACACACGTTCGATTCAAAAGAACCGGCGTTCTTTTGATTGGCACGAACGCGATGACATCATCAACTACGACGAGCGTGCGCTCGTCACAATCGATGCCAGTCGCCGCCATCTTGCTACACCCTACCTATGCCTAGGAAGCTACCGAGCATGCGTCAAAGTCATTTCGAGCATGCGCGGGTTTCCACGGCGACAGGTAAGTGTACACACTCTCGGGTTTCTTGTCGGGAAACAGGCCGACGAAAATCCCGACGAGAAAATAGAGAGCAGGTTCTTTATTTTTCTCGTCGAGATTCTGGGCAGTTTTCTTGACGAGAAACCTGAAAGCCTCGTACACACGGCCGGTTTTCTTGGCAAGAAACTTCTGCCAGCAGTTTTCTTGTCGTTTCTTGACGATAAAACCGGCCGTGTGTACGAGGCTTTTGTGTTTGGTGCAGACATTTGTGAACAACTCTTCAAGGAAGACCCCCTAGGACGGACGTGGTGAACAGTAAAGCCCTGTACACACGATCGGATTTCCTATGGTTTTTCCATCGGAAAACCGATGAAGCTGACTTCCATCAGTCTTGCCCACACACCATCAGTCAAAAAACCGACCGTCCCAAACACGGTGATGTAAAACACTCCGATGAGCCGAGAAAAATTAAGTTCAATGCTTCTGAGCATGCGTCGACTTGATTCTGAGCATGCGTGGGTTTTTTATCTGATGGAGTTCCCCACAGAGGATCGGAATTTCCTATCGTTTTTTTAACCATCGGATAAATTTAAAACATGTTCTATTTTTAAACATCGATGGAAAAAAGACAGATGGGGCCCATACACGATCGGTTTGTCTGATGAAAAAAGTCCATGGGACTGTTTTCATCGGTAAAACCGATCGTGTGTACACGGCTTAAGGTAATGGCAGGCCCAAAATCTTAAACCAGCGGCCCCTTCAGGGGTATTGCTACTTTTTTTTTATCTTTTTCAAAAAAGCAAAAAAAAAAAAAAAATATGCTGAGAAATCAGGACTTCCAAAAATCTGACTGTGCACAAATACTGAAATCCGTTTGGTTGCCCTAGATGAGCGGTGTATATCATTATTATTATTATTATTATTATTATACAGGATTTATATAGCGCCAACCGTTTACGCAGTGCTTTACAAAATAAAAGGGAGACAATACAGTTATAATACAATGAAATACAAGAGGGCCCTGCTCAGAAGAGCTTACAGTACATCATGTTGCTACTTTCAGGCGCTGTCTATGGGTGTCAATAAAATGACTAATCTCGTTTTTCTGTCCCAACAGGGTCAGAAGGTTTCCCTCGACCAGAGAGTCTGTCTGAATTGTAGCGGAAATACGTGTGCGTGTGGAAGCCGAGCTGTGAGCGGTAAGGAGTTGAGTCATGTGATTGGTAATGAGAGGCACTAATGATGAGTGTAAGCTCCTCTGCTGCAGAGACTGAAGTGACTGGCTCAGCGTACAGCACTGCGGTATATGTCAGGGCTATTTACATGTATAATAATAGAGTGTAAGCTCCTGTGGTGCAGAGACTGATGTGACATGTTCAGTGTTCTCTGTACAGCCCCATGGTATATGTCAGAGCTCAGCTATATAAATATATAATAATAATAATAATAGTGTGCGACTGTTGTGGACATTAGAGTGTAAGCTCCTCTGGTACAGAGACTGGTGTGACTGGTTCAGTGTTCCCTGTACAGCACTGCAGTATATGTCAGAGCTATATAAATGTACAATATTAACCCTTTCATGACTAAGCCTATTTCTGAAATTTGGTATTTACACGTTAAAATCCATATTTTTTGCTAGAAAATTACTTAGAACCTCCAAACATTATATATATATATATATATATATATATATATATATATATATATATATATATATTTTAGCAGAGAATCTAGAGAATAAAATGGCGATTGTTGCAATATTTTATGTCACACGGTATTTGTGCAGCGGTGTTTTAAATGCAACTTTGAGAAAAATTATACTTTCATGAATTTAAAAAAAATTAAAAAGTAAAGTTAGCCCATTTTTTGGGGATAATGTGAAAGATGATGTTACGCCGAGTAAATAGATACCAAACATGTCATGCTTTATAATTGCACGCAGTCGTGGAATGGCGACAAACTACGGTACCAAAACATCTCCATAGGCGACGCTTTAATTTTTTTTTACGGTTACCAGGTTAGAGTTACAGAGGAGGTCTACAGCTAGAATTATTGCTCTCGCTCTGACAATCGCGGCGATACCTCACATTTGTGATTTGAACACCGTTTACATATGCGGGCACGACTTCCGTATGCCCTTTCCTTGCTGCGCGAGCTCGCGGGGACAGGGGCGCTTTAAATTTTTTTTAGTTTTTTTTCTTATTTATTATATTTATTTTTATAATCTAAAATTGTGTTTTTAAAAAAACACACTCCTTTGCACTTCAAAGTATTCAGATCGCCGAAAACGGCGATTCTGAATACTGTGTACTTTTTTAAATCCGGCGCCATTGGCAGCCGAGTAACCCGGACGTGGCGTCATGACGTCGCTTCCGTGGTTACATTGAAGAGACTGAATCAATGCCGTTCGCAGCTTTGGTCCAGTCTCTCTCTAGGCGCCGGAGGTGGCGCATCGGGGATCGGGTCTCACGGTGGGACGGGAGGCCCAGTAAGAGCGGCGGAGGCGGCAGGAGGGGGGGGGATGTCCCCTCCCGCTCCTCCTCAGGGATAACAACCGAGCGGCTTTTAGCCGCATCGGTTGTTATCCTTGGAAAGCCAATCGCCGACTCTAAAAAATGATACCGAGAGGATGCCTGCAGCTGCGGGCATCATCCCGGTATAACCCCCGAAAGCCGAGGCCGCATATCTGCAAACGCTTGGCGGGAAAGGGTTGTGTGGCTGTGGTAGGCCATTAGAGTGTAAGCTCCTCTGGTGCAGAGATATACCGGGTTCAGTGTTCTCTGTACAGCACTGCGGTATATGTCAGAGCCATATAAATATATAATAATATTGTGTGACTGTGGGAGGCCTTTAGAGTGTAAGCTCCTCTGGTACAGAGACTGATGTGACTCGTTCTGTGTTCTCTGTACAGCACCGCGGTAAATGTCAGAGCTATGTGGATTAATAACTTCATATTTTTTGTGTATTTTAGAAGAAAATTATATGGCTTCATCCTCCACATGTGTAAAGTGTACGGAAAACACAATGCCAAACGGTGCCGGCGATCAGTAAGTAAAATCTCACAATATACAGTTTGTCAGCTATCCTGCTTTTGATCAATTTACCATCTTTTTTTATTGTATAAGAATTATGTGTTAAGCCTCGTACACACGGTCGGACTTCCATCGGACTTTTCCGTGGATTTTTGTCCGAACGGAGTTGGTCGGGCACACCCATAGCATACACACCACAGGACTTTTCTGCAAACTTTCCCAAAACTTTTTCCAACATCACGTGGTTTTTCTGCTCTTTACCGCCACCCTTTGGTCAACTTCTGCTATTGTTGGTTGATTTTAACATTATTTGTTTTGTCTATCGGACAAAAGTCCGATGGTTTTCTGTACACACGGTCGGACTTTGCTCCATCGGACTTTTGCTGGCCAAAAGTTTGTCCGTTTGCAGACCGAACTTTTGTCCGATGAAAACAAAAAAAGTTTGTCCGATGGAGCGCACACACGGTCTGATTTTTTGGCAAACTTGCTCAAAATGAAGTTTGTTGGCAAAAAGTCTGACCGTGTGTACGGGGCTTTATCGGCGATCAGTTGTCTATCGGTATTCACGGTACATAAAAATCCATACCCTGTATGTATTTTGGCTGATTGTCTCTGCGCCGTTACAATGTATCGCTGTGTGTTCCAGGTGTGTTCTGTGCCCGCCCACTTACGGCTCTAGCTGCTTCTGTCCGACAGCCAATCAGGTAACAGGGTTCATCCAGCAGTGACCCCCTTTTTTCCATTGGTTCTCCATAATAACTTTTTCTATTCTTTTTCTTTGCAGATTGGCGGCGTTTGTGTCTCGTCCCCACAGGTAATTTCCCATCGGTGACAACTAACTGTACATGTAGACGATGAGGTCATGATCCTAGAAGACTCCTCCCCCTTGTCCAGTTTATATCAAATTTACTTGGCATTATTTAGTAGAATACATGTAGCGGCGGGGGGAATGAGGGTGTTTATGTAGTGCCAACAATTTAAATAGCGTTTTATATATATTGTACATTTGCATCAGTCAATGAGCTCAAGGAGCTTACAATCTAAGGTCCCTAACTCACATATATACACCTACTAGGGCCAGCTTAGATGGGAGTCAGTTAACCCAGCATATCTATGGAGTGTGAGGGGAAACTGACACAGGCACAAGGGGAACATACAAACTCCATGCATATTATAGGCGTGCGCACAGGGTGTGCCAGATGTGCCCAGGCACACCCTAATCACCTTGTGCAGCACAGATTCCCCCTACTGCCCTGGCTCCCATCTTTCCCCCCCCGCAGCGCTGCCAGCTTCCCTCCTCTCCTATCGGATGTTGCTGCTGGGATGTTTTAGGAGTGGGAAGGGGGCCAGTAAATATGGTAATTTACCGGCCCCTTCCCTTTCTGAATGAACACCGTGAGCGATCGGTAGTGTGTGTTTGGGCTTTGGGGTGCACACCCTAATGCAATAGACTGCGCACACCTATGATGCATATAGTGTCCTGTTAGAGATCTGAGCCTGGGGCCCCCCAGTGTTACAAGGCAGAAATGCTAACCGCTAAGCCAGTGTGCTGCCCTATAAATATTTCAATTGAGAAGGGACCATTTTACCCATGAACTGACTCGATTGACACAAAAGGTTTGATTTACTAAAACTGGAGAGTGCAAAATCTGGTGCAACTCTGCACAGAAACCAATCCGCTTCCAGGTTCACACTGGGGCTGGGTGCAAATCACATGCGATGTCATACAGATTGTATAGCTGAATTCGCATCACATTCGTGCAGGACCCTTTTTTTTTTTTTTTTTTGGTCCACACCAGAATCGGATCGCATGGGTGTTCACCCAATGCAATCCGATTCCTGTCCGAATTGACAGTTCTCACTGCGATATGCGAACCGATCTGGGGGTGTCAGTGACTTTGTATTGATACTCCCAGCAGTTTGCATAGGGCAGTGCAAATTGCCTGCGAGTCGGGTGCGATGCGGAAACCCACAGTGGGTTTGCAAGGTTCCCGCATCGCACCAACGTGAACCAAGCCTGAAGGGGGGTTTGAAACTATTTCAAATCCGCATTTCATTGCGCGTTCGGGGGGCGATTTGAAAGACATCTGGGCGGCTTCCTGCACAGATGTCTATTGAAATCGCCCCCCAAAGTCACCAAAAGTAGTGCAGGAACTGGTGGGAATCGGTGTGCCGCACTGATTGGGACAGTGCCGTTGCCGGCAATAGGTTGCGATTTGACATGTCAAATCGCATTTCAAATCGCCCCGATTGAACCGGGGCTTATTGTCAAAGCTTAAAGTGGAAGTAAACCCTCCTATCATTTTCAGGCAAGGAAGCTGCCATCTTGGCCTCTGTTTGATCTTCAACTGCCATGATGCTGCACATGTGATCAGTTATGACACCAGCCATTGGATGGTTTGACAGTTTGGTTGAGAGCACAACCAATGTGACAGTCGGCATGCCGGGAATGTAACTGCTTTTTGAAACTGTTAAATCGATGGGTTTATTTCCGCTTTAAATAAAGAAGCTGAAGTTATAAGCTGATTGGCTACCAGATTTTTCAGTTTTAGTAAATCGTCCCCAACTACCTACTATTCTACTCTAATATTAATTGTGCCGCCTGACTTCTGCACCTGGCTGCCCAGTCCCTGAATCCGTGTTGTCGGTATCTTGATATATGGGAAGGACCTGAATGTGAATTAGCCAAAGAAGTAGCCAATGTATTCCCTGGTTCCGGCACCACTCGGAGAGGGGGGCTGTGCCACACAGAATCATGCAGCAAGAGGCTGCAGTCCCGCCTAGGATACCTGCTGAAAGCTGCAGAATCTGACTACAGAAGTCAGATCACAGGAAGGGGACTTTCTGATGTTCACATCACAGCCGCAGGGCTTACCGCATTCCTTTTAGCAGTTCACAGAATGATTTTTTTTTGTTGTTGGGAGCTGTTTATTATACAGTATAAATGATAATATTAGAATCTGCTCAGATGTCACTATCAGTCAGTTGTATGAGGTGGTCTGATGATCGCTCTCTTTGAATTCTTGTGTACATGACGCCATTATTTCTCACGCAGAGCGCGCTGACCTCGGTGACGTACTGGGAATCTTTGTATCTCTTCTCCAGTTATGATGTGTGTCAGGTAAGCTACAATTATAGCAGATATACAGCTGGAGGGTCGGAGCCGATACTTCGAATTAGTCTGAAGCTGCCCATACAGCAGGGAAAATAATTATTTGATCCCCTGCAGATTTTGTAAGTTTGCCCACTTATAAAGAAATGAAGGATCTATAATTTTTGTCATAAGTGTATTTTAAATTATAGAAACAGAATATCAACCAAAAATCCAGAAAAACACGATACAAAAGTTATAAATTGAGTTGCAGGTTTAGTGAGTAAAATAAGTATTTGATCCCCAAGCAAAACATGACTTAGTACTTGGTGGAGAAACCCTTGTTGGTAAGCACAGAGGTAAGACGTTTCTTGTAGTTGGTTACCAGGTTTGCACACAACTCGGGAGGGATTTTGGTTCACTCTTCTTTACAGATCTTCGTCGTTTGGCAACTCAAAGCTTCAGCTCCCTCCATACATTTTCTATAGGATTAAGGTCTGGAAACTGACTAGGCCACTCCATGACCTTTAGGCCCCTTTCACACTGAGGCGCTTTGCAGGCGCTATTGCGCTTAAAATAACACCTGCAATGTGCCCCAAAAAAGCCGCTCAATTGTATCCAATGTGAAAGCCGAGGGCTTTCACACTGGAGTGTTGCGCTTGCAGGAGGGTCAAAAAACTCCTGCAAGCCGCATCTTTGAGGCGCAATAGGAGCGCTAAAAATATCACTGCTATAGCGCCCCTGCCCATTGAAATCAATGGGGTAGCGCCTCCAAAACGCCGCAAAGAGGCGTTATTGCGGGCGTTTTTAACCCATTTTCGGCCGCTAGCGGTGGTTAAAATCCCCCCGCTAGTGCCCGCAAATCGCGGCAAAAAATACGGTATAGCGGCGCTAAAAATAGCGCTGCTATACCGCCAGCGCATCCAGCGCCTCAGTGTGAAAGTAGCCTTATGTGCTTCTTTTTGAGCAACTTCTTTGTTGCCTTGGCGGTATGTTTTGGGTCATTGTCATGCTGGAAGACCCATCCATGACCCATCTTCAGTGTTCTGGCTGAGGGAAGAAGGTTCTCATCCAAGATTTTACAATACATGGCCCTGTCCATTGGCCCCTCAGTGCAGGGAAAATCGGCCTGTACCTTTAGCAGAGAAACAGCCCCAAAGCATAATGTTTCCACCTCCGTGCATGACTGTAGGGATGGTGTTCTTAGGGTCATAGTCAGAATTTTTCTTCCTCCAAATATGCGAGTCGAGTTAATGCCAAAAAGTATAATTTTGGTCTCTGAAGTTTGCCAATGAACATCTAAATGATTCAGAGAAGTATTGGGAGAAAGTGCTGTGGTCAGATGAGACCAAAATTAAGCTTTTTGGCATTAACTCAACTCACAGTGTTTGGAGGAAGAAAAATGCTGACTATGACCCTAAGAACACCATCCCTACAGTCAATCATGGAGGTGGAAACATTATGCTTTGGGGCTGTTTTTCTGCTAAATGTACAGACCAAGTTTGCCACGTGGGGGGGGGGGGGCAATGGACGGGGCCATGTATTGTAAAATCTTGGGTGAGAACCTTCTTCCCTCAGCCAGAACACTGAAGATGGGTCGTGGATGGGTCTTCCAGCATGACAATGACCCAAAACATACCGCCTAGGCAACAAAGGAGTGGCTCAAGAAGAAGCACATTAAGGGCACGGAGTTGCCTAGCCAGTCTCCAGACCTTAATCCTATAGAAAATTTATGACGGGAGCTGAAGCTTCGAAATGCCAAGCCCCAGCCAAGAAACCTTAATGATTTAGAGAAGATCTGTAAAGAAGAGTGAACCAAATACCCTCCTGAGATGTGTGCAACCCTGGTCACCAACTGCAAGAAACGTCTTACCTCTGTTTGCCAACAAGGGTTTCTCTACCAAGTACTAAGTCATGTTTTGCTTGGGGATCAAATACTTATTTTACTCACTGAACTGCAACCCAATTTAAAACATTTGTATCGTGTTTTTTTCTGGATTTTTGGTTGATATTCTGTCTCTATCGATTAAAATACACCTATGATAAAAATGATAGACCCTTCATTTCTTTGTAAGTGGGCAAACTTACCAAATCTGCATGGGGTCAAATAATTATTTTCCCCACTGTACATGTGCAGTTTTGAGCCATGGCGAATTTTCAGATATCATCTCAAGTTATCACAAGATATGAGGCAATCTACCACCCATGACTCCCAGACATCAGTGGATTCTGAAGTCAAAATATATTTTAATTGTTCTTTTTTTTTTTCCCCCATTTACTCTTTTCATTCAACATTATTGCTATCACAGGATGGCTAGCAAGCCCTCTATGTGATCGCTTAGGGCAGGTGACAGGTCCTCTTTATAAAGATATTAGAGGACTATTAGACCCTCAAAGTCTTTCCTGCCCTCCACTGCAGCTAATCCAGCATGGATCGGGCTTGATTAGCTCCTTTCCTGGCTGTTACAGCTGCGACAGATCTGTAAACGAAAGCAATGAAATAATCTTCACTTCCGACTTCATTAGTCGTAGAGTAGATAGGGGAATAGAATAGATGTTCCTCCGTCTTCTTTGTGTGCAATGATCCCAGCTCTTTATTGCAGTCCTGGTCCTGGGGGGGGGGGACTTTCTCAGTACCGTAAAAGTAAACTTGTAGCTGTAAAGCCACCCAGATCACTTTTACTAAACAGCCAATCTCTGGCTGCCAAGGATGACACCAAGATCATGGCTGAAGTTGGTGGCATCCTTTACAGCCTCTGTTATGTTCAGCCATTCATTTTTGTGAATACCCCGTGTGTATGACTTTTGTATTTCTTGCAGTTTACAAATTTAAAAATGTATGTCAATATGGGCAGCTGTTCCATCATTTCACTCCTCCCCCATCTGCAGGGTAACGGCAACTTCACCGCCTGCCAGGCCCTCGCCAACATGGTCATCATGAACGCCTTTTCTTCCACCAGCACGGCCTACAACCTATACAGCAGCATAGGGTAAGTAATCCTGACCAGCCCCTCCTGCAGACTCTTACCTTGTGATCTGCTACAAGGTCACAATGTACAGTCTGATCACTGGTGGAGGGGAGACTGAGAACATGCTTCCTCCTGCCTGCAGCAGACTGATGACATCATCTCAGCCTAGGCAAAGTTCACTGACTAGAGCTCAAGGATGGCTGTTTAATGATAAAAGCTGTCAATGTATATTGTGACCTGTCAGGGATTTATTCATGGGGACTTGTTACTGAAAAGGTCCATTTTATTAATATTGCAGTTCAAAGGATGTTCTCCCTGCACTGATCTACAGCACTGTGAGCCAGCTGGGGGCCACAGCACCATCTAACCTGTCCTTCCAGAAGAACGCTCAGGTAGGGACAGTCCTCAGCTCAGTCTGCACCTGTGTGGTATGTGTGTGTTATTGTGATATAGGGATAAACTCAGAATGAAGAGGCTGCATGCAATCTGATCCTAGTAGCTCACAGCTGCCCTCTGTACATGGGCATGTTTCCTGCAGCCTCCCTTATTTCCTTGTTAAAACAGGGAGCGTAATTTAAAAACTGTTTGTTGTGGAAACCCAACGCTGGGGTATTAATCCCTCGCCCAGCTCTTTAAGGTCTGGTCCGCACTGGTGCTTTGCACTAGTGTGCGGGAAAATGCGCCTTTTCCCTAATAAATGCACAGCAGTGTATGCACCATAGTGCAGTGCAGTCCTATTTACACTGAGTAGCACTCCAATGCACTAGTACAGCGCACTTCTGCACACCTGGGCTGTATTGCACTGATGAGAACAATCTGGCGTTGCAGTGCATTACAAAAAATCAGCTGTGGGCCATTTTAGGTGTTTTGCAGCCCATTCTAAATAAACAGGCTTCTTAAAGTGGAAGTAAACCCTTCTATCATTTTCAGGCAAGGAAGCTGCCATCTTGGCCTTTGTTTAATCTTCAACTGCCATGATGCTGCACATGTGATCAGTTATGACACCAGCCATTGGATGGTTTGACAGTTTGGTTGAGAGCACAACCAATGTGACAGTTAGCAATCCCGGCATGCCGGGAATGTAACTGCTTTTTGAAACTTTTAAATCGATGGGTTTACTTCCTTCCGCTTTAACACAATGCTCTTCTTCTTTTTTTTTTTCTTAATGTGTGTCCCCCGCGTTCAACTGCCAGTCTGCAGCAGTTGGAGGTTTTAGAGGAGCCAGAAATGGAGGGGGTCATGTGATCTCATGCTGATCTCTTTAGACCTGTAAAGAAAAAAAAAAAGAAACTTTTATAAAACAAGTTTTAGTAATCCATCTCGCTGTATTTCATAACAGATCCAGTTTCAGTTGGCGAAATACGACCTCCGTGGAAATTTTCTCGGCTGGCAGACCCTCAAAGGAGGAACTTTACAGGTGAGTCTGATCTGTGTGTGTTGTAGGAGCTCTTGAATCGGCCACTGGATTTACCCCAATCTGGTTGTAACGACCTGTCGTGCACAGTGCACCTCCTAGCAACCTCAGGAGAGAAGCCGTGCTTTCAGGGAAATCTGAAGTCTTCGTTATATTCAGCCCCACCCCCACTGATTTCCAGAATAAGATAACATTTTAGGGAATGGGAAAAGCCAACTTTATTTATTACAACACATAGGCCACGCCCCCTTTGGCTGCTCCAGATCTTGGATCCCTCTGCTATAATTCGGTTCAGCCCGCTATTTAGCTAAGCGGAGTGTTTTTGTATAACTCTTGAGCCCTGTACACACGATCGGATTCCCTATGGATTTTAAACTGATGGATTTTTCCATCGGAATTCCGATGAAGCTGACTTCCATCAGTCTTGCCTACACACCATCAGTCAAAAAACCGACCGTTCCAAACGCGGTGACGTAAAACACTCTGATGAGCCGAGAAAAATTAAGTTCAATGCTTCTGAGCATGCGTCGACTTGATTCTGAGCATGCGTGGGTTTTTAATCCGATGGAGTTCCCCACAGACGATCGGAATTTGCCATCGGTTTTTTAACCATCGGATACATTTAAAACATGTTCTATTTTTAAACACTGATGGAAAAAAGACCGATGGGTCCCATACACGATCAGTTTGTCCGATGAAAAAAGTCCATCGGACCGTTTTCATCGGTAAAACCGATCGTGTGTACACGGCTTTACAGTTGCAAGCCTGTCTCGGATGCCATGCTTTGTCGGCATGACAGTTTTTGGGTGCAGAAAGGACTCCGCCTTTTAAGACTGAATAAAAAAAAATGGTATAGTCAGTAATCCTCAGTACAGCAACACTGGGAGAGGGAGAAGCAGCACTTTCAGCCAATCAGGGCTCAGTTGGTTTGCACAGTGCAGTCAGTCATCACTATGAACATGCCTACAGGATAACAGAGCAGAGAGATAACCCCATCAGTGTGCTGGTTCTCCTCTTTTGCCCAACCACAGGCTGGGATGGTGACCAAGCTTAAGGCTAGGTCAGTGATGGCGAACCTTGGCACCCCAGATGTTTTGGAACTACATTTCCCATGGTGCTCTATTACACTGCAGAGTGCAGGAGCATCATGGGAAATGTAGTTCCAAAACATCTGGGGTGCCAAGGTTCGCCATCACTGGGCTAGGTTTACACTGAATGCGGCTTTGAAATCGTGCGACTTCACTTGAAATGTCACGATTTCAAAGCAACATGTGCGACTTCAGGTGCGACTTGGCTGACATCTGTGCGACTTCATGTACAGATGTCTAGGCAAGTCGCACCTGAAATCGCCAAAAGTAATGCAGGAACTACTTTTTCAAATTGTTGCAGCATCGCAAAGTCGGTGTCGCACCGATTTGAACAGTTCCATTTACGACAATAGGGTGGAACTTGGCATGCCACGTCTCACCGATGTGAACGGAGGCTAATGCTTAACTGCAGTCGTGGAAAGAAACCAGACCTGGCTGTACTATCCGGCAGGGTTCCTGTATTACGAGACCTGTTTAACAGAATTTACAATCTCTCAGCAAGTGAATTATTCCCATATGTTGAATTCTTTGGTGTATTTAGTGGTTTTCCTGCGGTCCCACTGTGACAGTATTTGTACTGAACTGTAACCGTGAAGCAGCAGTATATTTTACACCCTGACCCGGGTTGGGATAATGATGGGTGTTTTCTGTCTCTGTATGATATATATAATATATGGATACTGTTTATTGCAGATGTGTCCTAATACACAGAGCATGTGGGATGCAGCATTTAAATTCGGAACCTACTACAGTCTGTCAGTAAGTGAACCTTTTATTTTTGGATTTCTTCATTTTTCACAGTGATGTCATCACTCACTTTTTTTTTTATACATTGGGATAGTATAACTGTGCAGGTTTTGGTGAGACGGAACTAAGGCCTCTTGCACATGGGTGGCAAAGGAGCAGTAAAAATAGGCGGCTGACGTAGGTGTGCGCACAGGGTATGCCAGGTGTGCCTGGGCACACCCTAATCACTGTGTTTGGCGCAGATTCCCCTTGATATTTTAGCAAAGCCCCCTAACGGTGCTCCTAAAAAAAATTGTAAAAAAAAAAACATTGTAAAAATATAATGAAAAAATAAAATGATAAAAATAAAAACTACAGACACCATCCACTGTGTCAACCACTAATCACCCTGGGTGGCGCAGATTCCCCCTGTTTAAACCCCTGAATTTTTAGCAAAACCCCCCTGACTGGGTTCCTAAAAAATGTGTCAAAAAAAATGATAAAAAAATAAAATTGTAAAAAATAATAAAAAATTGAATAATAAAAACTACAGACACCATCCACTATGCCAGCCACTAATCACCCTGGGTGGCGCAGATTCCCCCAGTTTAAACCCCTGATATTTTAGCAAATCCCCCTGACAGGGCTCCAAAAAAAATAAAAAAATATTCATATATATATTATAAATAAATAAAGAGCCGAGAACCCCGGGCAGAGGGATGGCGCGTCCCCGGTGTGGGACATTCCAGGGCTCAGGTAAGTAAAATGGGGGGGGGGGGGGCTGGGGCCAGTCACTGGCAGGTGGTTTTTCACCTTAATGCATAGGATGTATTAAGGTGAAAAAACACGAGGGTTTACAACCCCTTTTAATGTTGTCTTTTAATAATTAATAAAACATGAAACAATTATTTTTCTCTCCCAATACAATTGTGGCCATCATAATGTGTTGCCCTACAAATAAATAAATAGAATAGAAAATATGAATTCCCACAGTGCAAATTTTTTTTTTTTACATATTTTATTTAATTTTTACATTTTTTATTTTATTTTTTTATATTTATTCTTGCATTTATTGTGTGTAGCGCTACACTTTGTGGTACTAATGTTGGTATACTCTTTATCAGGGTATGGTGTTAGCTGCTCTTAGGGAGAAGTTTTTTTATCACCCAAGCGTGTATTTTTCACTCTTCAATTTGGATTCCATAATGCTGAACTCTAACAAAGGCCAAGCAGTGCAGGTTGGGTCCCCCCCGCCGTCCTCTCTGTTGGTGACATATTAACTAAGATGGAATGTTAGTCCACACACAAATGGCTTACCTTTTAACGTTATTTTCCTCCAAACAAAAATAAATAAATAAATGCCGTGTTTTATTCTACTTTTTAGTTTGGCTCATCGCGGGTCCCTTTTAGAACTTATTATGATCGATCTTGTGACTTTTTATTCGGACTTCGGTCAGCCTCTTGTGTTTTTCCTGGATGTGTTTTCGGTGGAATGCAAAAGGTGGAATAAAGCCTCGTACACACGGTCGGACTTCAAACAAACTTTTCCGTGGATTTTTGTCCGAAGGGAGTTGGCCGGGAACACCCATAGCATACACACGGCAGGACTTTTCTGCAAACTTTCCCAAAACTTTTCCAACATTACGTGTTTTTTTCTGCTCTTTTCTGCTCTTTACCGCCACCCTTTGGTCAACTTCTGCTATTGTTGGTTGATTTTAACATTGGTTATGGGCATGCTTATTTGTCCATCGGACAAAAGTTCGATGTATTTCTGTACACATGGTCGGACTTTGCTCCATCGGACTTTTGTTGGCGAAAACTTTTTCCGTTTGCAGACCGAACATTTGTCCGATGAAAAACAAAAAAGTTTGTCCGATGAAGCGTACACACGGTCGGATTTTTTGTCAAACTTGCTCATTTTGAAGTTTGTTGGCAAAAAGTCTGACCGTGTATACGGGGCCTTAAGGCTCGCCATACATTGTACAATATTTATACAATTTGCTGTACAAATGTCTTTAGATTTACCTTCAACTATCTAGTGCAAGGGCCTGCCTAATTGGATACAGTTGAAAGTGTTGTTTAGTTTTGACCTCATATTATATGTTTTTTGGTAAATCTAAAAGAAAATTGTACAAGAAAATTGAACATGTATAGCCAGCCTAAGAGCCGTGTTGTGATTTAATTCCATTAACAGACCCCAGCAAAAACAGTCGCATGGGGAATTTTGTATAGGTGCAGCACTAAGTCTCCTATATATCATCAGTGTAATGTAGGCCCGTAAATGGCTGGAGTTGGGATCCTTCTTCAAGACTACATCTCCCAGACTGCTCTTGGCGACTGTAATCCAGTGACAGTTAGGCAAGATTAATTGGCAGCGCCATCTTGTGGACAAATTAAGTTCTGCACTTCAATAAAAAATTGCCCAGTTTTACAGTAATGTTTGTTTCGTATAGTATATATAAATAGAAGATTTGTTATCTGCCACAGATGGCTGTTACAATTTAAATTCCTCCCGCATTAATGATCCAGCCAATTCCCCGTAATAACGTCATTCTGTGATTTCAGTGTTCGCTGGCCGTGTCCAACCTCTTCCAAGCAGTGTCAGAGCCTGTGTTCTATGAGCTCTTCCTCCTCTACACCAGTACCAGCGGTGCCAGCATGCTGTGGCCGTTACCGGTGTGGAATGCCAACATCCAGAGTGGCTCAGGTACGTTATAGTCACTATTATTTCAAGATTTGAGACCGGTGATGAAAACACATTTAAAGGAGTTCTATGGAAAGTTTTAATATATTTATTCAGTCAGCAGCAGATCTCAATCCAGATCAGGGCCACTGATAAAGCAGTACAACCGGCCCTCATCAGATCAACAGGGGGCCCCTAGCACCTGACAAGCAGGCGGGCTGGCTGTACTAACTTATTGCTGGAACCAATCCCCCTGAGGCTCCTCTTACAGCTTCTCCTCCTCCTCCCTCCCATTAGCGGTGCTGCAGGAGGAGCCACAGGGGGATTGGTTCCAGTATCTGCCCCCCGCTACTCCAATCACCACTCCCGCTGAGACACAAACTACTGCAGGGAAATCTCACCATTGTGGGAGGGGCAGAGACACAAATTACTGCAGGGAACTCTCAGCATTGTGGGAGGGGCAGAGACACAAATTACTGCAGGGAACTCTCAGCATTGTGGGAGGGGCAGAGACACAAATTACTGCAGGGAACTCTCAGCATTGTGGGAGGGGCAGAGACACAAACGAATGCAGGGAACTCTCACCATTGTGGGAGGGGCAGTGACACAAACTACTGCAAGGAACTTTCACCATTGTGGGAGGGGCAGAGACACAAACTAATGCAAGGAAATATCACCATTGTGGGAGGGGCAGAGACACAAACTAATGCAAGGAAATATCACCATTGTGGGAGGGGCAGAGACACAAACTAATGCAAGGAAATATCACCATTGTGGGAGGGGCAGAGACACAAACTACTGCAGGGAAATCTCACCATTGTGGGAGGGGCAGAGACACAAACTAATGCAAGGAAATATCACCATTGTGGGAGGGGCAGAGACACAAACTAATGCAAGGAAATATCACCATTGTGGGAGGGGCAGAGACACAAACTAATGCAAGGAAATATCACCATTGTGGGAGGGGCAGAGACACAAACTACTGCAGGGAAATCTCACCATTGTGGGAGGGGCAGAGACACAAACTAATGCAAGGAAATATCACCATTGTGGGAGGGGCAGAGACACAAATTGCTGAAAGGAAATCTCATCATTGTGGGATACGGAGACAGAAACCATTTTTCCTTTTTTTGTCTAATGTTCCTTTTTTTAATTCAAGAAACTATTTCTTTAAAATAAAGCAAAAGTTTGCAAACTGGCTTTGACATGCTGGGATTTGTAGTTCAACAACTGCAAAGCAGGACTGTAATTGACCACTGATGTCCCATGATTCCACAGGCGTCCTCGGCTCTTTCCCACTCCGGCGGTTCTTCCTGATTGACGGCATCTCCGGCAGACAGGCCAACCTCTCCAGTCAGCCCTCCTATGTCACTGTGGCCACAAGCCTCACTCTGAGGTAGCACTATTCTCTATTTATGCTCCACCCTAAACAGATGATGCACCGCATTACTAACCACTGCACCTCCTTCCAAACAGCATCTACCTTCCGGTCAGCCCTCCGAGCAGCCAGCCGCCCTTCCAGCTCACCGTTACATATCAGAAACAGAACCTACAGACGTCAGCACAGGTCAGTGCCCCTTTCTAAAGCAGGAACTACTTCCCAGAATCCTTTGCTGGCTGTTAATTATCAGAACAGTCAAAGACAATTTAGAGTAATTTATAATCAAATCCTGTTTTATTTTTATTTTAATTTATTTTTTACATTCACTTCCTGACATCTTGGTATATTAATATTGTTACATAGTCACCTTGCCTATGTAACAATATTCATGTTTTTAAGGGGAATGATAAATAAACACAAAATGAACAGGCTGCATGGTGTTTGATCCAAGTGCATTTTACTGCTGTCACTCATCTTCCTCCATAGAGTGCAGTGTCTGTTGTTGCATAATTGCATTACATTGTGTCATTGCTGGCACTAAGAGTAACAGGATATGGATGAGCGAGTTTGGGGTGGAGGAACTTGACTGGCCTGCACAGAGTCCTTACCTCAACCAGATAGAACACCTTTGGGATGAATGAGAGTGGAAACTGCGAGATAGGCCTTCTCATCCAACATCAGTGCCTGACCTCACAAATGCTCTTCTGGAAGAATGGTCAAACATTCCCATAGACACCCTCCTAAACCTTGTGGACAGCCTTCCCAGAAGAGTTGAAGCTGTTATAGTTGCAAAGGGTGGACCAACTCAATATTGAACCCTACGGACTAAGACTGGGATGTCATTAATGTTCATGTGTATATGAATGTAAGTTCGGGACCTTAGAATGTAAGCTCCTTGAGAGTAGGGATCGATGTGAATGTACAATGTATATGTAAAGCGCTGCGTAAATTGACGGCGTTATATAAGTACCCAAAATAATAATAATAATAATGTGCGTGTAAAGGCAGGTGTCCCAATACTTTTGACATAGCGTATGTTGAAACAGGTGACTCAATGCCTGCTGGGGTTGTCTCTAGCCAGGGGTCGTGTAACTAGTTAGCATGGAGGAGGTCGGGAAACCTCACCTGTAGTGATGAGCCGAACACCCCCGGGTTCGGTTCGCACCAGAACCCGCGAACGGACCGAAAGTTCGCACGAACATTAGAACCCTATTAAATACAATGGATGCGAACGTTCGGATTCTAAAGTGCTAATTATAACGACTATTATGCATGTTATTGTCATAAATAGGGTTTGGGAACCCGGGTTCTGCACCAGGGGACATGTATCAATGCAAAAAGAAGTTTTAAAAACGGACGTTTTTCGGGAGCAGTCATTTTAATGATGCATAAAGTGAAAAAAAAAAAAAGTCAAATATTCCTTTAAATATCGTACCTGGGGGGTGTCTAAAGTATGCCTGTGAAGTGCCACGTGTTTCCCGTGTTTAGAACTGTCCCTGCACAAAATGACACTTCTAAAGGAAAAAAAAGCCATTTAAAACTGCTTGCGGCTTTAATGTAATGTCTGGTCCCGGTAATATGGATGAAAATCTTTAAGAAAAATGGCATAGCTACCCCATGACCCCCCCCCCCCCTACCCCAGCCCATTACCAGCCCCTTTGGGTCTTGTATGGATATTAAGGGGAACCCCGCACATAAAATAAAAAAGGCCCTATATACTCTGAACAGCCGTATACAGGCGGTGCATACAAGACAGGGACTGTAGGTTTGTTCTTATGTAGAATCTGTTTGTAATTTTGAACAGGTACATTGTTTAAGTGTAGCTCCAGCCAAAATACCTATTTTTAAGCTTTTTGTAAAACATAGGGAACGGTTATCACCCCTGTAACATTTGTTTTGCTGTCTGTGCCCCTGTTCAGAACATTTCACCTCACTTTGCTTCCCAATGACAACTGATTTTGAAATGTGGTGTTTTTATTGAAACAAGAATTGGTGATAAAGCATCAGTACAGAGGAGACACCTTTCTCCCATATTTATTCTTACAGGAGAGAATTTTACTTCCAAGGGGTAGATTTCCTCTCACTTCCTGTTGTCTTCTTCCGTTTGCAAGTAGGAGTCGTTTGTAAGTTGGATGTTTGAAAGTAGGGACCTGCCGTATATACTCTGCAGAAATAGGCCCCTTAGTTGTTGGTGTTGGCACAACACTGTAAGCACTCACAGTTACTCTTGGTGGGTGCTGGAACGCCCTGCTGTCAACTATTATATCAGGAATTGTAATAGCATATAATTGTTGAAGAGTGGTAGTAAAAATTGGGCCTTTGATGGTGGTGCTGGTGCCACAACACTGTAAGGCCTGACAGTTACTCTTGGTGGGCGCAGCAATGGGCCCTGCTTTGAATTATTAGATCAATAATTATAATTGCATGCCCCTGTTGAACAGGGGCTGAAAAATTGGACCTTTGGTGGTGGTGGTGGTGGTGTTGACACAAGACTGTAAGGCCTGACAGTTACTCTTGGTGGGCGCAGCAATGGGCCCTGCTGTGAATTATTAGATCAATAATTATAATTGCATGCCCCTGTTGAACAGGGGCTGAAAAATTGGGCCTTAGGCACTGGTGGCACAACACTGCAACCCCTCACAGATACTGTACTTGGAGCACAGCAATGAGCCCTGTTGCAAAGTATTGCATCAAAAATTGTAATTACACGCCCCTGTTAAACAGGGGCTGAAAAATTGGGCCTTAGCCACTGGTGGCGGCACCCATAAACCAAAATGATCTTCCAAGCTATCATCATTAATCGGATCATTGAGGAGGAGGAGGAGGATAGCCAGTCAACATAACAGCACAGGAACTCAGCATCAGCATCAGTCTTGAAGGGATGTGACATTTTAAAATCAATTAGTCTGTTATATCAGCATCAGGTGTGTGGTAGCTGGTGGTGATCCAAGACTGGTTCATCTTGATGAGTCAGTCGATCAACCGAGTTGGTGGACAGGCGCACCCTGTGATCCGTGACAAATCCTCCAGCAGCACTGAATGTGCGTTCTGAAAGAACGCTGGATGCAGGACAGGCCAGTAGCTCAATTGCATACTGTGCAAGCTCTGGCCAGTGATCCATCCTCAAGACCCAGTAAGCCAGAGGATTTTCGGTGGGGAAGGTGTCCAAGTCTGACCTTGCCCCTAGGTATTCCTGCACCATGTATATCAGACGCTGGCGATGGTTGCTGGAAACGATCATACTTTGGGGCTGCGGACTAAAGAATTGTCTGAACGCATCGGTCAGACGGCCACCTTCCCCACCGCTCCTTCTTTGACTGCCCGAAGCCTCAGCAACTCGTTGTCCAGGACCAGGAGTTTGTAACCTCCCAGTCTCTGGGAACACGTTGCACAGACCTTTCTGCAAGGCCTCCCAGAGTTGTCTCATCCTCTGCTCCCTCTGCGACGGTAACATAAGGTCCGCAACCTTACCCTTGTACCGTGGATCAAGGAGAGTGGCCAGCCAGTAATGGTCCCTCTCCTTGATCCGAAGAATACGAGGATCCTTCCGCAGACTTTGCAGGATCAGGGAGGCCATGCAGCGTAGGTTAGCTGAGGCATTCAGTCCGGAGTCCTCTGGGTCACTAAGGACGACAAGATCCGCAGCCACCTCCTCCCAGCCACGTACAAGTCCACTGGTTTCTTGGGACTGTAAATCATCCCTAAAAGACTGCTGCTGATGATGCTGAGTGCCAGCCTCCACCTCCATGCTGACACAATCCTCCTCCTCTTCCTGTGCAATGGGTGGGACAGAAGGAACACTGTCAGGGTAAAGGGGGCCTTGAGAGGCAAGGAAGTCCTCCTCTTCCTGCCTCTGTTCTGCCTCAAGTGCCCTGTCCATTATTCCACGCAGCGTGTGCTCCAACAGGTGGACAAGAGGTACAGTGTCACTGATGCATGCACTGTCACTGCTCACCATCCTCGTGGCCTCCTCAAATGGTGCCAGGACAGTGCATGCATCCCTGATCATGCCCCACTGGCGTGGTGAAAAAAAACCAAGCTCCCCTGACCCTGTCCTGGTGCCGTAGTCGCACAGGTACTCATTGATGGCCCTCTGCTGCGTGTGCAGCCGCTGCAGCATGGCCAACGTTGAGTTCCACCTGGTGGGCATGTCACATATAAGGCGGTTCTTGGGCAGGTTCAACTCCTTTTGCAGCTCAGCCAGGCGAACACTGGCATTATAAGATCTGCGGAAATGAACACAGACTTTCCTGGCCTGCCTCAGGACATCCTGTAAGCCCGGGTACCTGCCCAAGAACCGCTGCACCACCAGGTTAAGGACGTGAGCCATACAGGGCACATGGGTCAGTTGTCCCTGTCGGAGGGCGGAGAGGAGGTTGGTGCCATTGTCGCAAACCACCATTCCTGGCTTAAGCTGGCGTGGCGTCAACCACCTCTCGGCCTGCCCCTGCAGAGCAGACAGGACCTCTGCCCCAGTGTGGCTCCTGTCCCCCAAACACACCAGCGCAAGCACGGCATGGCATCTTTCTTTCTCGTACATCACGGGACACAGAGCGACATAGTCATTACTAATGGGTTATATAGATACCTTCAGGTGCTGGCACTGGCAACTTCCAAAACCGGAAGTACCCTCCCCTATATAAGCCCCTCCCATCCGGGAGCACCTCAGTTTTTTGCCAGTGTCTAAGGTGTTGGCCAAGAAGTAACATGTGTTTTTCACTGAGCTTGCGTACAGGTTCTTTTGGGCCTCAGTAAGCTATTCCGGATCCGACCAAAAAAGCTTCATAGTTAAACGGTCGGTACCCGGGCCTTGCAGAGAAGAGCAAGGTTTTGCCTGTAATGCCTCTCTTAGGAGGGCTGGACCCTTGGATCCAGAGCTCTGGTCATACCCACGACCAAGATGTTTTCTGTGCAGGGTGCTATACAGGTCCAGGGGAGTGGAATCCTTGGGAACCCGGTCCCTGAAGGTTTGATTACAATGCCTGCCGTGATAGGTGAAGTTTGGGCTTCTGTGGACCAAACAGAGTCCTGCGGCGAGGAAAAGGTAAGTGGGGGCCCTCGGGAACTTGGTTCTATTGAGGGACCCCCAAGCCTATTTTGTCTTTCTGCCTGTTACCTAAGGTATTCCCGCTAATATTCTGTCTATGCCTGTTACTACTGAGAAAATGTAAAAAAAATTTAATAGTAGGCAAGAAAAAAAAAAAAAAAAAATGTAAGACCGCGGTACCTGTGTTAGACACTAGAGGCCGCTATGGTTCTTTTTCTTGTAATGTGGATTTTTTTCTTCCAGAATCAAATCCAGGCAGTTGGTATGTTCTCTGCTGGGAAGCTGTCTCCTCTGCCCTGTTGCTGCGCTCATCCATCCCCGGGCCCTGCGGCAAAGGGACCCTGGCTCCCATCTAGCTCCTTATTGTTTTCAAAAAAGGCGCCGAAGGCGCACGTGCACGCGCCTCTATATATAGAGGCGATCTGGAAAAAGGGGCGGAGCGGGTGGATGACGCTCAGGTGTGCGCCGCGGCGCTACTGCGCATGTGCGGGCGTCCAGCGTGTTTTAAAGCACATTATAGCTGTCTATTGAAGTGCACAGACAGAGCTAGCAACAGTATAAAGGCACACAGAGGCGGTTGATGCAGGCATCCCCTAGAAAGGCACTTTAGTAGACACCAACTGTGATATAGCAGCAATTGTGCTAGACTATTCTCAGTAAAAGTGGTGTATTACGGCTGGAATACCTCAGCTTTAGGCTTAGGAATATGCCGTCCAGAAGCTCCGGAACTGAATCTTCCAGGAAGCGAAGGGGGTCTCATCGGGCTCTGAGGATCTTGGGCATGCTTCTGCTGCACCAGTCTCCCCTGAAGTTCAGAGGTAAGTGACCGTAGAGACCCCGCAGGGGTACTTGGTACTGTGGCTGTCCTCAGTTCACCTGCTCCTGTGTATGTAACAGAGGAGGTTTTTTTCCTCAGCTCTGGGAGGATTAGAGAGAGATTGTCAACATTGATCGCTGCCTCCCTGTCAGGGAAAGCACACCCGATCTCAGTCTCCTCCTTCAGAGTGCCTGTTAGCAGAGCAACAGTCCCATACAGGGATCGACCTGCCTGAAGGGGATCAGGATGAGGTTGATTCTGTTATAGAGGAATCAACAGTGGGGGAACCTTTTCTCAGCATCTCAAGCTGAAAGATTATGGGTTCAGTCTCTGACTAACATGGTCCGATCAGCATTTAAAAATGCACCTTGCGGAACCATCAACCACTACTGTATCCTCGTTGGGGTCGCTAGAAGCCCCCAGACTGTCTGTTCTTTTCCACTTCACCCTTTACTGAAAGGGCTCATTTACCAGGATTGGGAACGTCCTGAGAAAATATTTATTCCCCCAAGAGATTTCCGGTGGTCTATCCCATGGAGGATAAGTTCATCAAAAAATGGAAGGTCCCTACAGTGGACACAGCCATCTCTTGTATGTATAAATCACTGACATATCCAATGGATAATGTCCAAATGTTCAAGAACCCAATAGATAAAAGATTGGAGTCCTTATGAAAGTCTGCTTCTTTCTACAGCAAGCTTGGTGACACAACCAGCAGTGAGGTCTGCTAAGCAGTGAAGGATCAGTTGAAACAGGTCTTGAGGGACTTGACAGATCAGCAGGCCTTGCCCTAGCTGATCTACCTAGAGCCTTAGGCTTTGCGGTTGACGCCATAAAGGATTCAGTCCATCAGGCCTCCCGCCTTACGCTGTCTATAGTACATATGCGTAGGCTTCTATGGCTCAAAAACTGGTCTGCTGAAGCTCCCTGTAAAGAATGGCTGGTTAGCATCCCATTTCATGGTGAACGCTTATTCAGGGAAAACCTGGACAAATATATCCAGAAAATTTCCAGCGGTAAAAATACGCTCTTGCCGGTTAAAAACAGAGTTAGAGGTCCCTCTTTAAGAGGTCTGCTTCTCCAGTCCCTGGGGCATCGGCTGTGTAACAGTTCCGACGGCCTCCTCGGTCAATTCCCGGGGGTAAAAAACAGGGACAATAGCAGGGTAATGAGAAACCCTGGGTCAGGGGAGGTACAAAACCTCCCCCAAAGTTAAATTCATTGAAGGGTTGCCCCCACTCAGTCGGGTGGGGGGAGGACTCCAGTTGTTCGCAAGAGACCTGGCGGGACACGATCAAGACAGATAGGTGCTCTCCGCAGTATGTTTGGGACACAGTTTGGAGTTAAGACTCTCCTCCTTCCCATTTTTGAGGTCAAACGTGCCAAGGGATCCCCGGAAGAGAGAGTCCCTCCTGTTGGCACTAGAACAACTATTGCTCCAAGGAGTAATTATGGAGGTTCCCCTGGAAGAATGAGGGTTCGGGTTTTACTCAAACCTCTTTACAGTCCCGAAGCAAAGGCGGACGGGAGGCCCATATTAATTCTAAAAGGGCTATACAAATTCCTGTATATCAGGACTTTCCGATGGAGTCGATCCGATCGGTGGCCACTGCCCTACAAGGGGAGGATTGGTTAGCCGCGATCGACATCAAAGATGCTTATTTGCACATTCCCATCTTTCCAGTCCACCAAAAATTTCTACGCTTTGCAGTAGAAGGGCGCCATTTTCAGTTCAGAGCCTTACCCTTCAGTTTGGCCACAGCACCACGAGTGTTTACAAAAATTCTGGCCCTTTATTGGCCAATCTAAGAACACAAGGTGTAATGATAATGGCATATCTAGATGACTTGTTGCTGATAGACCACTCAGTGAAAAAACTAGACGTGGTCGTTCACAAGACAATCAAGTATCTGGAATCTCACGGTTGGATTATCAACCGAGACAAGTCAGCCCTAAAAACCAGTCAAAAGTCTGGAATACTTGGGGCTAAGGTTGGATTCAGGCCAGAAAAAAAATATTCTTGCCTCGAGGAAAGGTGTTGTCTTTGAAAGATTTGATCCACTTAGTGGGTACAAAAAAGACAGCCGTCCATACGCCTGTGCATGAGGCTGCTGGGAAAAATGGTGGCATCATTCGAAGCAGTACCCTACGGTCAATTCCATTCAAGGAATTTGCAAGGGGCCATACTGTCAGCCTGGAACAAAAAAGTTCAGGCCCTAGACTTACCAATGTCCTTGTCCCCTTCCGTTCGCAAGAGCCTCCATTGGTGGTTGGTTCCCCAGAATCTGGAAAAAGGGAAATCCTTCAGTCCGATTTCTTGGAAGGTGGTCACTACAGATGCCAGCCTTATAGGCTGGGGAGCAGTACTGGAGCAATAGTCTCTCCAGGGCAGATGGTCGGATGCAGAAAAGGCCTGCCCATCAATCTCTTAGAGATACGAGCAGCCCGGTATGCCCTAGTAGCATGGACATCCAAACTCCAAGGGTCCCCTGTCAGAATTCAATCAGACAATGCCACAGCGGTGGCATATATCAATCATCAGGGGGGCACCAGGAGTCGTGCAGCCCAGAGGGAAGTAAATTACATCCTGAAATGGGCAGAAAGATATGTCCCAGCCATATCTGCGGTATTCATTCCAGGAGTGGAGAATTGGAAGGCGGACTTTCTAAGTCGCCAGCAATTATGCCCAGAGGAAGGGTCCCTTCACCCCGAGGTTTTCTGGACAATATGTCAGCGGTGGGGAACATCGGATGTAGATCTTCTAGCATCCAGATTCAACGCAAAGGTGGACAGGTTTGTCTCTCGGACAAGGGATCCCCTAGCTTGCGGCTCGGATGCCCTAGTGTTCCCTTGGGATCAGTTCAAGCTGATATATGCATTCACACCGCCACAATGGTTACCTCGATTACTCCGCAGAATCAGGGTAGAAAAGAAACCAGTGATTCTGGTGGCTCCAGCGTGGCCCCGAAGAGCGTGGTACGCGGAGATTGTAAAATGTCAGTGGGGAGTCCTTGGACTCTCCCACGTCGTCCGGACCTGCTTTCGCAAGGACCGATATACCACCCTTCTTTACCAGCCCTAGGTTTGACGGCCTGGCTAGTGAAGCCCACATTCTAAAAAAGAGAGGGCTCTCTAATTCTGTGGTATCTACCATGATCAATGCCAGGAAGCCGGTATCCAGGCAGATCTACTATAGAATCTGGAAGGCGTACATCGCCTGGTGTGAGGCCAAGAAATGGCATCCACGTAAATACGTAATAGGTAGGATTCTGGACTTCCTACAATGGGCTGTAGATAGGAAGCTTGCCTTGAGTACTATCAAGGGTCAGATTTCGGCCTTGTCAATATTTTTTCAAAGGCCCTTGGCTTCGCATTCACTAGTCAAAGCCTTTAGATAAGGAGTGATGCGTATTAGTCCTCCGGTTAATATTCCCATATGTCCATGGGATCTAAACTTGGTTCTGTCGGTTCTACAGAAACAACCATTTGAACCATTACAGCATATTTCTTTGGTTCTTCTCACCAGGAAATTGATTTTTCTAGTAGCCGTTTGTTCGGCTAAAAGAGTGTCGGAATTAGCAGCTATGTCCTGTAAGGAGCCATATCTGGTTATCCATAAGGACAGAGTAGTGTTACGTCCTCATCCAGCCTTTCTTCCTAAGGTGGTATCGAGGTTTCATTTGAACCAAGATGTGGTTCTTCCTTCTTTTTTCCCCAAACCTACTTCGGTAGAGGAAAAGTTATTGCATTCTTTGGATGTAGTAAGAGCAGTTAAAGCTTATCTAAAAGCCACTGCTCAGATTCGCAGAACGGATACTTTGTTTATTCTGCCGGAAGGCCCCAGAAGGGGTCAGGCAGCGTCAAAATCTACTTTAGCCAAGTGGATTCGACAGGTCATAATGCAAGCCTATGGCTTGAGAAGGAGACCGCCTCCGTTCAAAGTTAGAGCACACTCCACGAGAGCAGTTGGAACTTCATGGGCAGTGCATCACCAGGCCTCCCTGGCTCAAATCTGTAAGGCCGCAACATGGTCTTCAGTACACACGTTTACTAGGTTCTACCAGGTGGACGTTAGAAGTCAGGAGGATGTCGCCTTTGGGCGCAGTGTGTTGCAGGCCACAAAAGATCCTCATGTCTGATAGCGCTCAGCTTATGTATGGTGTATCCCCCCCCTCGTTGGGCATTGCTTTAGGACATCCCATTAGTAATGACTATGTCGCTCTGTGTCCCGTGATGTACGAGAAAGAAAATAGGATTTTTATAACAGCTTACCTGTAAAATCCTTTTCTTGGAGTACATCACGGGACACAGAGCTCCCACCCCTCTTTAGGGACACTTATTGCTTTGCTACAAAACTGAGGTGCTCCCGGATGGGAGGGGCTTATATAGGGGAGGGTTCTTCCGGTTTTGGAAGTTGCCAGTGCCAGCACCTGAAGGTATCTATATAACCCATTAGTAATGACTATGTCGCTCTGTGTCCCGTGATGTACTCCAAGAAAAGGATTTTACAGGTAAGCTGTTATAAAAATCCTATTTTTTGCCTGCGTAATTGCGTAGCCCCTTGAACGCCTACGGAGCACCGCTGGTTCCGAGGACAAACCACAGGAAGAGGCCATGGAGGAAGAAGAAGAGGAGGGGGTGGAGGAGAGAGGTGTGTCACAACCAGTAGTAGCATTTTGGAGGCGTGGCGGTGGAACAACCTCCAACACTACTGCACCTTGTCCTGCATCTTTCCCAGCTGCCAAAAGAGTGACCCAATGGGCCGTGAAAGAAAGGTAACGTCCCTGTTCATGCCTGCTGGACCATGAGTCAGCGGTAATATGCACCTTACCGCTGACCGCCCTGTCCAGCGAGGCCAAGACATTGCCTTCCACATGCCTGTAGAGAGCCGGAATCGCCTTCCGTGAGAAAAAGTGGCGTTTGGGAACCTGCCACTGAGGAACCGCACATTGCACAAAATCACGGAAGGGGGCCGAGTCTACCAACTGAAAAGGCAGCAGTTGAAGCGCTAGCAATTTAGCCAAGCTAGCATTCAACCGCTGGGCATGTGGATGGCTGGGAGTGAACTTCTTTCGACGGTCCAGCAGCTGGGGCAGGGAAATTTGCCTTCTAGAATCGGACGTCGGTGTACTGCTAGCAGAGTGGCCGCAAGTACTGGGCTGTGACACACCTAATTCTACACCTTCATTCCTCTCAGTGCAGGTTTCAGAGAGGACTGAAGGTATAGTGGGTTTTGAGATCCCAGCTGATGCGGTGCAAGGAGAGGTCCGCTTTGTTCTTTGGTGTGGGTCTTTAAGGTAGGCTTGCCAACGAGCTGCATGGCAGGTCAACATATGTCTGATCAAGCATGTGGTGCCCAAGCGGCTGATGTTTTGGCCACGCGATATACGCTTGAGACATATGTTGCAAACAGCAGCTGTGCGATCTGATGCACTCGCCTCAAAAAAGGCCCACACCAAAGAACTTTTTGAATGACGGGCAGAGGCAGCGCCCTGCACAGGCGGAGCTCTGCGGTGTGATTCCGTCGGTGTGCTGCCCATATACGCTGGCCACTCAAGGGCATCCTGCCTCGTTGGAGATGTGCCTCCTCCTCATCCTCCTCCTCTCTCCTATTAGGCACCCACGTGGAGTCAGTGACCTCATAATCCCCTCCCTCCTCATCACTGGAGCCAATCTGGCAGTATGCTGCAGCTGCTGGAGCATGACTGCCAGATTGGTGTCCTTCTTGAGCATCCCCTCTCTCTGCTCTCACGCTACTGCCTTCCTCTAGCTGGGTATCATCATCAGATCCTTCGAAACGCTGGGCATCCTCCTGGAGCATGTACCCAACACTGTGCTCAAACAGTTCGGGGGACTCCTCAGGAGGAGGACATGGTGGATCTAGGGAAGGATTGACTAATGAAGATAATGATACCAGAGAAGAGGACGCTTTTGGCAGCTGCTTTGCCAGTACCCTGAGCCTGGGTGAGAGAGGATGAGGAGGATGAGGTGGGCTTGGTCATCCACTCTACCAAGTCTTTGGCATGATGTGGCTCAACATGTCCAGCTGCCGAAAAGGACAAGCATGTCCCATGGCCATGTGCTGATGACAATGCACCGCGTCCACGACCAGCACTGTTGCCCCCAGACACAGAGCCTGCTTGCCGTCTTTTTTTGCCTCCTGACTGTCTGCCTCTCCTTGTTTGCCTTCCAGACATTTTAATGGATGGCCTGCAGGGAGATGGGAAAAACAGCAATAAGGGCTACCTTCAGGTGTATACTGTGCAGGAGGCTTAGCAACAATGACACTGACACTGTCCCCTGCCTATCCTTCTCTGTCCCTAAACACAAGGATTTGCAATATGCTTCAGCAAGATTGGTTTAGCACAGAATAGCACACTGACAGTTTCCCTCACTGTCCTTCTCTGTCCCTACAAACAAGATTTAGCACAGAATAGCACACTGATAGTTTCCACGAGTGTCCTTCTCTGTCCCTAAACTCAAGGATTTCAAATATGGTTTAGCAAGATTGGTTTAGAACAGAATAGCACACTGTCAGTTTCACTCACTGTCCTTCTCTGTCCCTACAAACAAGATTTAGCACAGAATAGCACACTGATAGTTTCCACGAGTGTCCTTCTCTGTCCCTAAACTCAAGGATTTCAAATATGGTTTAGCAAGATTGGTTTAGAACAGAATAGCACACTGTCAGTTTCACTCACTGTCCTACTCTGTCCCTACAAACAAGATTTAGCACAGAATAGCACACTGACACTTTCCCTCACTGTACCTCTCTGTCCCTAAACTCAAGGATTTCAAATATGGTTCAGCAAGATTGGTTTAGCACAGAATAGCACACTGACACTTTCCCTCACTGTACCTCTCTGTCCCTACAAACAAGGTTTAGCACAGAATAACACACTGACACTCTCCCTACCTATCCTTATTTGTCCCTAAACACAAGGAATCCAGGATTAGTAAAGGAAAAAAAATGACACTGTCCCTGCCTATGCTTCTCTTTCCCTGCTCCGGAACACACTACACAAGGCCGCCGCGCTGGCGGCCTTTTATAGTGTGGGGCGTGTACTAAACCCCCTCAAGAATAATTGGCCACAGGCATCCTGCCTGTGGCCAATCATTGCTCTCCTCGCTGCCGGCGCTGTGATTGGCCAAGCATGCGGGGTCACAGTGCATGCTTGGCCAATCACAGCGCCTGGATGACACTGCGATGGCGTAGTGCATTGTGGGCCGTTCGCGTCACTCGAATTTGGCGCTAACGGCCCAAATCGTTCGATCTTCGTCGAACGATCGAACAGCCGATGTTCGAGTCGAACGTATGTTCGACTCGAACACGAAGCTCATCCCTACTCACCTGGACACGGAAGAATTTACAGATTGATAGCGGCTTCTCGATTCTGTGGGTGGTGGTGTACGGCCGCTCTTAGTTGGTGGAGTGATTTGTCTGGTTAATTCCGATAATGTATAGAAGAAGCTGGTGCTCCAGTGGATCGGCTATAGTCAAATGCTTATTATTGAAAATCGTGTAATACAGTTATGCACAAACCAATACGTTTTGGCCATGACAAAACGCGTAGGGTGTGTGCATGACTGTATTACATGATTTTCATTAACGAGCATTTGACTATAGCCGATCCATTGGAGCTCCAGCTTCTTCTATACATTATTAGAGGTTATCGGAGACCTTGTGAGCTGGAAGCCAGTGTCTGCAAGCTGAGGATGATTTGGAGGTAGCAGCTTTGTCTCACCTGCTTTAATTCCAATAATGGTCGAGACTTCTCCATGCCAACTAGTTATACGACCCCCAGGCTAGAGACATCCCCAGCAAGCATTGGGTCATCTATTTCAACATATATTGATGGGATCTTTTAAATACTGGGGTTTTGGTCCTCGCAATTAAACCCTGATGGGTTTTACTTCCTCTTTAGCCCGCTGCAAAGCCTGCAAATTAAAAGCATAATGGGCTAGTATGCATTGCATACTAGCCCATTACGTGACACTTACCTGCAAAAGAATCCAGCGATGTCCCCACAGTAGGCAGCGCCCATCTTCTGTCCCCTCTTCCTTCCGGCCGCTGACTCCGGCGCTGTGATTCGCCGGAGCCGCGTGACGTCACTCCCGCACATACGCACGGAAGCCGCCATTCACGGCACAGGCTGAGGAAGAAACGGCACTTCGTTTTGTTTCTTCCCCGCGCAGTTAAGTTTTTCGGCGGACTACAAATGAAATGTCTCCTAAACGGCGCACGTTTAGGAGATATTTCCACTACCTATAGGTAAGCCTTATTCTAGGTAGAAGTCCAACAAGTGGGTTTACAACCACTTTAATAAGTAATGAGGGGCTGTGTTGTATTATATGCGATTTTATGAATTTCTTAGTAATAAAATGGTGACTTTTTCAAAATATGTTGTAGTAATATCTTGGCACCTGAAAAATCCATCTCTCCTGTCTTCTATGTTATTGTCTATTGTTAGGATGTAGCGCAATAAGCAACCCTTACATCCATATTTACCAGGATTATAAGAAGTGTTGGTGATTGTATATAGCACATACACATTGCCCAATCTTACAAATTTTTTTTTTTTTCCTTTTTTCTTCTCAGGTTTCATTTGCTGTCACATATTTGCAGAGCCAGGGGACATATAAAAGAGACACGGATGTAAGTGACCTCCGTCCACAGTGTCCCCACAGACTGACATTTCAGCTACTGAAATTTAGTTAGGGGCTCTATTAATTATAATGACAAATAAATAAATGAAAAACATTCATTTTTGAATGTTAAAGATCCTACAAAAAAAAAACTCCAGGATTTCCCCAGTAAATGTATGTTTGACAAAGATGTGTTAGGAGGGTTAGGGATATAGGGTAAGAGTTGGGAGGACTGGGGGGATACAGGGTGAGGGTTGGGAATACAGAGTTAGGGGTCGAGGATACGAGGTCAGGATGACTAGGAAAACAGAGCTAGGGTTAGAAGGGTTAGGGATACATAGATAGGGTTAGGAGGGTTAGGGGTAGAGGGGGAGGGTTAGGGATACAAGGTTAGGATGATTAGGTTTGCGATACAGATTAAGGCCCCTTTCGCACTACTGCGACTTCAAAGTTGCGCGATTCTACCGCAATTTCATGACCGCGATATTGCCGCGATTTCAGGGAATGCCTGTGTAAGTGCCATCAAAATCGGACCAAAGTAGTGCAGGGACTACTTTGAAGTGGGAACGACTTGAAGTCGTACTAATATGAATGGTTGTCATTGGAAATCATGGGAAATGACTTGTCATGCTAGTTTGCCATCATAAATTGTGGGACAAGTCGTATAAGTGTGAAAGGGGCCTTAGGGTTAGAATTGGAGGTACAGGGTGAGGGTTAGATTTTGGGTTGGAGGTACAGGGGGGTTAGGGATACAAGGTTAGGATGGTTAGGTTTGGGATACAGAGTTAGGCCCCTTTCACACTACTGCGACTTCAAAGTCACGCAATTTTACGGCCACGATTTCAGGGAATGCCTGTGTAACTGCCATCAAAGTCGGACCAAAGTAGTGCAGGGACTACTTTGAAGTCGGAACGACTTGAAGTCGTACAAATATGAATGGTTGTCATTGGAAGTCATGGGGAATGACTTGTCATGCTACTTAGCAGTCCCAAATCGTGGGACAAGTTGTACAAGTGTGAAAGGGGCCTTAGGGTTGGGGGTACAGGGTGAGCTTTAGGGTTGGGGATACAGAGGGAGGGTTAGGGTTGGGGGAACTGGGGGAGGAGGGTAAGGGATACAAGGTTAGGATGATTAGGTTTGTGATACAGAGTTAGGAGTAGGACTTGGGGGTACAGGGTGAGGGTTAGGTTTTGGGTTGGAGGTGCAGGGGGGGGGGGTTAGGGATACAAGGTTAGGATGATTAGGTTTGGGATACAGAGTTAGGGTTGGGGTTACAGGGTGAAGGTTAGGGATACAAGGTTAGAATGGTTAGGTTTGAGATACATAGTTAGGGTTGGGGGTACAAGGTGAAGGTTAGGGGTACAAGGTTAGAATGGTTAGGGTTGGGGGTATAGAGGGAGGGTTAGGGATACAAGGTTAGAATGGTTAGGTTTGAGATACATAGTTAGGGTTGGGGGTACAAGGTGAAGGTTAGGGATACAAGGTTAGAATGGTTAGGGTTGGGGGTATAGAGGGAGGGTTAGGGATACAAGGTTAGAATGGTTAGGTTTGGGATACATAGTTAGGGTTGGGGGTACAAGGTGAAGGTTAGGGATACAAGGTTAGAATGGTTAGGGTTGGGGGTATAGAGGGAGGGTTAGGGATACAAGGTTAGAATGGTTAGGTTTGGGATACATAGTTAGGGTTGGGGTTACAGGGTGAAGGTTAGGGATACAAGGTTAGAATGGTTAGGTTTGAGATACATAGTTAGGGTTGGGGGTACAAGGTGAAGGTTAGGGATACAAGGTTAGAATGGTTAGGGTTGGGGGTATAGAGGGAGGGTTAGGGATACAAGGTTAGGATGGTTAGGTTTGGGATACATAGTTAGGGTTGAGGGTACAAGGTGAAGGTTAGGGATACAAGGTTAGAATGGTTAGGGTTGGGGGTACAAGGTGAAGGTTAGGGATACAAGGTTAGAATGGTTAGGGTTGGGGGTATAGAGGGAGGGTTTAGGGATACAAGGTTAGGATGGTTAGGTTTGGGATACATATTTAGGTTTGAGGGGTTAGGGATACAGGGTGAGAGTAAGATTAGGAGGATTGTAGTTAAAGATTTAGGGTTAGGATTAGTAGGGTTATTGTCAATGATACAGGGTTAGGAAGGTTAGGGACACAGAATGAAGATTAGGGTTGGGGGTACAGGGTGATGGTTAGAGACACAAGGTTTGTATGGTTAGGGATATAGAGTTAGGGTTGGAGAGTTGGGGGTATATGGTGAGGGTTAGAATTATGAGGGTTGTAGTTGGGGATATAAGGTTAGAGTTAGGAGGGTTACAGATGGTTAGGGTGTTTCGTGTTGGGTATACAGTGTTAGGAAGGTTAGAGATACAGGGTTAGTGTTATGGATAGAAGGTTAGGGTCAGAGGGTTAAGGATATAGGACGAGGACTCACTGCACCTGTGAATATGTGTATGCACACCCTGTAACATACTTGCATATTTAATTATTTCACTATCAACATATGTAACTGACCTTCTATGGCTAAATGTACCTGAATGGCTTGTAAACTGTGCGTTTTATATCAATAAAGTTGTTTTTTTCCAAGTAAAACAAAAAGGATATAGGACGAGGCTTATGGTTAGTAAGGTTATTTTTAGGGATACAGAGTTATGAGTTAGAGTTGGGAGGGTTAGGAAGGGTAGGGATACAAGGTGAGGCTTAGGGTTAGTAGGGTTATTGTTGGGATACAGGATGAGAGTTAGGAGGGTTACATGGACAAGAAGTTTAGATTTAGGCATACAGTGTTAGCGTTAGGAGGGATAGGGGTTTAGGGTTTCTTTGCTGTGGTAGTGACCACTGAAATACAAGAGCCTGTGTAGCAATAGAGAACTCATAGATAACTACAGTACAAGGGCTTTGCATACATTTTTTTATTTTTTTTGTACTCTAGCAAGCACTATAAAATACATTTTGGGTTAGGTTTTTTTTTCCAATGTTTAGTATTAGATATTGATTATTATTATTTTCTATTCTTGTAAATGTTGAGCTTTTTTGCTTTTTAGAGAGCTCAGTAGCTCAAGCTGCAATTTCCATACATGAGTGAATGAGACCTATTTATAAAAACTTGACCCGTTTTCCAGTAATGGCATCCTTGCCTTTTCCTGCAGATTGCGCTCGGAGTCCTGGGCTCACTTGCTGCGGTTGTAGCCATCTTGGAGACCACTAGTTGGCTGCGGAGATCGGGTCAGCAGAATATAGGCATAATGGTGAGTGCTGTGTTGATTGGCTGGTGGATGAACCTGTCAATGAAGTCACAAATCTCCTTATACTGATCTCATGAATATCATTCTGGCACTCATTTCCTACATGACTATGATGATGATAATGGCGTCTTCCGAGAGTTCTGAGCCCTGCAGCCTGCTGATTGGTTAAGAAGCTGGATAATGAGCTCATCATTCTGCCAAAAGGCTCCCAGCACTGTGCAATGTAGCAGAGGTTGTTTGGTGGTCGCACTCCTTCTTCCATTCTGAGCCCTGCTTCACAGGAGATCACTGGAAACTGATATAGTTGGTTACATCTTTTTTTATAAATCTCGATCATAGGCAATGCACATATAACACAAAACACGATTAATCATTTCAGCTGTGCGAAATTTTGTTACATTCATACAGCATTTTTTTTTTATAGACAGATCTTTATATCTGATACAATTTAGCCAAAGTTGTCCATGTTTCTTTTGGTCGAATTAATTATACTGCTTTCTTTTTCAGGTAATAGTTAAGTTTTTGGCGTTCTCCTGTGGAGCTCTGGCAAATACATTTTTCCTTATTGTCTACGGAACTTCAGTCTACTGGCTAATCGCATTTAAGGTATAGTTCCCAGTTACACCAGTCTCTGCACCATAGGAGCTTACACTCTAATGTCCCCCACACAGTCGCACACTGTTATTATTATTACACATTTTTACAGCTCTGATATATGCAGTGCTGTACAGAGAGCACTGAGCCAGTCACATCAGTCTCTGCACCAGAAGAGCTTACACTCTATAGCCCCCCCACACGCACAGTCACACACTATTATTATTATAAATTTATATAGCTCTGACATATACCACAGTGCTGTACAGAGAACACAGAGCCAATCTCATCAGTCTCTCCGAACCAGAAGAGCTTACAGTCACACTCCTATTATAATACATTTATATAGCTCTGACATATACCACAGTGCTGTACACTGTAACACTGAGCCAGCCACAGCAGTTTCTGCACCAGAGGAGCTTACACTCTAAGGTTCCCCCCACTGTAACACACTACAGAGTGTTTTACCATCAATTTTTCACTATCTCCCACTGTTCTCTATCAGGGTCAGACAACGACAGTGGCGGTTACCCTTCCTCCGTCCGGTGGGCAGGTTGAGACTGATTTTATCATCTATATGTCGCTGGCGTTTGCCCTAAAGGTAAAGTATCTGGTATTGGCCGGGGAGTCTGGGCTCAGTTTGGAATTGGATTCCTTATACTCTCTTGTTCGCAGGTATTGGATTTGCTCCATCTGCTGGTCACTCAGCTAACTGCCAACGTTTTCCTGATTGACTGGGAGAGATCAAAGGACAAATCAACCTCCAATTCACAAGGTACAGAGCAAAAGACAAGAAAAAAGAAAAATTGCTCCCTAAAGATGGGGTGCCCCAAAAAAACGCTGGAAGGCTTAAAATCTTTTAATGAATCATTCTTGTACATGGGGAAGTCATGATGGCAAATTGGGTTATAATCTTGAAGCGGAAGTAAACCCACCTATAAAACAGTTTCATTTATGGTACGTCCTGGAAATGTAACACTCCCATTGGTTGTGCTCTCAACCAAACTGTCAAACCATCCAATGGCTGGTGTCACAACTGATCACATGTGCAGCATCATGGCAGTTGTAGATTAAACAGAGGCAAAGATGGCAGCTTCCTCGGCTGAAAATGATAGGGGGGGGGGGGGGGTTTACTTACACTTTAAGTTTTTTTTCCTCCGTCTGTATTAGTTTACTGTATGTAGACGAATAAAAAGTGAGAACGAGTAGAACAAAAATACATTTTGGTCAATGCAGTTTTGCAGACGAGGAGGTTGAAGGAAAATAAAATTACAAATTGATAATATTAGCTGATGTATATAGAATTGAATATTTTACTATAATTGTAGTAATTAAAATGTATTATATTAGAATATATATATATATATATATATATATATATATATATATTTTACTGTATTATATAAAATATTATCATTATAATTATATATATATATAATTTGTATGTATGTGTATATATGTATGTGTGTGTGTGTGTGTGTGTGTGTGTATATATATATATATATATATATATATATATATATATATATATATATATATATATACATATATATATACATATACATATATACACACGCACGCACACATTTAAATGTTATATATTAATACATTTTGTTATTGAAAAAATAATAATTGAAGAAAATTTTTATTCTACATTCTAAGTTTAAAAGTTTTTTTACTCCAACAAAGTTAAACGTAGAGTTGGCATGCTGAAGCCTCGTACACACGGCTGAGAATCTCGTCGTAAAAAACACGTCGTTTTTTTCGACGAGATCCTTGGACAAGAAACTTGTCCCGGCCGAGTGTACACACGCTCATTTCAAAGAACCCGCGGTTCTTTGAATGGAGCGAACGCGGTGACTTAATTGAATATGACGAGCATGCGCTCGTCACATTCGATGCTGTCGCCGCCATCTTTGTACACCCTATCCTATGCCTAGGAAGCTACCGCGCATGCGTCAAAGTCATTTCGAGCATGCGCGGGCTTCCCGGAGGACAGGTAAGTGTACACACACACAATTTTCTCGTCGAGAAACAGGCTGACGAGAATCTCAACGAGAAAATAGAGAGCAGGTTCTCTATTTTCTCGTCGAGATTCTAGTCGGTTTTCTTGACGAGAAACCATACACACGAACGAATTTCTCGGCAAGAAATCTCTGCCAGCAAGTTTCTTGCTGGTTCTTGCCGAGAAACTCGGTCGTGTGTACGAGGCTTCAGGCTTGTGCTTTGTCCACAGTTGTGTTGGGTAGGTAGGTATGGATTTATAAAGATGGCCCCTTTCATTAATCTCTAAGTTTTGCCCTCCAGGGAAATCGAATGTGAGTATATGGAGGACGGTCCTGGTGGCCAATGAATGGAATGAGATCCAAACTTGCCGGAAACTAAGCCCAATGTTCCAGCTCTTCATGGTTCTGCTACTTCTAGAGGTGACATTTAAAGCGTATCTCTGCCTTTTTAGTAAAAAATAAATAAAAAAGGGGGTTTTGTCACTTGGCTATACCTACATTATTGTATTCATGCCTTTACATCTTTTCAAGTGTTTCTGTGCTGTTATGTGTCAAATGTCCTGTTAACCAGTAAACAGTTGGTAAAAAATACTTGTTGCTACTTATTAAACTTTCAAGAACCCCCGCCCCCTATAATGACACTGATAGGATGAGTGATCAGTGAGGGAAACGGACACCCCGTCGGGTTGTGAGGGCAGAATAAAACTGTGCAAGTCTTCTTTCATCTACATGATATATACATTTACTATTGAAAAGTGCAAAGTGTTTAGGAATCTATGTATAAAAAAATATTGATGTCTTAAGGATTTGCATAGGCACAACTGGTTCCAGTATTGTTTGTAATATGATTATCTCTTCTGAGAGTCATCGCCATCTAGTGGTTATGATCTGGTATTTAAAAAAAATAAAAAATACTACATTATGGCCACTAGAAGGAGCTGATAATAATAGGAGATAATCATATTACAAACAATATGCTTGTGCCTGTGTGAATGCTTAAGAAATCTACAAGGTAAATATTTTTATACCTAGGTCCCTTAGTGTCTGCAGGCTCAGAATCTGACATTTTCATGTGCTTAGATTATTTATTTATATTTCTAAAGCTATAAATACATTTGTATATAGCGCCTCGGTTTAATGTCCTGCCCAAATCTTCTCCTTACAGGTTGTTGGTCTTAAAAACATCACAGCCAAGGACCTGAACTTGGATTTGAGCCCTTCTTTTGGATCTTACCAGGCCCCCTGGAGCATCATCCTGAGATTCGGAATGGCAGCCTCCATGTGGCTGGCTGTTGGCCTGGTACAGGTGCGTAAAAGGTGCACTGGGGGTCATACCCATAATTCTCTGCCGGTGGACATTGTTAACACTGGGGGACCGGTGGATGACAGTGTGTGCGCGTGTCATTGTTAATTCAGATGACGAAAATCTTTTCTTCATTATTTTCGTCACAGGGATGTTTTCATTGAGGAAAACTATGATGAAAATCAATGGCAATTTTTGTCAATCCCAAAAAAACGGAACTAAAATGCGAGGGAGGGACTTTTTCTTTTTTTTTTTTATAGCAAGGCCCCTTTCACACTGGGGCGGGGAGGTGCGCTGGCGGTATAGCGGCACTATTTTTAGCGCCGCTATACCGTCGCTTTTACCGCAATATTCGGCCTCTAGCGGTGCGGTTTTAACCCCCGCTAGCAGCCGGAAAAGGGTAAATAATGCCCGCAAACCGCTGCTACAGCAGCAGTTTGCGGGCGATATAGCCGCGGTGTCCCGTTGATTTCAATGGGAAGGAGGGGTATACACAACGCTCCTTCACCCCTCCAAAGATGCGGCTTGCAGGAGATTTTTTTTTCCTCCCGCCAGCACATCGCCTCAGTGTAAAAGCCCTCGGGCTTTCACATTGAAAATGCTGGGGCAGGAGTATTTCAGGCGTTATTTATGTGCTATTTTTAGCGCTAAAACGCCTGAAATACGCCTCAGTGTGAAAGGGGCCTTCGGGAAGGGGAGAGTCTAGTAAGCTTTTATTGTGAAACGGGAATAGAATTGGCTCTATGTGAAGCCAACAGTAGTGTGAATAGTCCCAATTGGAGCCGCTGGGAGCCATCTGAATCGTCAAAAGCCTGGGTGCTAGTAGCCAATCAGGAACCATTTCAGGGACAAAACCACGCCTCCTTCATCAGCTGATGAAAGAGGCGTGGTTTTGCCTCTGAAATGGTTCCTGATTGGCTACTAGCACCCAAGCTTTTGACCGCTCCATCTGACAATTCTCCCCAGGTTCCAGCAGCAGCTCCCTGAAAGCTTCTCTGGATCTTATCACCGGCGTCTACTGCCTCCCCATGATCCCAGCGGCTCCAATTTGGGACTATTACCACTACTGACGGCTTCACATTGAGCTAATTCTATGCCTGTTTCACAATGAAGCTTGTAAGTGCATTACCATTGTTTTTTGTTATTTCTGTTGTTTAACATAGCCCCCCATACACTATCCAATTTTGATTGTATAGATTCAGTTCTGATGATTGTTAGCAAGTGAAGGAATGATTTTTTTTTTTTTTATATTGGAATCTACATATACAAATATAATTAAACACTGGCGTCCGCCCTTATTGATTAGTTGAGTAAATACAGAGCAGGATATAATAGATAAGGACCAGTTCACAAAGCTTTACCCCAATGAAGGAATTTTTTCCCCTGGTGCATTTTTCAACAAAATCAATAGGAACGCGTGTCCGCACGTCTTGTTCTTTCTCGATGTGCTTTGCAATGCACTTTATACTGAATGTCAATTTGCATTATAACATGCATTGAGGCAGGCCTTAGTAATGTATGCATTGATATGCATTTTGACACGTTTCTTTTGATTGCAATCTACCACTACTTTCGACCAGAAAGTGGCGTATCTGCTGTAAATCCTATGGCCAGTGTGAGAATAGCCTCAGATAGTCCTTAGGAAGCCATGGGTGTGGGAATCTCAACACTAACTGGTTTTAAGGCAACCCTGCTCCTTTTTTAGTGCTTAAGCGCTGTGCTGCTCCTACCATCCTGTCCTGGTGACAACTGCTCTCTCATTTCCCGTACAGTTTTCACTGGGACCTGGAAATGGGAGGAAATCTACCCAATGGGGTCACAGAGAGAAATAAATACATTTCAGAATATGTATCTCTTCCCCATCATAGGGGGATTCAGCAGACATAAGGTGCCCACATAATTAAATGTTTTTTATCTGGAGTCATAGGACTATAAAGAATCTCCTGCAAAACGAGATCTCAGCATGTACGTGCTATAGACATTATTTCACTTTATTTTACAGGTTCTCTTCTTCATTTTCTTCTATGAACGCTTTATTGAAGACAAAATTAAACAGTTTGCCGACCTCTGTTCTCTTAGTAACGTGAGTGTTTATATGTCCAATCACAGTGAAATATTATCCTATACAGTAAAACCTTGGATTGCGAGCATAATTCGTTCCAGAAACATGCTTGTAATGCAAAGCACTTGTATATCAAAGTGAATTTCCCCATAAGAAATAATGGAAACTCAAATGATTCGTTCCACAACCATTTATTCATAAGTCCTTCCATTTATCCACTTCTCTACCGGGCACGAAAACCCCCTTCCTGTCCAAGCCATTTTTCAGCTTTCAGCGCTGTCACACTTTGAATGACAATTGCGCGGTCGTGCGACGTGGCTCCCAAACGAAATTTGTGTCCTTTTTTTCCCACAAATAGAGCTTTCTTTTGGTGGTATTTGATCACCTCTGCGGTTTTTATTTTTTGCGCTATAAACAAAAGAAGAGCGCCCAGTTTGGAAAAAAAACACTATTTTTTACTTTTTGCTATAATAAATACCCATTTTTTTTTTAAATAAAATTTTCCTCAGTTTAGGCCGATACGTATTCTTCTACATATTTTTGGTAAAAAAAAAAAAAAAACGCAATAAGCGCGTATTGATTGGTTTGCGCAAAATTTATAGCGTCTACAAAATAGGGGATAGATTTATAGCATTTTTTTTTTTTTTTTTTATTAGTAATGGCGGCGATCTGCGATTTTTTTATTGTGACTGCGATATTGCGGCGGACACATCGGACACTTTTGACACATTTTTGGGACCATTCACATTTATACAGCGATCCCTGCTATAAAAATGCATTGATTACTGTATAAATGTGATTGGCAGGGAAGGGGTTAACCACTAGGGGGCGGGAAGGGGTTAAATATGTTCCCTCAAAGTGTTCTTACTGTGGGGGGAGGGGACTGACTGGGGGAGGTGACCGATGGTTGTCCCTATGTACAAGGGACACACCATCAGTCCCCTCTCCCTCACAGGACATGGATCTCTGTGTTTACATGATCATGATGATCATGTGCTTGTCGGAGCGGAGAAATATTTCTTCAGTTTCGGGTGCATGCCCCGTTCAGCTCCGCTCACATGTTCTTCGGCCTTGGCTCAAGTCCTGGCCAGCCGCCTGCCTGTTGTAGTAGCCGGGCCCCGGAGAGTAAGACTTGACAGGCTGTGAGGCGGGGGCAGAGAGTCGCTGATTGCCGCCATTACTAGTAAAAAGAAAAAAAATCTGGTCACCCTACTCTAAGTGTAGCAATATGTTGCTAAATGTTGTACCTTCATTAAATCTAACCGTTTCTTGATCGTACATCATGGGACACAGGGCCTTAAGTAATTACTTAATGGGTAATAGGCCTACCTTCAGGTGTGGACACTGGTAAACCCTAATTAAGGAAGTTTACTCCCTATATAACCCCTCCTCCTTCCAGGAGCACATCAGTTTTTTCACCAGTGTCTAAAGGTGTTGGTCACGAGTGAAGATGTGATTTGAGGAGCTCCAGGAGGGATCCATGCTGGATTTAAATTCCTTCATAAAAAGAAGCCAGATCCACCACAGTGCCACTGAGGCCTAAATGGATGGTACCTGGGACCTCGTATCCGAAGCACGAGGTTTTGCCTGTAACGCCTCTCTTTGTAGGGCTGGACCCCTGGAAACCAGGGCTTAGGTCTTGTTACATTACCTATTTGCTTCCTGATGGGGTGCTATACATGGCTCAAGGCAGTGGAAATCCCTTTTCAGGGACCCCCGTCCTTGAAGGTTTGGCTAAACACAGCCCACCGTGATGGGTGAAAGTTGGATTTTTTCTGTTAATTCAGAAAAATCCTGCAACGATGATAAGGTAAGGAAGAAACTTAGGTATTTTCAATGTCTATGTATTTCTTCCATTAAGGAAAAGAGATTGTCATGCCTTAAAGTCTCCTCTAGAGGGAGCCTATGCACTTGCCATATTCTGTCCACTAAGCTCAGTCCGTGCTGGCTGGTACAGCAGGTGGAGGGGATATTCTTACAAGGTAAGATTAAGCCTTTTAAAAAGAGTTTTTTCCCCCTCTGATGAGACCACTGGGTCAGGGAGACAGCAGCGCTGAACCCCCCTTATTTACCCCCTCCCCCCGCCGTGGGGGACACAGAGGTCCCGCTATGTACCACGATAGGATTGGCTGTTTTTTTGTTTCTCTGCCTCACTGCAGTCTCTGCTCCCCTCCCCCCTCCTCCTTCTCATGTTTGATCAGGGATCCATAGCGCCGCGCTGAAGCACGGGAAAAAACAATTTTTTAAATGGAAAAAGGGGGCGGAATTTTTTCCGGAGGGGGCGGAGCCTAAACGCAGTACCGCGAAAATGGGAAACATTATAGCCATGTCAGTCTCTCCTCCACTGCTGAGGAGGAAGCATACACAGAGACACACGAGCTGTGAGACACGTATGGGTTGCACTGGCATTCCTGATTCAGGAAAGACACTCTTTTCAGCACTAGGCTGAAACTTTATAGCGGCTTTTAAAGTCATGACTATTTTCAGCTATTTAGTGCAATTTGTATAGCGCCTCTGTTTTTGTACTTAGGACTATGTCTACCAAAAAAGACACCTCAAGGGCCAAAAAAGCAAAGATTTCACCCCCAGGCATTGAGACTTCTAGCTGTAATCCCATGCTGTCATTCTTGCCTGAATTACCAATTATGGCAACACAGGGTGAGCCATTGGAACAAATTGATGGTGCAACTGCCTCTCACATCTCAGCACCTAGATATGTGACTGAAGATGCCCTCTCCTCCTCCCTCCAGGGTATGGAAGAAAGATTAGCGGCTTTAATCGCATCCTCTATTCAGAGTGATAAGAAACGTACTAGCCCTTCCCCCACTTTAGCTTTACTAGGGGAACAGTGGACTCACGATGAGGTGTTACCCTCAATCGATCAGGAAGAAAGACAAACCGATGATTCCTGGAGGAGACAACGGTAGATGAACCTTTTTCAGCTTCCCAAACTGAGAAATTGCTGATACAATCTCTTACAGAAATGGTTCGCTCCACCTTCATGCTGCCTCTAACAGAGTCTCATGGAAACCCGGTCTCTTCCTTAGGTTCTTTGAAACCTTCCCATGCTTTGCATGCGTTTCCAGCACATGCATTGCTAGAACAGCTTATTTTTCTGGAATGGGATCATCCGGATAAACATTTTCTCCCTCCTAAGAGTTTTGCAAATCGCTATCCTCTGGAGGAAAGATTCTCCAAAAGATGGAAATTACCAGCAGTTGACGCTGCGATTTCCAATGTGAATAAAAACTTGACTTGTCCTGTAGACAATGCACAAATTCTTAAGGATCCAACAAAATCCAACAAAATCTGCCTTTTCCATAGCAGGTGCCGTCACTCAGCCAGCAGTCGCCGCAATAGGCGTCTGCCAATCCCTAAAGGACCAATTTAAATTGGCCCTTAGAGAACTTCCTACACAACAAGCTCGGGATTTGGCTGAACTACCTAAGGCATTATGTTTTGCCATAGATGCTAATAAACATTCCATTCACCAGGCATCCCGCCTTACGCTTATGCTTGTACATATGCGCAGGATCCTGTGGCTAAAGAATTGGTCAGCTGAAACTCCATGTAAGAACCTCCTAACTGGGTTTCCCTTCCATGGGTAGCGACTTTTCGGAGAGGACTTGGATAAATATATCAAGACAATTTCTAGTGGGAAAAGCACGCTTTTACCCGTCAAAAGAAAATACAAACGCCCTTCATTTAAACGGGCCCTTTCCCCTGCGCCAAGGGCTTCCGCCTCTAAGCAGTGACGACGGCCTCCGCCGTCAGACTCTAGAGGAAGACCTCAGAGTCAAACCCAGGCTCAAAAGAAGCCCTGGGATAGGAAATCTGCAAAACAGAATCCTAAAGCCTCGTCATGAAGCGGCAACCCCCCCCCCTCACCAAGGTGGGGAGAAGACTTCTGCACTTTTCAGAAGTCTGGAAAAAGGAAATTCAGGACACATGGGTCATCTCCACGGTAACGCTGGGATACAAGCTGGAATTCCGGAACTTTCCACCATCTCGTTTCCTAAGATCAAGCGTACCCAAGGATCCAGAGAAGAAACAATCTCTGTTTCAAGCACTAGACCGATTAAGATCTCAAGGGGTGATCATACAGATCCCCACAAGGGAACAAGGTCTGGGGTTTTATTCAAATCTTTTCATGGTACCAAAACCAAATGGAGACGTCAGACCCATTCTAGATCTAAGAAAGCTAAATCAATTCCTGAAGATCTGCTTCTTTCGCATGGAGACAATCAGATCAGTAGTTTCTATCCTTCTAGGAGGAGAACTTCTCGCGTCAATCGACATCAGGGGTGCATATCCGCATATCCCTATATTCCCTGCTCATCAAAAATTTCTGCGGTTCGAATTAGAACAACAGCATTTCCAGTTTGTAGCCCTGCCCTTCGGGCTAGCCACAGCACCCCGGGTGTTCACCAAGGTGCTGGCCCCACCTCTAGCCAGGTTAAGGGCACAGGGCATAACAATCATAGCGTACCTAGACAATCTATTACTTATAGATCAATCAGTGATTCGCTTGGAGCAAGCTGTACGCACTACAACCGACTATCTGAAAGCATTGGGTTGGATTCTCAATCTGGAGAAATCTTCCTTAATACCGCTAAAAAGATTGGAGTACTTTGGTCTGATCATAGACACAGCCCAGGAAAAGGTGATCTTGTCTATAGCAAAGATCAACTCCATAAAAGAATTGGTACAGGGGGTCAGGTCAAATGGCAATCCCTCCATTCGCCTCTGCTTGAGGTTACTAGGAACCATGGTGGCTTCATTCGAAGCAGTTCCTTATGCCCAATTCCATTCAAGACTGTTGCAAAACAGTATCCTGTCTGCTTGGAACAAAACAATTCAAGCCTTAGACTCGCCAATGCCGCTGTCCCCAAGAGTAGCCCAAAGCCTCACTTGGTGGTTACTAACCCAGAATCTGTTGAAGGGAAAATCCTTCAGACCAGTTATCTGGAGGGTCATAACGACGGATGCCAGCCTATCAGGCTGGGGAGCAGTACTAGAAAGGACAACTGTCCAGGGACAATGGTCAAGGACCGAAAGAGGCTTGCCCATCAATATCCTAGGGATTCAGGCAGTACGTCTGGCTCTAAAGGCCTGGACTTCCAGGCTACAGAATTTCCCTGTCAGGATTAAATCCGACAATGCCACAGCTGTGGCCTATATTAATCACCAAGGGGGCACCAAGAGTCTCTCAGCGCAGAGAGAGGTGAACCATATTCTAACTTGGGCAGAAAGGAATGTTCCTTGCCTTTCTGCAATATTCATTCCCAGAGTAGAGAATTGGCAGGCGGACTACTTAAGTCGCCAGCAGTTATTCCCAGGGGAATGGTCGCTTCACCCCGACGTATTTCGGGCTGTTTGCCAAAGATGGGGGACTCCGGACGTAGATCTCCTAGCATCCAGATTCAACACGAAGTTGGGCAACTTTGTGGCCAGAACAAGGGATCCATTCACATGCGGAACGGATCCGTTGGTGACCTCATGGGATCAGTTCTCACTGATATATGCATTTCCCCCCATCCAGTTGCTGCCTCGACTTCTTTGCAGAATCAAGCTGGAAAGGAAGCCGATTATTCTGGTAGCACCAGCATGGCCCAGAAGGTCATGGTATGCAGAAATCGTAAAGATGGCAGTGGAGGGCCCATGGTCCCTCCCACTACGGTTAGATTTGCTCTCTCAGGGACTGATATTCCATCCTTCCTTACGGTCTCTAAATTTAACGGCTTGGCTGTTGAAACCCACATTCTAAAGAAACGTGGGCTTTCCGGGTCAGTTATCTCCACCCTGATCAATGCCAGGAAGCCAGCTTCCAGAACTATATATTATAGAGTCTGGAAGGCTTATGTTTCCTGGTGTGAATCCAAGGGTTGGCACCCTCAGAGATATATCATAGGCAGAATTCTTGCCTTTCTACAATTAGGGGTAGAGATGAAGTTGGCCTTAAGTACTATTAAAGGCCAAGTCTCAGCTTTATCGGTCTTATTTCAAAGACCACTTGCTACTCATTCTTTAGTCCGGGGCTTTATACAAGGAGTAACGCGGCTTAATCCGCCCGTCAAACCTTCCTTGAATCCCTGGAACTTAAACTTAGTTTTGTCTGTGTTACAAAAACAGCCATTTTAACCAATACAACATATTCCCCTAGTCCCTTCTGACAAGGAAGTTTGTATTTTTGGTTGCTATATCCTTAGCAAGGAGGGTATCAGAGTTGGCTGCTCTTTCTTGTAAAGAGCCGTATTTAATTTTTCATGAGAACAGAGTGGTACTACGCCCTCGTCCAAGCTTTTTGCCAAAAGTAATTTCAGGTTTTCACCTGAACCAAGATATTGTCCTGCCACGTTTTTTCCAAAACCATGTTCCAGGGAAGAAAAGTCACTACATTGTCTTGATGTGGTGAGAGCAGTGAAAATCTATTTAAAGAAAACTGCTCAGATTCGTCAGACTGATGTCTTATTTATTCTGCCGGAGGGTCCTAAGAAGGGACAGGCAGCGTCGAAATCCACTGTCGCTAAGTGGATTCGGCAAGTGATAATTCAAACTTATGATTAAGGGGCAAGATTCCCCCGTTCGAGTTAAGGCACACTCTACCAAGTCGGTTAGCAGGACCGGACTGGCCTACCGGGAGACCGGGAGATTTCCCGGTAGGCTGCCTGTCTTGGGGCCGATTTCATTGCGGCTGCAGTGCACCCTGTTCCCCTCTCTCCTGCTCCTGTGTATTACGGAGCTGCCTGGCTGGGTCTGTGTTCAGCGGTGACGCTGTAACATGGCCCGCCCCCTAGACCGGCTCGTGTGATAGTAGATAGAGTCAGTGTTCAGCCTATCACAGGAGCCGGTCTAGGGGAGCGGGACCCGTGTTACAGAGTCACTCACCGCCGAACACAGACCCATCCACTACCAGGTCAGCTCCGTGATAGACAGGAGGAGATGCCCGCCCTGTGTCCTTGGATAGGAGGATCGGATTCGGCAGGGGGACCGCATATAGAGGAAATTGGCTTTCTATATTCCTCCATACAGCCGCGGCCCACTGAATGCTTGCAGAAGCGGGAGGAGGAGAATCGAGCATTCCGCGGCTGTATGGAGGAATATAGAAAACAAATTTCCTCTATATGCGGTCCCCCTGCTTCTCCTCCTATCCAACTTCTTTTGTTGGCCCCTCCCAGTTCTCCTTGTGGCTCCCCCCCCCCAGTGCTCTCCTCCCCCACCACACCTCTCCAGCCCCCCCCCCACAGTTCTCTCCACTTCTGTTCTTTCTGCCCCCCCCTCTCTCTCCAGCTCTCCCCATCCTTCTCCAGCCACCATTCCAGTGCTCCCCACCCCTGTTCTCCCCCCCCAGTGCTCTCCCCCCTGTTCTTTCTCCCCCCAGTGCTCTCCAGCTCTCCCCATCACTCCCCAGCCCAGTGCTCTCCCCCCCCTGTTCTTTCTCCCCCCCAGTGCTCTCCAGCTCTCCCCATCACTCCCCAGCCCAGTGCTCTCCCCCCTGTTCTTTCTCCCCCCCCAGTGCTCTCCAGCTCTCCCCATCACTCCCCAGCCCAGTGCTCTCCCCCCCCTGTTCTTTCTCCAGCTCTCCCCATCACTCCCCAGCCCAGTGCTCTCCCCCCTGTTCTTTCTCCCCCCACCCCAGTGCTCTCCAGCTCTCCCCATCACTCCCCAGCCCAGTGCTCTCCACCCCCCACAGTGCTCTCCAGCCCCCCCGTGCTCCCCAGTCCCTGTACTTTCTGGCTCCCCCAGTACTCTCAAGCTCCACTCATCGCTCTCCAGCCCCCCATGCTCTCCACCCCTGTTCTTTTTGGCTCCCCCTCCAGTGCTCTCAAGCTCCCCCCTGTACTCTCCACTCCCCCCTGCATTTTGCCCCCACCCATGTGCTCTCCACCCCTGTTCTTTCTCCCCCCCTCCAGTGCTCTCCAGCTCTCCCCATCATTCTCCAGCCAGCTCCCCACCCCTGTTCTTTTTGCCCCCACCCATGTGCTCTCCAACCCCGCCAGTGCTCTCTGCCTCCCATAGTGCTCTCCAGCCCCCCGTACTTTCCACCCCTGTTTTTTCTGGCCCCCACTGGTGCTCTCAAGCTCCCCCCCATTGCTCTCCACTCCCCAGTCCTCTCCACTCCCCCCTGCTCTTTGTACCCCCCAGTGCTCTCCAGCCCCCGTGCTCTCCACCCCTGTTCTTTCTGCCCCCCCAGTGCTCTTTACCTCCCACACTCTTAGCCCCCTCAGTGCTCTACAGCCCCCCTCTCAGCCTCCCGTGCTCTCCACCCCTGTTCTTTTTGGTTCCATCCCAGTGCTCTCAAGCCCCCCCAGCGCTCTTCGCTCCCCACCCCTGTGATCTCCACTCCCCCCTGCTCTTTGCCCCCACCCATGTGCTCTCCAACCCCGCCAGTGCTCTCCACTCCCCCTTCTCTCCAGCTCCCACTCAGTGCCCTCACTGGAGCTGACTGGGGCCAGAAAATAAGGACGGCTGAAGGTGCAGGTGGCCAGGGATCACTGTCCCCATCCAAAACGAGAACAGACCCTGCCTGCTGACGGCGATCATGGATATCCTGCTGGCATGGAAGGTACCGTACCGAGCATCAACAACACACCTTCCCACAGACAGGGACTGCAGTCTGGGACATGGGGCATAGGAGAGGCTGCATTCATGGGCACAGTAAAGCTGCATTTGATGGGCACAGTGATGCTGCATTGATGGGCACAGTGAGGCTGCAATGATGGGCACAGTGAGGCTGCAATGATGGGCACAGTGAGGCTTCATTGATGGGCACAGTGAGGCTTCATTGATGGGCACAGTGAGGCTTCATTGATGGGCACAGTGAGGCCTCATTGATGGGCACAGTGAGGCCTCATTGATGGGCACAGTGAGGCTTCATTGATGGGCACAGTGAGGCCTCATTGATGGGCACAGTGAGGCCTCATTGATGGGCACAGTGAGGCCTCATTGATGGGCACAGTGAGGCCTCATTGATGGGCACAGTGAGGCCTCATTGATGGGCACAGTGAGGCTTCATTGATGGGCACAGTGAGGCTTCATTGATGGGCAGAGTGAGGCTTCATTGATGGGCAGAGTGAGGCTTCATTGATGGGCAGAGTGAGGCTTCATTGATGGGCAGAGTGAGGCTTCATTGATGGGCAGAGTGAGGCTTCATTGATGGGCAGAGTGAGGCTTCATTGATGGGCAGAGTGAGGCTTCATTGATGGGCAGAGTGAGGCTTCATTGATGGGCAGAGTGAGGCTTCATTGATGGGCAGAGTGAGGCTTCATTGATGGGCAGAGTGAGGCTTCATTGATGGGCAGAGTGAGGCTTCATTGATGGTCAGAGTGAGGCTTCATTGATGGTCGAGAGTGAGGCTTCATTGATGGTCAGAGTGAGGCTTCATTGATGGTCGAGAGTGAGGCTTCATTGATGGTCAGAGTGAGGCTTCATTGATGGTCAGAGTGAGGCTTCATTGATGGTCAGAGTGAGGCTTCATTGATGGTCAGAGTGAGGCTTCATTGATGGTCAGAGTGAGGCTTCATTGATGGTCAGAGTGAGGCTTCATTGATGGTCAGAGTGAGGCTTTATTGATGGTCAGAGTGAGGCTTCATTGATGGTCAGAGTGAGGCTTCATTGATGGTCAGAGTGAGGCTTCATTGATGGTCAGAGTGAGGCTTCATTGATGGTCAGAGTGAGGCTTCATTGATGGTCAGAGTGAGGCTTCATTGATGGTCAGAGTGAGGCTTCATTGATGGTCAGAGTGAGGCTTCATTGATGGTCAGAGTGAGGCTTCATTGATGGTCAGAGTGAGGCTTCATTGATGGTCAGAGTGAGGCTTCATTGATGGTCAGAGTGAGGCTTCATTGATGGTCAGAGTGAGGCTTCATTGATGGTCAGAGTGAGGCTTCATTGATGGTCAGAGTGAGGCTTCATTGATGGTCAGAGTGAGGCTTCATTGATGGTCAGAGTGAGGCTTCATTGATGGTCAGAGTGAGGCTTCATTGATGGTCGAGAGTGAGGCTTCATTGATGGTCGAGAGTGAGGCTTCATTGATGGTCGAGAGTGAGGCTTCATTGATGGTCGAGAGTGAGGCTTCATTGATGGTCGAGAGTGAGGCTTCATTGATGGTCGAGAGTGAGGCTTCATTGATGGTCGAGAGTGAGGCTTCATTGATGGTCGAGAGTGAGGCTTCATTGATGGTCGAGAGTGAGGCTTCATTGATGGTCGAGAGTGAGGCTTCATTGATGGTCGAGAGTGAGGCTTCATTGATGGTCGAGAGTGAGGCTTCATTGATGGTCGAGAGTGAGGCTTCATTGATGGTCGAGAGTGAGGCTTCATTGATGGTCGAGAGTGAGGCTTCATTGATGGTCGAGAGTGAGGCTTCATTGATGGTCGAGAGTGAGGCTTCATTGATGGTCGAGAGTGAGGCTTCATTGATGGTCGAGAGTGAGGCTTCATTGATGGTCGAGAGTGAGGCTTCATTGATGGTCGAGAGTGAGGCTTCATTGATGGTCGAGAGTGAGGCTTCATTGATGGTCGAGAGTGAGGCTTCATTGATGGTCGAGAGTGAGGCTTCATTGATGGTCGAGAGTGAGGCTTCATTGATGGTCGAGAGTGAGGCTTCATTGATGGTCGAGAGTGAGGCTTCATTGATGGTCGAGAGTGAGGCTTCATTGATGGTCGAGAGTGAGGCTTCATTGATGGTCGAGAGTGAGGCTTCATTGATGGTCGAGAGTGAGGCTTCATTGATGGTCGAGAGTGAGGCTTCATTGATGGTCGAGAGTGAGGCTTCATTGATGGTCGAGAGTGAGGCTTCATTGATGGTCGAGAGTGAGGCTTCATTGATGGTCGAGAGTGAGGCTTCATTGATGGTCGAGAGTGAGGCTTCATTGATGGTCGAGAGTGAGGCTTCATTGATGGTCGAGAGTGAGGCTTCATTGATGGTCGAGAGTGAGGCTTCATTGATGGTCGAGAGTGAGGCTTCATTGATGGTCGAGAGTGAGGCTTCATTGATGGTCGAGAGTGAGGCTTCATTGATGGTCGAGAGTGAGGCTTCATTGATGGTCGAGAGTGAGGCTTCATTGATGGTCGAGAGTGAGGCTTCATTGATGGTCGAGAGTGAGGCTTCATTGATGGTCGAGAGTGAGGCTTCATTGATGGTCGAGAGTGAGGCTTCATTGATGGTCGAGAGTGAGGCTTCATTGATGGTCGAGAGTGAGGCTTCATTGATGGTCGAGAGTGAGGCTTCATTGATGGTCGAGAGTGAGGCTTCATTGATGGTCGAGAGTGAGGCTTCATTGATGGTCGAGAGTGAGGCTTCATTGATGGTCGAGAGTGAGGCTTCATTGATGGTCGAGAGTGAGGCTTCATTGATGGTCGAGAGTGAGGCTTCATTGATGGTCGAGAGTGAGGCTTCATTGATGGTCGAGAGTGAGGCTTCATTGATGGTCGAGAGTGAGGCTTCATTGATGGTCGAGAGTGAGGCTTCATTGATGGTCGAGAGTGAGGCTTCATTGATGGTCGAGAGTGAGGCTTCATTGATGGTCGAGAGTGAGGCTTCATTGATGGTCGAGAGTGAGGCTTCATTGATGGTCGAGAGTGAGGCTTCATTGATGGTCGAGAGTGAGGCTTCATTGATGGTCGAGAGTGAGGCTTCATTGATGGTCGAGAGTGAGGCTTCATTGATGGTCGAGAGTGAGGCTTCATTGATGGTCGAGAGTGAGGCTTCATTGATGGTCGAGAGTGAGGCTTCATTGATGGTCGAGAGTGAGGCTTCATTGATGGTCGAGAGTGAGGCTTCATTGATGGTCGAGAGTGAGGCTTCATTGATGGTCGAGAGTGAGGCTTCATTGATGGTCGAGAGTGAGGCTTCATTGATGGTCGAGAGTGAGGCTTCATTGATGGTCGAGAGTGAGGCTTCATTGATGGTCGAGAGTGAGGCTTCATTGATGGTCGAGAGTGAGGCTTCATTGATGGTCGAGAGTGAGGCTTCATTGATGGTCGAGAGTGAGGCTTCATTGATGGTCGAGAGTGAGGCTTCATTGATGGTCGAGAGTGAGGCTTCATTGATGGTCGAGAGTGAGGCTTCATTGATGGTCGAGAGTGAGGCTTCATTGATGGTCGAGAGTGAGGCTTCATTGATGGTCGAGAGTGAGGCTTCATTGATGGTCGAGAGTGAGGCTTCATTGATGGTCGAGAGTGAGGCTTCATTGATGGTCGAGAGTGAGGCTTCATTGATGGTCGAGAGTGAGGCTTCATTGATGGTCGAGAGTGAGGCTTCATTGATGGTCGAGAGTGAGGCTTCATTGATGGTCGAGAGTGAGGCTTCATTGATGGTCGAGAGTGAGGCTTCATTGATGGTCGAGAGTGAGGCTTCATTGATGGTCGAGAGTGAGGCTTCATTGATGGTCGAGAGTGAGGCTTCATTGATGGTCGAGAGTGAGGCTTCATTGATGGTCGAGAGTGAGGCTTCATTGATGGTCGAGAGTGAGGCTTCATTGATGGTCGAGAGTGAGGCTTCATTGATGGTCGAGAGTGAGGCTTCATTGATGGTCGAGAGTGAGGCTTCATTGATGGTCGAGAGTGAGGCTTCATTGATGGTCGAGAGTGAGGCTTCATTGATGGTCGAGAGTGAGGCTTCATTGATGGTCCAGAGTGAGGCTTCATTGATGGTCAGAGTGAGGCTTCATTGATGGTCAGAGTGAGGCTTCATTGATGGTCAGAGTGAGGCTTCATTGATGGGAAGAGTGAGGCTGCATTTGATGGGAAGAGTGAGGCTGCATTTGATGGACACTGATGAGGCTGCATTTGATGGACACTGATGAGGCTGCATTTGATGGACACTGATGAGGCTGCATTTGATGGACACTGATGAGGCTGCATTTGATGGACACTGATGAGGCTGCATTGAGCTTTTGTATCATGTCTTCAGCCTCTGACCATCTCCTGTATCATGTCTGCCGTCTCTGAGGAAGTCTGGAGAGGAGTCAAGAGTGGGAACACCGCCGGGATGGGGGTCATGGGAGAAGTCAGATGTGTGTGGACTGTGGAGAGGAGACTATATAGGATAAAAAAAAGAGCCACCGAGCTGGAGCCGACTGACTGAGCCCTGCACGGTGTACCTGAGAGGAGTAAACTTCCTTAATTAGGGTTTACCAGTGTCAACACCTGAAGGTAGGCCTATTACCCATTAAAGTGGTTGTAAACCCACTAAAAGTTTTTTTTTTTTTAGCCGACCTGCAAGAGAAAGGCATAATGAGCTAGTATGACTAGCATACTAGCTCATTATGTACCACTTACCTTAGATCGGGGCCCCCGAAGCAGTCCGCGTCCCTCTCTCCAGACGCAGCAGACATCACTGCGGCGATAGCCGGAATGTTACTTCCGGGTATCGCCGCACCAGCCAATCACAGCGCCGCTCCGGCGCTGTGATTGGCCGGAGCGGCGAAGACGTGACTCTGCGCATGTGCGCGGGAGCCGTCACATTCGGCTATGCCCAGCGATTGCTGGGAAGTAGCCGATTTTGTGAATGGGATTAACCCCATGAATGCGCCGTTACGCGCCGTAGACAGCGGCACCTGTCATTTTTAGTAAATATCTCCTAAACCGTGTAGGTTTAGCAGATATTTCTTGCACCTACAGGTAAGCCTTAATCTAGGCTTACCTGTAGGTGCAAGTTGAAAAAGTGGGTTTACAACCACTTTAAAGTGGAGCTCCACCCTAAATAGCAACTTTTGCTATTTGGAACCCTCCCCCCCTCCGGTGTCACAATTGACACCTTTCAGGGGGGAGGGGGGTGAAGATACCTGTCTAAGACAGGTATTTTCACCCACATCCGGGAGTCCTGTCTCCGGGAATCTGCGGGAGTTACGTCACTTCCCGCAGACTTCCCTTGGTGTTCTGGGAGACACTCGGCTCCCAGAACACAGGAGCACCAATCAGAACGGCGCAGCGCGACTCGCGCATGCGCCGTAGGGAACCGGGCATGAAGCCGCAGGGCTTCACTTCCTGGTTCCCTCAGCGAGGATGGCGGAGGGAGCAGCAGAGCGACGAGCGGCTCGCTCGTCCTCTGCTGCGGACGTCGCTGGACTCCAGGACAGGTAAGTGTCCAAATATTAAAAGCCAGCAGCTGCTGTAGCTGTAGCTGCTGGCTTTAAAAAAATTTTTTCCGGTGGAGCAACCCCTTTAAGTAATTATTTAAGGCTCTGTGTCCCATGATGTACTCCAAGAAAAGGATTTTACAGGTAAGCTGTAATAAAAATCCTATTATTGCTACACTTGGAGGTGCCTCTCTTCTCTTTTATACTCAGTTGTGACGTGAAGCTACTTGTATATAAAGAGATCGCTTGTATATCAAGTCAAAATTTCTTAAAAAATGTTGCTGGTCTTGCAAAACGCTCTCAAACCAAGTTACTCTCAAACCAAGGTTTTACTGTATAATATATGTTATATTTTGAGAGCGGTGATGTCACTCCTGTATAATATATCTTATATCTGGAGAGTGATGATGTCACTCCTGTATAATATAACTTATATCTGGAGAGTAGTGATGTCACTCCTGTATAATATAACTTATATCTGGAGAGTAGTGATGTCACTCCTGTATAATATAACTTATATCTGGAGAGCGGTGATGTCACTCCTGTATAATATAACTTATAATTGGAGAGCGGTGATGTCACTCCTGCATAGTACAACTTATATCTAGAGAGTAGTGATGTCACTTCTGTATACTATAAATTATATCTGGAGAGTAGTGATGTCACTCCTGTATCAAATAACTTATATCGGGAGAGCGTTGATGTCACTCTTGTATCATATAATTTTACAAAAGATAAAACCTGACAAAGATTTTAAGTCTTCTCCACTCTATCCAAACTGAAAAATATATATTTGTCCAAAGTTGGGCTTTAATATGAAGTCATTCATGTCCTTTGCTCGCTCCTTGTGTTGGGTGTCGGATATTCTCATATATGGTTGTGTTATGAAGAGGAATGTTCTTGCAGGTCTCGGTTCTGGTTCTGACCCACAAGTGTTATGGATATTACATACACGGCCGATCAGTACACGGACAAGCAGATGTCAGCATGGAGATGATGATGGACAATCTGAGGAAGGAGGAAGTGAGTGATGCTAAAAATCACATTTAAATATTTTTGTTTTCTTGACCTATGAAAGGACAATAAAAAATGTAAATGCTTTTTGCGCAGGAAAACTTGTGTCCGCTGAGGGGTCTGGAGCCGGGGTCCGACATCCAGACCTTTGAGGTGGTGCTGAGCGATCGTACACGGGAGCAATATGACAAGATAATGCAGCCGCTTAGGGAGGTATGTCGTCCTCTTCTTCTCCCACATTGTTTGAATTTAGCGGGTTAAGAATTGATCACCGGGCGGCCAAAATGACTGTCTGGTTTGTAGAAAAGAAGATGTTGTAATTCCAGAATATACTGGGAAGTACCAGTTTAATAGTTTATCTGGAATAAATGTAACACCTTCACTTCTGGTCCTGGGGAAGACATTCTCCCGTGCACCACTGGCTTCCTGTCCAGTAATCCCATTAGGGGTTCATTTATGCCATATTTGTTAAGCTGCGATGATCTGCAGAGATCAGCTTAGGGTCAATGCAAGTACGCATTGAAAATAATTGTGTGCATTTTTATACAACACAACGCACAGGACTGCATGTCACTGCAGCACATCGCAACACAGACATAGAGTTGAATGAAATGTCATTTGGTGACACTTCAATAAAGTTAGAAAATAACCTACAGTAACACTATAGTGACCCCCCCCCAACCCCCCCCCCCCCCCAGTGAGAATAGGAGAAATTAATAACTCATTAACGTAAAGAAAACATATTAGGCTTACTGGTCCCCTCATTGGTATGGACGTTAATTTATACCATATTAGATTTCATATATTTTTACTTTTGTATGTGACTGTTAAAAAAACAACCCCCCCCCCCCCCCCCCATTTCTCATATTCCTTCTGTCTGCTCGCTCTCCTCTACTTCTTCTTTCTTCTCCCTCCTCTACTCTCCCTTTACTTTTCTGTACCTGCCCTCTATTTCCTCTTCTGTCCTTCCCTCTCCCTCTCTCCTCCCTATTTTACTCTCCTTTTCATCACCCGACTCTGTTCCCTCCATCTTCCCCTCACTTTCCTCTCTGTCTTTTTTACCTTTCTTTTCTCTATTCCCTTTCTCTCCTCCTTTACCTAATTTACTCCCCCCCCCCCCCCTGCATTCTCTCCTCTTCAGCTTCTCCCCACGCCTGCTCACTAAATCTCCAATTCTCCTCTTACTCTCCTATCCTGCTCTTGCTCTCCTCCTCTCCTATCCTGCTTTTACTCTCCTCTCCTCTCTAACTCTCCTATCGCTCTCTCTTACTCTTCTCTCCTCCTCTCTAACTCTCCTATCCCACTCTCCTCCCTCTTCTGCTCTTATCGCCCTCACTTTTACGCATTTCCCTCTTTTATTCTCCTCCCCCTCTCATATTATCCCACTCTCCTCCTATTCTTTTCTCCTTCTCTTACTCTCCTCTCCATCTCACTTTCCTTTCCTCCTCCTCTTACTTTATCTCACTCTACTTTACCTCTCTTACTTTTCTATTCGACTCTATTCTCCTTCTCTTATTCTCCTCCCCCTCTCTTACTCTTCTTTCCTCCCACTCTCCTCTCTTACTCTTCTCCCACTCTCCTCTCTCTTATTCTTCTCCCACTCTCCTCTCCTATACTCTTCTCCCACTCTCCCTCTCTCACTCTCCTCTAATCTCTGCCACTCTACTCTCCCTCTTTTATTCTCATCTTCTTTTCTTACTCTCCTATGCCTTTCCTACCCCACTCTACTCGTCCTCTCTTATTCTCCTCTTCCTCTTTCATTCTCCCCTCCCTCTCTTTTTCGCATCTCTTTTTTTCTTGCTCTACTCCCCCATTTCCTGTTCTCTTTTCCCTTTCTTGCTCTCCCCATCTTTCCTGCCCCACTCTACTTCTCCTTTCCTATTCTCCTCTCCCTCTTTTGTTCTCCTCTCACTCCTTTTTTTCTCCTCTTCCTCTCCTGCTCTCATCTTCTTTTCTTACGCTCTTCTCCTTTTTTTGCTCTTCTCCTTTTTTTGCTCTTCTCACTTTCTTATCCCCTTCATTACCACACTCTACTATTCCTCTCATTTTCTTTTTTTCTTGCTCCCCTCCCCGTTTCTTGCTCTCCTCTCTTTCTCCCCCTCTTTCTTTCCTTCCCCACTCTTCCCTTTCTCTTTTATTCTCTTCTCCCTCTTACGCTCCTCTCCCTCTCTTACAATTATCCTCTGCCTTTCTTACTCCTCTTTTCTACTGATTCTTCGCTCCATCTCTTTCTTTTCTGTCCTCCCACTCTGCTCTCCTCTCCTCCTATTCTCCTTTCCCCTCCTGCTTATACCCCACTCCCTCTTATACTACTCTCTCTTCTATTACACGTCTCTCATCTCCTCTTCTCTCTCTGTCCAGGCCCCCAGAGGCCAGAAAGCCGGGAATGAGAAGAACCCAATGTTACAGCAACGGATCAGAACCTACTACACCGTTAACCGCTTCCTTTCTGCCTTACTGGATCACGTATGTTCTACCACATAATGCTGACCACACACATTACAACCTGACTGGACAATTATCTTCGATTTATCAGCAACTATGTAGTATGGATGGACTATTGTCTTTATTTAACCTTATCTACTATTAAACTATGTAGTATAAGAGCTTACCTAAATGGATATATGTAAATGGATCCCTATGTGTAAAAAAACTCACTGAAAAGGAGGGGCCTGGAGCGCCGGCCGGGGCTCCCCAGAAAAGGAGGATAAGGGCTGCTCTGTACAAAACTATTGCTCAGAGCAGGTAAGTATACCATGTTTGTTTTTTGTTTTTTTTAAACTAAGGTTTAATGTTACTTTAAAGGAGAAGTCCAGCCTGGGCTCATTTGGCCGGGCTTCCCCTATGGATCACATGAGTGCAATTCCTTTTGGACTCCTGTGACCCATTTTCAGCAGAGAGCGGTCTGAAGTCCGCTCTCTACTGACGTCACCAGGATCAGTCCAGGCAGTGCGTCATCCTGACTTCGGAAGTCTGGATCCACCAGCTGCCTGGACTGTCTCAGCCTCTTAGCAAACTGCTGAGACGGCCGCTCCCCGCCCATTCACAACTCAGCGCTCCAATGAGCGTGGAGGAGCAGGAGAGATGCTGACTGATAGTCAGCAGCTCTCCGCTCTGGGGGGTGAGAGAACCGAGCCATCTGCGATGTTCAGTTTTCAGTGCAGAGGCGGCAGGGGAAAGATGCAGCATAAGTCCGATGCTGCATCCACCTAGGTAAGTATGAATATGGGATAAAAAAAAATCCCATACTTCTCTTTTAAAGAGGAAGGAAACCCTGATGGGTTTCCTTCCTCTTTGTTTCCCTGCAAAGGTAAAGCATAATGGGCTACTATGCATCGCATAGTAGCCCATTATGTGCCACTTACCTGCAGGAGAAGCCCGCAATGTCGCCATCGTCCTCCATGGCAGCGAGCGTCAATCTTCACCCCTCTTCTTCCGGGGGCCGCGAACTCCGGCTCTGTGACTGGCCGGAGTCACGTGACGTCACTCCCCGCATGCGCCGTAGACAGCGGTGTCTTTCCTTTGCAAATATCTCCTAAACCGTGTAGGTTTAGGAGATATTTGTTGCACCTACAGGTAAGCCTTAATCTAGGCTTACCTGTAGGTTAAAGTGGTATGTAAGGGTTTACAACCACTTTAAGGTTTTGGAGGTTTTTCAGAAAAAAATACTGCATTATAGCCACTAGATGGAACTGATGATTATAAAATATGATCAGAATTTGTCAACGCTGACCAAATTGTTTTCACATTTGTCCAACATATTCTTTTAATAATAGTCCCCTAAATGTTTATTTGTAAAGGAAAAAATGTATATAAATAGTAAAAAGAAGTAATTAAAGGATAAGTGCACCCTAACTCTAAAATATCTAAATCTACAGACATCAACCATCTAAGCAGGAGCGGCCGGTCAATTAGGGGCACAGGGGGCGCAGCCCCCTGCAGAGCGCCGGACTCATATGTTTGTATGAGTTGTTTTTGTTTGTTTTTTTCCAAGCACATGATTAGAGCCTGAGGCTCTAATTGGCTTGAAAAAGGTTGGGCTCAGATCGCCCCGAACCCACCCACTTGGGACAACAGTGAATCAATATTCGCTATTGTCTTCTGGCTTCTCCTTCCGGCCAATCAGGACAAGAGGCGGATCGGTTTGGCCAGGAGGAGAAGCCGAGTAAGCTGCGAAGGGACCGTGCAGTGGATCGGTGATTGCGGGGACCGTACCGTGGAGCAGTGATTGCGGATCTAGATAAAGGAAGGCCCGTAGACGTGGTGTATCTGGATTTCGCAAAAGCATTTGATACAGTTTCCCATAAACGTTTACTGTACAAAGTAAGGTCTGTTGGCAAGGACCATAGGGTGAGTACATGGATTTAAAACTGGCTACAAGGGCGAGTCCAGAGGTTAGTGATGAATGGGGAATACTCGGAAAGGTCAGGGGTGGGTAGTGGGGTCCCACAGGGTTCTGTGCTGGGACCAATCCTATTTAATTTATTCATAAACGACCTGAAGGATGGAGTAAACAGCTCAATCTCAGTATTTGTGGACTATACTAAGCTAAGCAGGGCAATAACTTCTCCGCAGGATGTGGAAACCTTGCAAGAAGATCTGAACAAATTAATAGGGTGGGCAACTACATGGCAAATGAGGTTTAATGTAGAAAAATGTAAAATAATGCATTTGGGTGGCAAAAATATGAATGCAATCTATACACTGGGAGGAATCTAAGATGGAAAAGGACCTGGGGGTCCTAGTAGATGATAGGTTCAGCAATGGCATGCAATGCCAAGCTGCTGCTAACAAAGCAAACAGAATATTGGCATGCATTAAAAAGGGGATAAAACGATAATTCTTCCGCTCTACAAGACCCTGGTCCAGGCGCACCTGGAGTATGCTGTCCAGTTCTGGGCACCAGTCCTCAGGAAGGATGTACTGGAAATGGAGCAAGTACAAAGAAGGGCAACAAAGCTAATAAAGAGTCTGGAGGATATTAGTTATGATGAAAGGTTGTGAGCACTGAACTTATTCTCTCTTGAGAAGAGACGCTTGAGAGGGGATATGATTTCAATGTACTGGTGACCCCACAATAGGGATAAAACGTTTCCGCAAAAGTTAATTTAATAAGACACGCGACCATTCACTAAACATAAAAGACAAGAGGTTTAACCTTAAACTACGTAGAGGGTTCTTTACTGTAAGAGCGGTAAGGATGTGGAATTCCCTTCCACGGGCGGTGGTCTTAGCGGGGGGGCATCGATAATTTCAAAAAACTATTAGATAAGCACCTGAACGACCACAACATACAGGGATATACAATGTAATACTGACATATAATCACACACATAGGTTGGACTTGATGGACTTGTGCCTTTTTTCAAGCTCACCTACTAGGTAACTATGTAACTTATAAATGTAAAAAAATATACAATTCACACCAAACCTGTTATTGCTTCTTTTAAAATCACCCTGGGTGCAGACATGGAGAATAATTATGTACCATGTTGGGGTGCAGAGTGACCTCAGATGTTCGGCTTTGTTCAGTGGTTGTCACTCCTCTGATTGATCTTTTTCTCCGGCAGGTCTATAAGGATTTGGATTATGTGGTGAAGAACAAGCTGCTCTTGGAGAACATTCTTGACCTTGAGTTCCAACAACCCATCGATAAGTCAATATTTTATAATGGTGAGCATCCCCCATACAGTGTACCAGATCGCTTCCCTCCTAACTAGTAAATATTAGCAATGACATTTTTAAACTGGTTCCTCAAATACAAGGATGAAATTGCATTATGTTACTGATCCATCTCTGCCTCTATTTCAGATGAACGCCATCATTTTAACCGCGCCCTCTTCTATGGCAACGAGCTGGTGCTGCTTCTCTTCGATACTCTTCTGTTCTGCATCATAGACCTGGGGACACAGAATTTTATCCTGGCCACAATTCTCACTTTTGTCATTCAGAAGGTGAGAAGAACTACTTACTTTAAATGTCTTCCAAGTCCTCTGGCAAGATACTGTACCAATGCTAAATGTTTCCACATCTGTGCAAAATCTAAGGTGCATTGAAGGGTCAGTCCACCCAGAACTGAGATTGCAGGGTCTGTTTGAGGCAGGAAGGTTAACCTCTAAGCTGTCTCTTCTTTTGGGAACTCAATTGGTGGTGAGATCCCTGCCCTGATTTCCTGGGTCTGCACACCTGCTGTGCCCATTATGAGGAGTTCCCACCATCCCTGTGCTGAGTTCCTGGGTCTCTACACCTGCTGTGCCCATTATGAGGAGTTCCCACCATCCCTGTGCTGAGTTCTGGTGTCTACACCTGCTGTGCCCATTATGAGGGGTTCCCACCATCCCTGTGCTGAGTTCCCGGGTCTGTATACCTGCTGTACCCATTATGAGGGGTTCCCACCATCCCTGTGCTGAGTTCTGGTGTCTACACCTGCTGTGCCCATTATGAGGGGTTCCCACCATCCCTGTGCTGAGTTCCCGGGTCTGTATACCTGCTGTACCCATTATGAGGGGTTCCCACCATCCATGTTTTATTTAAAATTACATTAGTTGATGAGGGGGGAGGAGGAACCAAGGAAGGTAAAAAAAATTAAGCAGATTAACCTTTGGCTTTAAGAACGAAAAGACAAAAAACTCCTGCGCACAAGTGGTATACCGGGTTGGAAGATAAATGACACTTGGCTTTGCTGCCTTCACGGATAGGGGTATCCTAGCGGTAATTGACAAGAAGAAAAAAGAAAGGCGCACCAGCCTCGTGCATTATCGTTGGATACATTTATTTAAAAAGGAAATAAAAGAATCCTACTTACAAACATACGTGAAAGTCATGCGTTTAAAAATAATCCACAAAGTCGCAGCAATGCGTCAAAAACGAACCCACTCAAATCAGTCACGGAGGGACTGACAGAGGTCACTGCCGGCTTACGCGTTTCGAAGACAAGTCTTCTTCCTCAGAGCTCAGCCAATTAACCTTTAGCTTTAAGCCCTGATAAAGTACCTTGGAACTCACTAAATGTTTTGGCTTTTTAACAAGCATTACCGCAAATAAATATTTATTTTATCTGGTGTCTGGTGCTCTTCTTTCCACAACGTTTGGAAATATGGATATGTTAATATAGTTGTGATGGGTAGAGATTTGGGGCTATGTTATTGAATACAATGTTGCAGTTTGTGTTTTTGGTATTTGCTCTCACATTGTATAATTATTTATCTGTTTTTGCAGTTTATTCAAACTCTTCGCTCCCTGATCGGAAAGAAAAATCTGTCGGCTCAGACTCTGGTGGAAGAAAGTTTCCTCATCTGAGGACAAGATTCTCATAATAGTTCTTCAACAGTTAACGTGTAACTTATCTCCCCATTTCTTCCCCACTCTTCCCAGACACATACAAGGCCTATCCATCCCTCACTGGGTACAACGGCTAATTCAAGATCCTGCAGCGGCCTAAAAGGACAGGACAAACCGTAAACAGTGATTGCACACTCGTGACCTTACAAATCTATTGTATCTATGTATTTAAATCCTGTAAATACTGAATGTACACATTTCTTTGCATATTTGTAATTTTGTACGTTTATATTTTTGTAAGTAATCCAAATAAATAAACCAGAAATCTGTAAATTTGCCAAATTGTTGATCAATAATTTTTTCAGTAATTGCAGTACATTTGTTTAACTTAACATTTACATCTGGTGTGATAAGCAACTTATTGGTCTATTTTTTATGATTAAAAATAGTGCAGCAAATCTGCATGTACATTTATTCTGTGCAAAAACAAAATGTTCCTTAAGCTACTCTCTCTTCTAAAAGGAATGTTCTTTTATTATAGGCAGCAGTAAAATACCACATTATGACCACTAGATGTAGATAGGGAGCATAGGAATAAAATATTCAAAAACATTTTGGGGCTCCCACATCCTTCCCCGGATGCTTTGATTTTAATTATTGTTGTTACTTGTATTTTCCCCTTTAAAGTTCTGTTTTCTGTCTGAGGATCTCCCCTGTCCGGGGATGGATGTGACTTTTTTTTGAATATTATATTTTGGGATGATGCCTTTTTAAAGGGTGAGTTTTTTATAAGCTCAATCCACATTTTTAAGTTAATATGTGCATAGGAATAAAATACCGCGTTATGACCACTAGATGGAGATGAGGAGCATAGGAATACAATATTGCATTATGGCCACTTAATGGAGATGAGGAGCATAGGAATACAATATTGCATTATGGCCACTAGATAAAGATGAGGAGCAAAGGAATAAAATACCGCCTTATGGCCACTAGATGGAGATGAGCATAGGAATACAATATTGCATTATGGCCACTAGATGGAGATGGGGAGCAAAGGAATAAAATCCTGCATTATGGCTGCTAGATGGAGATAAGCATAGGAATAAAATACTGTATTATGGCCACTAGATGGAGATGAGGAGCAAAGGAATACAATATTGCATTATGGCCACTAGATGTAGCCGAGAAGAATAGGAATAAAATACCATATTATGGCCACTAGATGAAGATGAGGTGCTTAGGAATACAATATTGCATTATAGCCACTAGATGGCGATTAGGAGCAATGGAATAAAATACAGCATAATGGCTGATAGATGGAGATGATGTGTATAGGAATAAAATACAGCATTATGGGCACTAGATGGACATGAGGCACATAGGAAATACATAGGTCTTTGTAACAAGAGATATAACATAGCAATTCTATATAACCAATGGTGAATCAATCACTGTGATTTAAAACACATGGACCGGGAATATTCACCTACAGTGAATGTTTGATGAATGTCATTTATTGCTTTATACATATGCCACTAAGGAGCAAAAAAAAAAAAAAAAAGCGAATGCTGTTAGACTTTTTCCTGTACTGGTCAAATGTTTTTTTTTGTTTTTGTTTTTTTACTTTAAAATGGAAAAAAATTGTATTTGGCCACTAGATGTCACTAAGTATCACAGGAAAATCCTACAATGGTTATCGCCATCTATTGGCCAAATGTGATATTTTCTGTTTTAAAGCAATTTAAAAAGGTTGGTCCAGCACACAGGACATTGTTGTTGCCGATTCATACAGAAGGACTGAAGGTGCACGATCAGTGAGTGAACTACTTTGCAATTTTTAATAAATACACCTCTACGGGGTTAAAATAAAAAAAAATAAAAAGATCTGAGTATTTGACTGGTTCACTATGGAACAGATTGCTTATCCAAAAGATCTGCCTGTGTGATGAAAGACATGTCAGATAAGATAAATGGACTATCGCAATAAACGACTGAGAAAAATACTTTTATTTACATACAGAGGCACACAAAGTTCAAAATATATAACAGTGCTATTACACCGAAAAATATGTGATTGTTTCATCATTACACAGAATCTGCATTTTTCAAGGGATGGTCTAACTAAAATAAATATTTATTCAGGAGTCTGAATTGGTTAAATCACCTAAAGTCTTATTAGTTTTCTCACTACCATCAAGTACTCAGTACCAGCATTTACTGTTAGGTTTCCCCTCAGTAGTTTGTGTCTCTGCCCCTCCCACAATAATGAGATTTACCTGCAGTAGTTTGTGTCTCTGCTCCTCCCACAATAAAGACATTTTCCTGCAGTAATTTGTGTCTCTGCCCCTCCCACAATGGTGAGATTTCCCTGCAGTAGTTTGTGTCTCGGCCCCTCCCACAATGGTGAGATTTCCCTGCAGTAGTTTGTGTCTCGGCCCCTCCCACAATGGTGAGATTTCCCTGCAGTAGTTTGTGTCTCGGCTACTCCCACAATAATGAGATTTCCCTGCAGTAGTTTGTGTCTCGGCCCCTCCCACAATAATGAGATTTCCCTGCAGTAGTTTGTGTCTCGGCCCCTCCCACAATGGTGTGATTTTCCCGGCAGTAGTTTGTGTCTCTGCCCCTCCCACAAGGCCCTAATGAAGGTGTCAGTGTCTCACAGATGGATTTGTAATGGTCATAGCACTGGGGGGCAGGGCTGAGAACTCTGATGGCACTCTATAACCAGCATTGGATTAAAATTTCCGCAACCACAGACAACAGAAAACTTTGGGTGGAGTTGTGCTTTAATAACTGAGAAAATATACTCTTCTTTCTTGGTATGCATAATATTTAGACCCCTTTTCACACTGAGGCAGTTTTCTGGCGTTTGCAGTGGGACGGTGCGATTGCGGGATGTTAGGAAAAGTCCTGCAAGCAGCATCTTTGGGGCGGTTTTTGAGCGCTGTATACAATGCCCACAAAATGCCCCTGCCATTGCAATAAATGGGCAGCGATTCGGAAGCGCTGCAACATGGGTGTTTTTAACCCCTTCTTTGGGGTTAAAAGCGCCCTGGTAGCGTCCGAAAAGCGCCGATAAAATGAGCGACGCTTTACCGCTACTGCACGGGTGGCCCCAGTGTGAAAGGGGTCTTATAGATAATACAAATATAATAATTTTACAAATAAATAAGTGACACGGCAATCTATAGCCTGTAAAATGAGCTATTCTATCACAACGCAAGTCCCAGTTATGTAAACGCCGCGCACGGCTGTAATTTGTAACCTCCGAAGACGGTCTCGGCTGGAAAAATACACAAATTCGCTTTCCTGTTTAACTTTTACACAAATCACATAAAACAAACACTTCTTTCCGCTGCAATCCCTTCAAAGCCGCTCGCCTCTTGGCAGGAGTTCAGAGAAATGAGAATGCCGCCATTAAATCCCCATCCAAACACGGCGCCGTCACTGGGGAGGATCGGCGCAAAGACGGCAATTTTTTATTGAGCGAGGTGAGGGGATGAATTAGCGGGTCAGAGCGCCAGCTGGCGAGTGCAAATTTGTGGCGGGTATTGAAGGACGCAGAGATTGTTTTATGTGAATGGATCACTGAAAACGGATTTCTCCAACCTGCGTGTAAACAATGCAGCGCCCGGTGATGGTCCGGGGGTGAGGTCACGCTACATCAAGTCACGTTTTCCAACAACAGTCATGTTTTCACAATACAGAAATAGATGTGTTAAAAATAATTTATCCAGTTGACCTCTGGAAGATTTACCCCCCTTCCTGACCAGACCATTTTCTGCAATAGGGCATTGCACGGTCGTGCGACACTACCAAAATAAAATTTATGTATTTTTTCCCCACAAATAGCGCTTTCTTTTAGTGGTATTTGATCACCTTTTTTTTCTTGTGCTATAAGCAAAAAAAAAGACAATTTTGAAAAAAAATGTATATATATATATAATCTATCTGCTATAAAACATATCTAATAAAAAAAAAATCAAAATTGAATTTCTTCTTCAGTTTAGGCCAATATGTATTCTGCTACATATTTTTGGTAAAAAAAAAAATCCCAATAAGCGTATTATATTGATTGGTTTACAAACTATGGGATATATTTATGGATTATTTATTTATTTTTTATTTTTTTACCAGTAATGACAGCGATCAGCGACTTATCGGACACCTAACTGACACTTTTTTGGGAACCAGTGACACCAATACAGTGATCAGTGCTAAAAATATGCACTGTCACTGTACTAATGACACTGGCTGGGAAGGGGTTAACATCAGAGCCGATCAAAGGGTTAACTGTGTGCCTAGCCAGTGCTTTACTACTGTGGGGGAGGTGCTTGTACTAGTGGAAGGCAAAGATCCGTGTCCCTGCTTTGCAGAAACACAGGATCCATGCCTTCCATAGTGACACATTGGCAATCTGCCTTGTTTACATAGGCAGACTGCCATTCTGCCTGTGTAACGAATGATCGCCGGGTGCCGGCGGACATCGGGCCTGCCGAGCCCACTGATTGGCTCCCATCCGGTATGGTGCTGGTGATAGGTGAATTAGGACCAAAATCACTGTGGTCATGTATGGTGTTGGCGACACAAGGTTCAGGACCAGGATCACTGTGGTCAGGTATGGTGCTAAGGACAGGAGGATCAGGATCGGGATCACTGTGGTCTGGTATGGCCTAGGGGACAGAAGGATCAGGACTGGGTTCTCCATGGTCTGGTATGGTGTTGGGGATCACTGTGGTTCATGGTGATCAAATATGGTGCTAGGGACAGGAGGATCAGGATCGGGATCACTGTGGTCTGGTATGGCCTAGGGGACAGAAGGATCAGGACTGGGTTCTCCATGGTCTGGTATGGTGTTGGGGATCACTGTGGTTCATGGTGATCAAATATGGTGCTAGGGACAGGAGGATCAGGATCGGGATCACTGTGGTCTGGTATGGCCTAGGGGACAGAAGGATCAGGACTGGGTTCTCCATGGTCTGGTATGGTGTTGGGGATCACTGTGGTTCATGGTGATCAAATATGGTGCTAGGGACAGGAGGATCAGGATCGGGATCACTGTGGTCAGGTATGGTGTTGATAACAGGAGGATTGAGACCAGGATCACTGTTGTCTGGTATGGTTTGGGGGACAGAAGGATGAGGACCAGGATTTCCATGGTCTGGTATAGTGTTGGGGATCACTATGGTCTGGTATGGTATGGTTTTGGGGACAGGAGGATCAGAACCAGGATCATGGTAATCAGGTATGGTGGTAGGGACAGGGTATCAGGACTGGGATCACTGTGGTCTGGTACAGTTTTGAGGATAGAAGGATCAGGACCGGGATCACTATGGTCAGTTATGGTGCTAGAGACAGGAGGATCAGGACCAGGATCACTGTGGTCATGTATGGCATAGGGGTCAGGAGGATCAGAATCACTGTGGTCAGGAATAATGCTAAGGAAAGGAGAATCAGGACGGGATCCCTGTGGTCTGGTATGGTGCTGAGAATGGAAGGATCAGGAGCGGGCTCACTGTGGTCATGGGGTTAACAGTCCTCAAATTTGGATTTATTTTCTCACTCTTGAATAATGTAGTCTTGTGGGTTCCTCGTCCTCTTCATCCTCCGTATCCTCATCACTATCCTCTTCTTCTACTTGTGTCTGTCTCTGAAGGATGCTGGGCAGGCTCTGAAAGAAAAACATCCCCAGATTGTAAAGGTTTATAGCACCAGCAATGCACACAATGATACACAGCAGACTGATAAGCTCATCTTTGTCACTTTGCTCTCTTCTCTTATCAGCATGCTCCTTGCACTGCAGCACAATGATTGGCTCCTTGTCTTGCTTCTCCCTCTCCCTGCCTAAACTCTGCTGTACAGGGACTGCAAGAGGCTAATAACCAGACAGATTCAGGTACTTACACTGCTTGTAATACAATAAATTATGTATTTATGAATACAGCGTTGCATTCATTTGTATTTTTTCTTTTCTGTCCGAAGTTCAGCTTCCAAACTCTACTCACAGGCACATCCACACCTACACCACTTCAAATTCAAAGGGGAAGTTTGAGCGATTTCACAGTGCTTGTTATTTTGTGTTGAGTGGGGCAGAATTACAGTGATGTAAGTGTCCCCACTTTGGAGAATTTCCCTCACTTCCTGTCCTGGGGACACTGGGAGAGGAAGTTAGAGGGACATTTTCTGCAAAGAGGAGGCAGATCGCAATAGGAAAAGTTTGAAATTACAAAGAAAAAGGAGCAGTAGACTAATATTAAAATTCCGTTTTTTATTTGCACCATCCGTTTGAATGCTGAGGCATTTCAAGGGCTCTATGAATATAAAAAGTCTACACACCCCTGTTAAAATGTCAGGTTTCTGTGATGTAAAAAAATGAGACAAAGATAAATCATTTCAGAACTTTTTCCACCTTTAATGTGACCTATAAACCTTACAACTCAGTTGAACAACAAACTGAAATCTTTTAGAGAGGGGAGGGGGAAATAAAAAACATAATTAATAAGTGTGCACCCCCTCTTATAACTGGGGATGTAGATGTGTTCAGAATTAAGCAATCACGTTAAATAGGAGTCAGTACACACCTGACATCAAGTGACTCTGATAACCCCAAATAAAGCTCAGCTTTTCTAGTAGGTCTTTCCTGACATTTTCTTAGTCGCATCCTACAGAAAAACCATGATACGCAGAGAGCTTCCAAAGCATCAGAGGGATCTCATTGTTAAAAGGTATCAGTCAGGAGAAGGGTACAAAAGAATTTCCAAGGCATTATATATACCATGGAACACAGTGAAGAGTCATCATCAAGTGGAGAAAATATGGCACAACGATGACATTACCAAGAACTGGACGTCCCTCCAAAATTGATGAAAAGACGAGAAGAAAACTGGTCAGGGAGGCGGCCAAGAGGCCTACAGCAACATTAAAGGAGCTGCAGGAATATCTGGCGAGTACTGGCTGTGTGGTACATGTGACAACAATCTCCCATATTCTTCATATGTCTGGGCTATGGAGTAGAGTGACAAGACAGAAGCCTTTTCTTACTAAGAAAAACATCCAAGCCCGGCTAGATTTTGCAAAAACACATCTGAAGTCTCCCAAATGTGGGAAAATGTGTTATTATGGTCTGAGGAAAGGAAACCAAGGTTGAACTTTTTGGCCATAATTCCAAAAGATATGTTTGGTGCAAAAACAACAATGCACATCACCAAAAGAACACCATACCCACCGTGAAGCATGGTGGTGGCAGCATCATGCTTTGGGGCTGTTTTTCTTCAGCTGGGGGCATTAGTCAAGGTAGAGGGAATTATGAACAGTTTCAAATACCAATCAATCAATATTGACACAAAACCTTCAGGCTTCTGCTAGAAAGCTGAACATGAAGAGGAACTTCATCTTTCAGCATGACAACGACCCAAAGCATACATCCAAATCAACAAAGGAATGGCTTCACCAGAAGAAGATTAATGTTTTGGAATGGCCCAGCCAGAGCCCAGACCTGAATCCCATTGAAAATCTGTGGGGTGATCTGAAGAGGGCTGTGCACAGGAGATGTCCTCGCAGTCTGACAGATTTGGGGTGTTTTTTTGCACAGAAGAGGGGCAAATATTGCCAAGTCAAGATGTGTAATGCTGATAGACTCAGACCCAAAAACACTGAGTGCTGTAATAAAATCAAAAGGTGCTTCAACAAAGTATTAGTGTAAGGGGGTGCACACTTATGCAACCATATTATTTTATTTTTGTATTTTTACTTCCCTCCACCTAAAAGATTTCAGTTTGTTTTTCAATTGAATTTTACATTTTATAGGTCACATTAAAAGGTGGAAAAAGTTCTGAAATGATTTATTTTTGTCTCATTTTTTTACATCACAGAAACCTGACATTTTAACAGGGGTGTGTAGACTTTTTATATCCACTGTGATATAATGTAATATAATATAATACACATAGGTGTGCGCAGCCTACTGCATTAGGATGTGCACCACAAAGCCCAAACACACACTACCGATCACTCACTATGTTCATTCAGAAAGGTAAGGGGCTGGTAAATTACATATTTACTGGCCCCTTCCCCACTCCTAAAACATCTCAGCAGCAACAGCCGATAGGAGAGGAGGGAAGCTGGCAGCGCTGCAGGGGGGGAAAGATTGGAGCCAGGGCAGATGGGGGAATCTGTGCTTCTCAGGGTTATTAGGGTGTGCCTGGGCACACCAGGCACACCCTGTGCGCACGCCTATGATAATACACAGTGCAGGGGTGAGTAGTAAGTAATGTAGAGTGCAGAGGTCAAAAGTATGTAACATATATGTAATGCACAGTGCAAGAGTCAGTAGTAAGTAATGCACAGTCCAGAGGTCAATAGTATATAATGCAAAGTGCAGAGGTCAGTAGTATGTAACACCCAATGCAGGGGTCAACAATATACAATGCACAGTGCATGAGTCAGTAGTTAAGTAATAAACAGTCAAGGGAATAGAATATTATGCAAAGTGAAGAGCTCGGTAGTAAGTAGATCAGTGCATGAGTCAGGAGTAAGTAATGCACAGTCCAGAGGTCAGTAGTATGTAACACATAATGCAGGGGGTCACTAATATATAATGCAGATGAGACTCAGATGAGGTTCGTACTGCGCAAGTGCCGCGCCTGCGCAGTACAGGGGGGGTCCTTATCCGCCGGGGGAACTTTTTTGGCGGGACACCGGCACTACCTACATCCAGCAGATATCGAATTTTGGACATGCAGCTCCAGAATGTGAGAGTATTTCCATCATGGAATATAAGGTGCACCCAGACCCGAAGACCGGAAGGTTGAATGCCATTCCGGGGCACATTTGACCTTTTGGCACAGTATTCTTACCAGACTGCATGCTTAGTGGAGGGGTCTGAACCTACCACCCCCCCCCCTTTTTAAGTACCTTTTGAACGGGGCACCAACAGAGCGTAGCCACGCTCCTTCTATAGGGTTCTACCAACATCCCATGTGGGCTGTTATATAGAAGCTCCGGCTGTTTTCTCCCTTTTAATTACCGTGAGCAGACAGATGAACCCAACGCTTCCCTCTCTCACAGCTCAGAGCCGCGCATCACATAACGAGGAATCGATCCCTGCGAGCACGTTTATTAATTTCCTGAAACCTTCTCACTTACCGGATCGGTGATTCATGCCAGGCTCTTCACACTGAGGGGATTATTACTGTCCTTCGGGGACATGTTACAGCGCAAGGAAATGTCAGCGGATTTTGTTAACTGCTTCCACCCCGGAAGCTGAAGCGATGTGTACGTTTGTATATATGTACTGTAAGTATGTATGTACCGTGTGAATACTAAATAAAAATTATATATATATATATATATATATATATATATATATATTTATTATTTTTTTATACACACACACACACACACACATTTATATATATATATATATATATATATATATATATATATATTTTTATTTTATTTTTTTATCAAAAAAATTATAAAAAAAAAAGTTTATATATATATATATATATATATATATATATATATATATATATATATATATATATAAATATAAATAAAACACATTCTTTTTTTTAAATAATAATAAAAAAAATATATATATATATATATAATAATATATATTTATTATTTACAAATAATAATAAGAAGAATAAGAACAATTTATATATATAAATTACACACACACACACTTCGGATCTGCTCACTTACCAGAGAGCTCGTACTCCAAGTGGCGTTGGAGGAAGGGTTTGTTGCATTGACCGGTCGCGCGTCTTGCGTTCCGGTGTTAATATGGATCTTGGCACGGAAATCCTGCAAAATATAGACACTGCAATATGATATATTATCATAAAATATATTATAATCATATAATTTGAACCCATTTATTTTATCTCCACCCCCTCAGCTAATGTGACTGTGCACCCCTTACATATCAGGGCCCCATTCACACCTAAGCGTTATGGAAAGGCACGGTCTGCGGTGTGATGCCATTCAAGTTACATGTTGTAGATAAACTATATTACCAAAAGTATTGGGACGCCTGCCTTTACACGCACATGAACTTTAATGGCATCCCAGTCTTAGTCCGTAGGGTTCAATATTGAGTTGGTCCATAAGGAAATGATTCTGGACGGTTGCACTTTCAAAAATCCTTTTCTTGAAGCTTCATATGACAAGTGATTGACAGATAGAGCAGGGGACAAAGAGGTAGACGCGTTTCGCGCAAATGTTAGCGCTTAGTCATTACCTCAAAAGGGACCAAATACGTTCCCTTTAATGTTGATACACTATATTACCAAAAGTATTGGGACGCCTGCCTTCCATGCACATGTCCTTTAACCACTTAAGCCCCGGACCATTTGGTAGCTAGAGGACCAGAGGTGAATTCAGAATTTTGCACTGCGCTGCTTTAACTGTAAATTGTGCGGACATGCAATGTTGTACCCAAACGAAATTTGCGTCCTTTTCTTCCCACAAATAGAGCTTTCTTTTAATGGTATTTGATTGCCTCTGCGATTTTTATTTGTTGCGATATAAACGGAAAAAGACCGAAAATTTTGAAAAAAAATGATATTTTCTACTTTTTGTTATAAGAAAAATCGAATAAACTCAATTGTAGTCATACATTTAGGCCAAAATGTATTCAGCCACATGTTTTTAGTAAAAAAAATGTCAATAAGCGTATATTTATTGGTTTGCGCAAAAGTTATAGAGTTTACAAACTAGGGTACATTTTCTGAAATTTACACAGCTTTAAATTTATGACTGCCTATCTCATTTCTTGAGGTGCTAAAATGGCAGGGCAGTACAAAACCCCCCCAAATGACCCCATTTTGGAAAGTAGACACCCCAAGGAAATTGCTGAGAGGCATGTTGAGCCCATTGAATTTTTTATTTTTTTGTCCCAAGTGATTGAATAATGACTAAAAAAAAAAAAAAATTACAAAAAGTTGTCACTAAATGATATATTGCTCACACATGCCATGGTTATATGTGGAATTTCACCCCAAAATACATTTTGCTGCTTCTCCTGAGTACGGGGATACCACATGTGTGGGACTTTTTGGGAGCCTAGCCGCGTACGGGACCCCGGAAACCAAGCACCGCCTTCAGGATTTCTAAGGGCGCAAATTTTTGATTTCACTCCTCACTACCTATCACAGTTTCGAAGGCCATAAAATGCCAAAATAGCACAAAACCCCCCCCAAAATGACCCCATTTTAGAAAGTAGACACCCCAAGGAAATTGCTGAGAGGCATGTTGAGCCCATTGAATATAATTTTTTTTGTCCCAAGTGATTGAATAATGACAAAAAAAAAAAAAAAATTACAAAAAGTTGTCACTAAATGATATATTGCTCACACATGCCATGGTTATATGTGGAATTACACCCCAAAATACATTTTGCTGCTTCTCCTGAGTACGGGGATACCACATGTGTGGGACATTTTAGGAGCCTAGCCGCGTACGGGACCCCGAAAACCAAGCACCGCCTTCAGGATTTCTAGGCACAAATTTTTGATTTCACTCCTCACTACCTATCACAGTTTTGAAGGCCATAAAATGCCAAAATCGCACAAAACCCCCCCAAATGACCCCATTTTGGAAAGTAGACACCCCAAGCTATTTACTGAGAGGAATGGCGAGTATTTTACAGCTCTCATTTGTTTTTGAAAATGAAGAAAGAAAATATATATATATTTTTTTGTTTTTTCAATTTTCAAAACTTTGTGACAAAAAGCGAGATCTGCAAAATACTCACAATACCTCTCAGCAAATAGCTTGGGGTGTCTACTTTCCAAAATGGGGTCATTTGGGGGGGTTTTGTGCTATCTGGGCATTCCATGGCCTCCGAAACTGTGATAGGCAGTGAGAAGTGAAATCAAAAATTTACACCCTTAGAAAGCCTGAAGGCGGTGCTTGGTTTTTGGGGTCCCGTACGTGGCTAGGCTCCCAAAAAGTCTCACACATGTGGTATCCCCGTACTCAGGAGAAGCAACAGAATGTATTTTGGTGTGTAATTCCACATATGCCCATGGCATGTTTGAGCAATATATCATTTAGTGACAACTTTGTGCAAAAAAAAAAAAAAAATTGTCGTTTTTCCGCAACTTGTGTCAACATATAAAATATTCCATGGACTCGACATGCCTCTCAGTATATAGCTTGGGGTGTCTACTTTCCAAAATGGGGTCATTTGGGGGGGGTTTTGAACTGTTCTGGCATTTTATACACAACATTAGGAAGCTTACATCCACTCTTCTAACCACTTGAAGACAAAGCCCTTTTTGACACTTTTTGTTTACATGAAAACATTTTTTTTTTTTGCAAGAAAATTATGTTGAACCCCCAAACATTATATATATTTTTAAAGCAAAGGCCCTACAGATTAAAATGGTGGGTGTTGCATTTTTTTTTTCTACACAGTATTTGCGCAGCGATTTTTCAAACGCATTTTTTGGGTTAAAAAATACACTTTTTAAAATTTTAATGCACTAAAACACACTATATTGCCCAAATGTTTGATGAAATAAAAAAGATGATCTTAGGCCGAGTACATAGATACCAAACACGACATGCTTTAAAATTTCGCACAAACGCGCATTGGCGACAAACTACATACATTTTTAAAAGCCTTTAAAAGCCTTTACAGGTTACCCCAGTAGATTTACAGAGGAGGTCTACTGCTAAAATGATTGCCCTCGATCTGACCTTCGCGGTGATACCTCACATGCATGGTGCAATTGCTGTTTACATATGACGCCAGACCGACGCTTGTGTTCGCCATTGGGCAAGAGCAGGGCAGGACAGGGGTGCTTTTTTTTTTTTTTTTTTTTTTATTATTAATTTTGCTTTTTTATTTTATTTTTAAATTGTTCCTTCCAAGTATTTTTTTTTTTTTTATCATTTTTATTGTTATCTCAGGGAATGTAAATATCCCCTATGATAGCAATAGGTAGTGACAGGTACTCTTTTTTTGAAAAAACTGGGGTCTAGACCCTAGATCTTTCCTCTGCCCTCAAAGCATCTGACCACACCAAGATCGGTGTGATAAAATGCTTTCCCAATTTCCCAATGGCGCTTTTTATATCCGGGGGGGGGCATTCCCTCCCACTGCTTGTAAAAGCAGTCCAGAGGCTAATTAGCTGCTAGGATTGCTTTTACATGAAAGCCGGCCGCAGGCTGAAAAGAATGATACCAAGATGATACCTAAACCCGCAGGCATCATTCTGGTATAAACATTCAAAGTCCAGCAACATACCAGTACGTTGCTGGTCCTTGTTGGACATGTATTGTAATCTTTTTTTTTCATGCAGCCAGTTGGCTGAACGAAAAAAGAGATTGATCGGTGGGTATGCCCACCATTAGAATACCGCCCTTCATCCACCCACTTCCAATGATGGGCATACACGCACCATTTATATATGCCGAAGCATGGGGGCATCCTCCCGCAAAAAAGTTATGCCGCACACACATGATCGGACTTTTCCACGGGCAAGCCTCCGTCGGAATTTCGACCGTATGTACGCGGCATTAGGAGCAAAATCGCTCCTCCGCCCCTGCTGCCCCAATGCTTCGGCATATATGCTTTTTTTTTTTAACTGTGGTGGTGAAATCACCTCCTACAGCACTGGAGTCGCAGGGATCAGGCCTGTCTCTGCGAACGCTGCAGTTATGTGTGTTTTTGTTTTGTAAGTGACAGTGATCGATCGATACTGCACTTGGGTGGCCTGGGCTGGACGGAGGGGCAAAACGCAGGTGCCAGCAGGTATCTGGGCTGATCCCGCTAACACTGCGTTTTTGGGAACCCTAAACTGCTGGGGACGCTAGTATAGATCTGATCAGATCAGATATTGATCTGTTCAGATACTATACCACTAAGGGGGGTGTATGCTTCACGCGTGGGTGTTAGCGTTACTGGCACTAACCTGACGCTGCCTGGGGTGTGACTCAGACCCTCTCTGATGCTAAAACCTAATTGATATCACCCGCCGGGCGATCAGGGGGTTAAACCTTTATTGGGTTATATACACGGCAGGTGCCCTAACACTATAAAAAGCAAACTAACTAACCAGCGTCACCCGTAACACTTATATGGTGATCACTGGTGAAAGGGTTAACTAGGGGCAATCAGGGGGTTAAACCTTTATTAGATAATATATGGGGGTACCTGACGCTATAAAAACCTGCGGCGAACCTAAAAAAAATTACTGGCTACCGATCTGCATCACCGACACTAAGACAGCGTTTAGAAAAACAATTGCTTAGCGACAGTGGTGATAGGGGGTGAAAGGGTTACCTGGGGGGCGATCAAGGGGGTTAAACCTTTATTAGATAATATATTGGGGTACCTGACGCTATAAAAACCTGCGGCGAACCTAAAAAAAATTACCGGCTACCGATCTGCATCACAGACACTAAGACAGCGTTTAGAAAAACGATCGTTTAGTGATAGTGGTGATAGGGGGTGAAAGGGTTACCTGGGGGGCGATCAAGGGGGTTAAACCTTTATTAGATAATATATTGGGGTACCTGACGCTATAAAAACATGCGGCGAACCTAAAAAAAATTACTGGCTGCCGATCGGCATCACTGACGCTAAGACAGCGATCAGAAAAATGATCGCTAAGCGACAGTGGTGATAGGGGGTGAAAGGGTTATCTGGGGGGTGATCAGGGGGTTAAACCGTTATTAGGGGGGGTTAGGGGGCTACACTGGACCTAAGACTAAACTTTGGTGACACTTTTACAGTCACAAATGTCACTGATTGCAGTGATCACTAAATAAATGGTCACTGCAATCAGTGACACTGTGACTGGGGGCTGGGGGGGTGATCTGGGGGGTGATCTGGGGTGTCTGGGGGGGCGATTTATGTCCCTATGTGTCCTGGTGTCAGTGTAGTGTTGTGTGCACTGACCTGATATCTTCTCTTGTACGGCGCTCGGTATATGTGAGCGCCGCACCAGAGATGACATCACTTCCTCCTGCTCCCTCTGTCTGACACAGACAGAGGGGGCATTTCCATTCGCCGGGAGCGATCGCGAGGGGGTGGCCAGAAACGAATGGCTGCCCCCTCATCCCGGAACGCTCCCGGACACTTAGCCACCGCTCACTGTATAGGAGGGGGGTCCGATTGGACCCCCCAACTGTACAAAGGCAATCACGTACACTCTACGTGATTGTGCCTGTCGGTGCCATTCTGCCGACGTATATATACAGTGAGCGGTCGTTAAGTGGTTAATGGCATCCCAGACTTAGTCCATAGGGTTCAATATTGAATTGGCCCCTTGCAGCTATAACAGCTTCAACTCTTCTGGGAAGGCTGTCCACAAGGTTTAGGAGGGTGTCCATGGGAATGTTTGACCATTCTTCCAGAAGCGCATTTGTGAGGTCAGACACTGATGTTGGATGAGAAGGCCTGGATCGCAGTCTACGATTGAATTCATCCCAAAGGTGTTCTATTGGGTTGAGGTCAGGACTCTGTGCAGGCCAGTCAAGTTCCTCCACCCCAAACTCACTCATCCATGTCTTTATGGACCTTGCTTTGTGCACTGGTGCGCAGTCATGTTGGAACAAACTGTTCTTACAAAGTTGGGAGCATGAAATTGTCCAAAATGTCTTGGTATGCTGACGCCTTAAGAGTTCCCTTCACTGGAACAAAGAGGCCAAGCCCATCCACTGAAAAACAACCCCACACCATAATCCCCCCTCCACCAAATGATTTGGACCAGTGCACAAAGCAAGGTCCATAAAGACATGGATGAGCGAGTTTGGGGTGGAGGGACTTGACTGACCTGCACAGAGTCCAGACCTCAACCCGATAGAACACCTTTGGGGTGAATTAGAGCGGAGACTGAGAGCCAGGCCTTCTCGTCCAACATCAGTGCCTGACCTCACAAATGCGCTTCTGGAAGAATGGTCAAACATTCCCATAGACACACTCCTAAACCTTGTGGACAGCCTTCCCAGATGAGTTGAAGCTGTTATAGCTGCAGAGGGTGGGCCAACTCAATATTGAACCCTACGGACTAAGAATGGGATGACATTAAAGTTCATGTGTGTGTAAAGGCAGGCGTCCCAATACTTTCGGTAATATAGTTAAAGGGTATGTAGATCCTAATAATGAATGTATTTGGCCCCTTTAATCTGTTAGATATACAATTGAAGTGTTTTGTCATATCGGTTTTGAAAAAATATTTGAAAAAAAAATCTGTTGATTCTGACAGAATTTTAGTGCTGCCCTGTGACCCTGCAGTGTTATTGCAAGCATTAATCAACTCTGCCCAGTTCACCCCCTCCCATCTATGTTAAGCAGAGGAGGAGGGGGTATTCTGTAGTCCTGTCCAAAAGGTGCCAACATTTCTTCATATATACAATACAGAGAGTAATGGCCGTACACACGATCCGAATATCGTACGTAAACGGTCGTCAGAGGAAGAATCATACGATTTTCGGATCGTGTGTACACTACTTTCGAGAGCCGATCACGACAGTTCATCCGATATTATTTGATCGGACAAGCGCGACAATTTTCCTCGTACGATACCAGATCGTACGATTTTTGTTTAGTCAGTACAGTTGTCGTCCGAAAATACAACACAAAATACAACACAAATACATTACAACACATGACAGCACTTCCGATTTTTTTTTTTCTGTCGTACGAGAATTTTCGTGACTTTATTACCCTATTCAATTTCTACTTGCGACTATTAAGCGAAAAAGCTCGTAGGATATTCGGATCGTGTGTACGGGCCATAAGTGTTGCCACCCTAGAACAGGAAGTGACAGGAACACTAGGTGAAGGTAAAGAAAAAAAAGGCCTAGAATAATCTATCAAAATATACAGAATAATATAATGACAGATTATTATTATTATACAGGATTTATATTGCGCCAACAGTTTGCATAGCGCTTTACAAAATAAAGGCAGACATTACAGTCACATTACAATTTGGTACAAGAGGAATCAGAGGGCCCTGCTCATTAGAGCTTACAATCTAAAAGGGGAGGGTCAATTGATACAAAAGGTAATAGCTGTGGGGTCGAGCTGATGGAGGAAGTACAAGTTAGTTAGAAGCAGGATAGGCTTCTTTAAAGAGTAGAGTTTTCAGGGATCGTCTAAATATGGATAGATTAGGGGACAGTCGGACAGATTGGGGTAGGGAGTTCCAAAGGATGGGAGAAGCTCTGGAGAAATCCTGGAGGCGAGCATGGGAGGAGGTGACAAGGGAACTAGAAAGCAGAAGGTCTTGGGAGGACCGAAGAGAGCGTCTTGGTTGGTATTTTGGGACTAGGTTAGTGATGTAGCTGGGGGCCAAGTTGTGGGTGGCTTTGTAAATTATTGTTAGTAATTTTATTCGTTGGGTGAGTGGGAGCCAGTGGAGGGATTGGCAGAGAGGGGTGGAGGACACTGAATGGTTGGTAAGGTGTATGAGTCTTGCAGCAGCATTCATGATAGACTGAAGGGGGGATAGTCTATGATAAAGATAAAGAAAACTAATGCAGTCACCACATCTAAGGACTGGTAAGATACAATATAATCCATTTTTATTATTTGGTTTTTATGCACTTTTATATACGGTATATAAAAAAAAAGGGGGTTTCCTATAGATTACCCACTAGAGGGCGTATGGTGCAGCATTTCTGTGCCTGGCGCCCTCTAGTAAGTAACATATGTCTGTCACAATGTACATATACACAGCAGAAGCGTGCAGAGAAGTATGAAGCTGAACAAGAAAAAATATAATTAATAATGTTATATACATACAACCTTTACCGAACATGAAAACAACTGGAATGAACTCAGCACAACTTTTAAATGGTCTTGGAGTACGGAATCAAACATGAACCAATAGGGAGTGATTTCAGTCCTGGGGTACAGTAAATGGTTGTCTCTCATGCCCATCGCCAGGCTGTCTAATCACATTATATGACGCACATCCCTCTCACCTCCATGTCTTTCTCCAGGTCGCAGTCCTGCAGGCTGTGGAAGGCGCTGGTATATACTTCAAGAGCCCGAGCGTGAAATATCATCTCAACTGTCAGGAAGTCCGAGAAGATTTTCTGGTGTTAAGAAAGAAAAAGGACGATCGTCAGTGGAGGCTAGGGTGAGCACATTTCCAAATTACTATTCAGGGACACCCCCCTTCCCAAAAATCAGCTTGTGCTGTAACAAATCACAGCACAGTGATTGGACACAAGAGGTGGGATTTATGATTTCTCCAATCACAAGCAGGGGGTGGGGATTGTGCTCCTCCAGGCATTCCCGGCCAGGACAAGTACTGTCAGTGAGTAAAGCGGTGATGTGGCGGCCTTTTTTGGGGGCGTCAGATTGGCCCGGGGAATGGCTGTGTCAGTTTCATTCCGGGACACTGTATTGTCCTGGAATGAAGGTGCCCAGGACAGACCTGCAAAATGCGGGACTGACCTGGGCAATCCGGGACACGTGGTCACCCTAGTGGAGGAGGGGTCTGTACAGAATAAATGTCTGCTTCTTCTAAACCCTCCCGTGATTGTGAAGTGGACCCTGGGGCCAAACTGCAAAGGGTTATAGCAGGACTTTGCCTTATAAGCAAACATTTGGGAGCAAAACTTTTGTTGACTTTATCCCTGGTGATGTCATCACTGGGGCTCTGTACGTCTCTATGCAATGCAGGAAGATCATGGCTGGTGGGAGGGGCCAGCAGGGTGCTGTACAGAGCTTCCTGAAAATATCACAGCCCCCTGTCTCAGTACTCCTCTCAAGAGCCCTCAGCCCTGATACAAGCAGGGAGGAGTTTTTGTGAATTTCAAATTGCCTAGCTGGGTGGGTATCAGTCTGGAGGAGTGGGCAGGCTGTATTTGCATGCAGACCACCCGAGGTAATGCCCACATGATGCTGAGCCTCCATGTTTGTAAGAACTGAAATCCAATGAATGAAAAGGGCGGGCCAAGGACAGTCAGGCTGGAGAGAAAAGGGTTAGATGAAGCTGGACGTCCTCCAGCCAGGAAATGAGGCAGAGCTCTATCTGACTTGCTGCAGCTTCTAATGCACATTATGAGAAGCTCAGAGTGTGCAGTGAAATCAGAGGAAGGCATTTCAGTCCAGGAGAGGAGCCGGTACAACTGTGCAAGACTGGAGGGAAGTCCAGGGTCAGGTTTAATCTATCCCTTTACCAGACCCATCTCAGTATGATTCTCGCATTAAACATTAAATGCCAGGAAAAGACAAAAAACAACTCTTCCTGGAGGCAGGTCAGAGATATTACACACCATTATGACATTTATTATAGTCTACGGGCCTGGGAATGTGTGGTTTACCCAACAGGCCTGTTTAGGACTCCACTTATCTCCATTCTTATTTTCCCGTTATATGATGGATATTCTAATTCTCTCCTCCACCCTCCAGTGTGCTGCGATCTGCTTTTTATCTGCACATTTTACCTTTCCCTGAAGAATGATAAACCTCCCGCAGAGTGTCAGCCTGTGTCAGACAGAATAGTTTACTGACCCGCAATTGTCTGCAGTGTGTTTACTGCCAGGCCTCATTAATTCTACCCACAGAGACGTCAAGACTGCTAAGAGTCCCTAATCTTCCATGGTTGTCACATTTGTCCTTACAAATAAAGCTTTGTGCATCTGGGATCTGCATGTGAAAGCACACTCGGCTCCAGTCTGTGTGGGGGTCCTTGTCTGTCTGGCTGCAATGTGCTGACGTGGCAGTCATTGTCAGGAACTGGATCACCTGCTGGGGGCACTGTGGTTTCCCTGGGCGGAGGGTTGTAATTCCAGTGTCCTCCAGCAGGCGTCTCCCAGCAACCAGCAGACCCCACTAATCAGTTTCCACCTGATGCTGGCTGCTGGGAGGGTATTTAGGTCCTCCCTTACTAAGTACCTCTTGTTTTCCCTGCTGCCAGATCCTGATAGCAACTATGCTGTTCCCTTTTTCTATTTAAAATGGCCAGAGTTCCACTATCATCTGATCAATGAGTATTCCATGCTGTCTATCTACACACAATAAATACCTGAATGTCTTTAATTTTCTGCTCCTGGAAGGTGTCAATGGCCTCCTCTAGCTGTTGTGTGGTCCGGGCTGCATCCACTGATGCTCTCTGGACATTGGATTCGGCCTGTGAGGATTGAACGTCCCAAATCAACAATCAATTTCATATGAGTACAAATCTGGACTGACTTCTGAGTCAGTAATGGTCTTCTTTTTTTTTTATGGGGGTACTCAAGTGCAGCCCATGACATTGCTAAAGGGTGGTGATTGTAATGTTATAGAAAACTGTCAGTGACAACGGACATACTACAGGAGATGGTCAGAGGCCACAGACATGCTACAGGAAAGGATCAGAGACTGCAGACATAGTACAGGAGATGGTCAGAGACAGCAGACATATTACAGGAGATAGTCAGAAACTGCAGGCATACTACAGGAGATGGTCAGAGACTGCAGGCATACTACAGGAGATGGTCAGAGACTGAAGACATACTACAGGAAATGGACAGAGACCGCAGTCATACTACAGGAGATAGTCAGAGACTGCAGACATATTACAGGAGATGGTCAGAGACTGCAGACATGCTACAGGAAAGGATCCGAGAGTGCAGACATACTACAGGAGATGGTCAGAGACTACACACATAATATAGGAGATGGTCAGAGACTGCAGACATAATTTAGGAGATGGTCAGAGACTGCAAACACACTACAGGAGATGGTCAGAGACTGCAGACATAATACAGGAGATGGTCAGAGGCCACAGACATGCTACAGGAAAGGATCAGAGAGTGCAGACATAGTACAGGAGATGGTCAGAGACAGCAGACATATTACAGGAGATAGTCAGAAACTGCAGGCATACTACAGGAGATGGTCAGAGACTGCAGGCATACTACAGGAGATGGTCAGAGACTGCAGACATACTACAGGAAATGGACAGAGACCGCAGTCATACTACAGGAGATAGCCAGAGACTGCAGACATATTACAGGAGATGGTCAGAGACTGCAGACATGCTACAGGAAAGGATCCGAGAGTGCAGACATACTACAGGAGATGGTCAGAGACTACACACATAATATAGGAGATGGTCAGAGACTGCAGACATAATTTAGGAGATGGTCAGAGACTGCAAACACACTACAGGAGATGGTCAGAGACTGCAAACAACTAGAGCCCAGTCTAAAGGATATATTCCTTCACTGACCTGAGTGAGAACCTAGGTAAGGAAAACTCAGACTAATGTCACAGTAAGTGCCAATGGGCTGTAAGGCCACAGGTTAGGCACCAGAGCTCCAATGAATGTTGTCATTCATACACCAACAGGAAATCATATTATTACATATTGATGCTGGGGATGTACGATTTTGTTATAATTTATAGTCTACAATGGAAAATATTTCTGGTAAAAAAGAAGAACTTTTTGTAGATCCCTTTTGAGCTAAATTCCAATGCTCTATGTCAGGACTTCTCAACCAGGGTTCCTCCAGAGGTTGCTAGGGGTTCCTTTAGCTATCAGCAATCTTTGCCTCTCTAATAAGTTCACACTGACACCATTGATCCTTTTTGCTATCTCTAAGGGGGAAATCTTTCCCAATGACCACAAGTGTAAGGAGCATTCTTCCCACTGACCATCACACTAATGTATCATCATGAGTTGTAGATATAAGAATTTTTAGCAGGGGTTCCCTGAGGCCAGAAAGTTATTGCAAGAGTTCATCTGTGTTAAAAGTATTGAGAAAGGCTGCTCTATAAACTGTGCACAGGGGCAAACTTTACAGAAGATTCTGAACTTTTTGTAGTCTAAATAAAAACCTGCCCTTTGCCTTATAATATCAAACCGCTAAGTGGATGGATCTGCATTCATACCATGATGCAGGGTCAGAACTGGGGGGGGGGGCAGCTGCCCTGTCTTTATGTGTTGGGCAAGGGGCACCAAATGAGCTTTAGAGCCTGCCCTCATCCCTTCCATTCCATTCTATACTGACCAACCAGGACTGCCCTACGTAACAGGTTGAACCAGGGTGGAGAAGTGATGTCTCCAGTGGTCAGGTCCAATGTCTGAACCAGTGCCAGGGCTGCTGTTAGAAATCATGGGGCCCGGTATGGCCTTCCTGACGGGGTCCCCCAATCCCAACTACACCACCCCCCAAGGTGCAGTGGAACAGCAGCACTGACTTTATCTGCCAACACTAGGGTGACCAGACATCCCCGGTTTCAGGGGACAGTCCCCGGATTGAGGACACTGTCCCCGGACCAAGTCTGTCCCTGGTTTTGTCCCCGGATTGGATTTGAACAGGGGCTGGGGCAATTTCAAAGACAGTCAGTGCAGAATAAAAAAAAATAATCTGAATTACACACCCCCGCTCCGCCGCTCTTACTAGCTTAGGGGGTGTACTTTTTTCCATTATCTGTGCCCCTTTCTGATGATCATGTGCTGGTCGGAGCGGAGGGAATATTTCTTCAGTTTCGGGTGCCCAATCAGCTCCGCACGCATGTTCTTCTGCCTTGGCTCAAGTCCCAGCCAGCCGCCAGCCTGCTTATCTCCTTGCCTTCCCTGGCGGAGTGATCTTCCTCCGCACCCCACCCAGTAGTAGCCGGGGCCCGGAGAGTGAGACTTGAGATGCTGTGAGGCGGGTGGCAACTGGCAGAGTCGCTGATTGCCGCCATTGCTAGTAAAAAAAAATATGCCCCCGGATTTCATTTTAAAAATCTGGTCACCTTAGCCTACACCCCAAAAATTCAAAAAAAAATCCTCCTCTGCTCCCACTTCCTAAGCTGCTCTATTGACGTAATGAGGTCCAGGGAAATGTAGTTTAAGCCCTGGTAAGCAAATAGGAGTGGGGGTGTGATCTAGTAAAATCAATTTATTCATTTAAGCAGAAATGTACAATAAAGCTGCCCCGAGCCCCCCTGTTTAGATGATGAGGCCTGGGCCCAGTACAACAGGACCAGTTGTACTGCCTTATCAGAGGCCCTGGCACTAGGTGCCTGTCATTTTTTTGTTGTTGCACCTCGCAACTGTCAGACAGGCAGAAGCAGCACTGGGGATAATCCAGGGAAGGACACATTGAGCTGATTACAGGGGGAGGGAGAGATCTATCTGATTAGCAGGAGAGATTACAACTCGTTAAAACAAACTCCCACGCTCTAATGAGGGCTCGGCTCGCAGGCATAATGAGATAACGCAGAGCACCTCCATGGGAATTAATGATGTCTAGACTTTCATAATAAGCGCTCATCATCTTTATAGAAGGGGCATACGAGGCGGACAACTTTGTACCATCTATACTGAACATCTATACTGAACAATACCACATTATTGTGCTGACACGGTGATCACATGGCCTTGTTTATCAAGAAGGGTTTTTGTTGGGGTTCCTCTGTTCTTTGATATCTAAGGAGATATAGATATCCATCTCCAGAATATGTTAGGACAGGTCCAAAATAGTCAAGAAGAGCTTGCAATATCCTCAGGGACCAATGAAAGCCCATTGCACCCTTAAAGTTTACATTTAATCTGCTTATATTTTAGCTTTCCTGGTTCCTCCCCCATCAACATGCTAATGATATTTTTAAATAAAGTTTTTATGTTTTCATTACATGCATTATTATAAACCAAGCGATATCATAACTGGGTCTTTGTGCATCTCTATGCAATGCAGGCAGATCATGGATGCGGGAAGGGGTTAACAGGGTGCACCCTGCCTCAGTACTTCTCTCAAGACCCCCCAGCCCTGAAGCAAGCAGTAGGTGGCTCTTGGGAGGAGTTATGCAAATATCAAAATGCCCGTGCCAGTCTGGAGGAGTGGGTGGTCATAGGCAGGCAGTATTTGCATGCAGACCACCTTATGTATATGTGCTGAACCTCCTTGATTGAAAGAACTAAAATCCAATGAATAAAAAGGGGTAGGCCAGGGACAGTGAAGGAAGGGGCTAGATGATGCTGGATGGGTGTCACTAAGGCAGAGATGTCCAGAGAGGAACATGGAGGGTGCCACTAAGGCAGAGATGTCCAGAGAGGAACATGGAGGGTGTCACTAAGGCAGAGATGTCCAGAGAGGAACATGGAGGGTGTCACTAAGGCAGCGATGTCCAGAGAGGAACATGGAGGGTGTCACTAAGGCAGAGATGTCCAGAGAGGAACATGGAGGGTGTCACTAAGGCAGCGATGTCCAGAGAGGAACATGGAGGGTGTCACTAAGGCAGCGATGTCCAGAGAGGAACATGGAGGGTGTCACTAAGGCAGAGATGTCCAGAGAGGAACATGGAGGGTGTCACTAAGGCAGAGATGTCCAGAGAGAAACATGGAGGATGCCACTAAGGCAGAGATGTCCAGAGAGGAACATGGAGGGTGTCACTAAGGCAGAGATGTCCAGAGAGGAACATGGAGGGTGTCACTAAGGCAGCGATGTCCAGAGAGGAACATGGAGGGTGTCACTAAGGCAGAGATGTCCAGAGAGGAACATGGAGGGTGTCACTAAGGCAGCGATGTCCAGAGAGGAACATGGAGGGTGTCACTAAGGCAGCGATGTCCAGAGAGGAACATGGAGGGTGTCACTAAGGCAGAGATGTCCAGAGAGGAACATGGAGGGTGTCACTAAGGCAGAGATGTCCAGAGAGGAACATGGAGGATGTCACTAAGGCAGCGATGTCCAGAGAGGAACATGGAGGGTGTCACTAAGGCAGAGATGTCCAGAGAGGAACATGGAGGGTGTCACTAAGGCAGAGATGTCCAGAGAGGAACATGGAGGGTGTCACTAAGGCAGAGATGTCCAGAGAGGAACATGGAGGGTGTCACTAAGGCAGCGATGTCCAGAGAGGAACATGGAGGGTGTCACTAAGGCAGAGATGTCCAGAGAGGAACATGGAGGGTGTCACTAAGGCAGAGATGTCCAGAGAGGAACATGGAGGGTGTCACTAAGGCAGCGATGTCCAGAGAGTAACATGGAGGGTGTCACTAAGGCAGAGATGTCCAGAGAGGAACATGGAGGATGTCACTAAGGCAGAGATGTCCAGAGAGGAACATGGAGGGTGTCACTAAGGCAGCGATGTCCAGAGAGGAACATGGAGGATGTCACTAAGGCAGAGATGTCCAGAGAGGAACATGGAGGATGCCACTAAGGCAGAGATGTCCAGAGAGGAACATGGAGGGTGTCACTAAGGCAGAGATGTCCAGAGAGGAACATGGAGGGTGTCACTAAGGCAGCGATGTCCAGAGAGGAACATGGAGGATGTCACTAAGGCAGAGATGTCCAGAGAGGAACATGGAGGATGCCACTAAGGCAGAGATGTCCAGAGAGGAACATGGAGGGTGTCACTAAGGCAGAGATGTCCAGAGAGAAACATGGAGAGTGTCACTAAGGCAGAGATGTCCAGAGAGGAACATGGAGGATGTCACTAAGGCAGAGATGTCCAGAGAGGAACATGGAGGGTGTCACTAAGGCAGAGATGTCCAGAGAGAAACATGGAGAGTGTCACTAAGGCAGAGATGTCCAGAGAGGAACATGGAGGATGTCACTAAGGCAGAGATGTCCAGAGAGGAACATGGAGGGTGTCACTAAGGCAGAGATGTCCAGAGAGGAACATGGAGGGTGTCACTAAGGCAGAGATGTCCAGAGAGGAACATGGAGGGTGTCACTAAGGCAGCGATGTCCAGAGAGGAACATGGAGGATGTCACTAAGGCAGAGATGTCCAGAGAGGAACATGGAGGATGCCACTAAGGCAGAGATGTCCAGAGAGGAACATGGAGGGTGTCACTAAGGCAGAGATGTCCAGAGAGAAACATGGAGAGTGTCACTAAGGCAGAGATGTCCAGAGAGGAACATGGAGGATGTCACTAAGGCAGAGATGTCCAGAGAGGAACATGGAGGGTGTCACTAAGGCAGAGATGTCCAGAGAGAAACATGGAGAGTGTCACTAAGGCAGAGATGTCCAGAGAGGAACATGGAGGATGTCACTAAGGCAGAGATGTCCAGAGAGGAACATGGAGGGTGTCACTAAGGCAGAGATGTCCAGAGAGAAACATGGAGAGTGTCACTAAGGCAGAGATGTCCAGAGAGGAACATGGAGGATGTCACTAAGGCAGAGATGTCCAGAGAGGAACATGGAGGATGACACTAAGGCAGAGATGTCCAGAGAGGAACATGGAGGGTGTCACTAAGGCAGAGATGTCCAGAGAGAAACATGGAGAGTGTCACTAAGGCAGAGATGTCCAGAGAGGAACATGGAGGATGTCACTAAGGCAGAGATGTCCAGAGAGGAACATGGAGGGTGTCACTAAGGCAGAGATGTCCAGAGAGGAACATGGAGAGTGTCACTAAGGCAGAGATGTCCAGAGAGGAACATGGAGGGTGTCACTAAGGCAGAGATGTCCAGAAAAGAACATGGAGGGTGCCACTAAGGCAGAGATGTCCAGAAAGGAACATGGAGGATGTCACTAAGGCAGAGATGTCCAGAGAGGAACATGGAGGGTGTCAGTAAGGCAGAGATGTCCAGAGAGGAACATGGAGGGTGTCACTAAGGCAGAGATGTCCAGAGAGGAAAATGGAGGATGTCACTAAGGCAGAGATGTCCAGAGAGAAACATGGAGAGTGTCACTAAGGCAGAGATGTCCAGAGAGGAACATGGAGGATGTCACTAAGGCAGAGATGTCCAGAGAGGAACATGGAGGATGACACTAAGGCAGAGATGTCCAGAGAGGAACATGGAGGGTGTCACTAAGGCAGCGATGTCCAGAGAGGAACATGGAGGATGCCACTAAGGCAGAGATGTCCAGAGAGGAACATGGAGGATGCCACTAAGGCAGAGATGTCCAGAGAGGAACATGGAGGGTGTCACTAAGGCAGAGATGTCCAGAGAGAAACATGGAGAGTGTCACTAAGGCAGAGATGTCCAGCGAGGAACATGGAGGATGACACTAAGGCAGAGATGTCCAGAGAGGAACATGGAGGGTGTCACTAAGGCAGAGATGTCCAGAGAGAAACATGGAGAGTGTCACTAAGGCAGAGATGTCCAGAGAGGAACATGGAGGATGTCACTAAGGCAGAGATGTCCAGAGAGGAACATGGAGGGTGTCACTAAGGCAGAGATGTCCAGAGAGGAACATGGAGAGTGTCACTAAGGCAGAGATGTCCAGAGAGGAACATGGAGGGTGTCACTAAGGCAGAGATGTCCAGAAAAGAACATGGAGGGTGCCACTAAGGCAGAGATGTCCAGAAAGGAACATGGAGGATGTCACTAAGGCAGAGATGTCCAGAGAGGAACATGGAGGGTGTCAGTAAGGCAGAGATGTCCAGAGAGGAAAATGAAGGATATCACTAGGGCAGAGATGTCCAGAGAGGAACATGGAGGGTGTCAGTAAGGCAGAGATGTCTAGAGAGGAACATGGAGGATGTCACTAAGGCAGAGATGTCCAGAGAGGAACATGGAGAGTGTCACTAAGGCAGAGATGTCCAGAGAGGAAAATGAAGGATATCACTAGGGCAGAGATGTCCAGAGAGGAACATGGAGGGTGTCAGTAAGGCAGAGATGTCTAGAGAGGAACATGGAGGGTGTCACTAAGGCAGAGATGTCTAGAGAGGAACATGGAGGGTGTCACTAAGGCAGAGATGTCCAGAGAGGAATATGGAGGGTGTCACTAAGGCAGAGATGTCCGGAGAGGTACATGGAGAGTGTCACTAAGGCAGAGATGTCTAGAGAGGAAAATGGAGGATGTCACCAAGGCAGAGATGTCCAGAAAGGAACATGGAGGGTGTCACTAAGGCAGAGATGTCCGGAGAGGTACATGGAGGGTGTCACTAAGGCAGAGATGTCCAGAGAGGAACATGGAGGATGTCACTAAGGCAGAGATGTCTAGAGAGGAACATGGAGGGTGTCACCAAGGCAGAGATGTCCAGAGAGGAACATGGAGGGTGTCACTAAGGCAGAGATGTCTAGAGAGGAACATGGAGGGTGTCACTAAGGCAGAGATGTCCAGAGAGGAACATGGAGGGTATTACTAAGGCAGAGATGTCCAGAGAGGAACATGGAGGGTGTCACTAAGGCAGAGATGTTCAGAGAGGAACATGGAGGGTGTCACTAAGGCAGAGATGTCCAGAGAGGAACATGGAGGGTGTCACCAAGGCAGAGATGTCCAGAAAGGAACATGGAGGGTGTCACTAAGGCAGAGATGTCCAGAGAGGAACATGGAGGGTGTCACTAAGGCAGAGATGTCCAGAGAGGAACATGGAGGATGTCACTAAGGCAGAGATGTCCAGAGAAAAACATGGAGGGTGTCACCAAGGCAGAGATGTCCAGAGAGGAACATGGAGGGTGTCACCAAGGCAGAGATGTCCAGAGAGGAACATGGAGGGTGTCACTAAGGCAGAGATGTCCAGAGAGGAACATGGAGGGTGTCACTAAGGCAGAGATGTCCGGAGAGGAACATGGAGGGTGTCACTAAGGCAGAGATGTCCGGAGAGGAACATGGAGGATGTCACTAAGGCAGAGATGTCCAGAGAGGAACATGGAGGATGTCACTAAGGCAGAGATCCGAGAACAAAGGAAATCGATAGGCAATCTGCAGGATTAGGTTATGGATAGGCTGTAGGGTTAGGTGCTTGCATCTGTCTTCTGTGTTATTATATATGGATATTTGGCAGAGAAGCTAACGATCAGTTTTCAGCCTGCTAGAGCTAAATATGCCTTTTTGCAATGGAAAGGTCTCTCTGTGAAATTGAGAGCATACTGACTGTGTGATCTGAGCCAAAGCCAGACCCATCCACATTCAGCATTACTGTAGCTGCAAAACTGGAGACACATAGGGGTCTATTTAGATTTAAAAAATAGCTGTGTGAATGTCTCAATCATTCAGTCGCTGTCTTACCGTGTTTCCCCGAAAATAAGACCGGGTCTTATATTAATTTTGGGTACAAAAAATACACTAGTGCTTATTTTCAGGGGATGTCTTAAAAAGTTCTCTGTCTTCTCCCCCCTGTCAGGCCAGGAGTCATTTTTTTGGGGAAGTAAAATGTCAAAATACTATCTTAGTTAAAAACCTTATACAATTCTGTGGTCTGTTTTATAGGGGGATTGTGCTGGTGTAGGGTGCTGTGCGTCTCCATTTGTGGCAGTTTTATGAAAAGCTCTTGTTGGGGCTCACATGATCTACCTCAGTTCTTCTCCGCTCTGAGATCCCAGGTGACGTCAGCCTGTTCCGAGAACTGCAGAGGGAGGGGCCGCAGACGTCAGCCGGGAGGAGCAAAGAAGAAAGAGCCGCGATCCCCGCTGATGTCAGCCCGCTCCGAGAACTGCAGAGGGAGGGGCCGCAGACGTCAGCCGGGAGGAGCAAAGAAGAAAGAGCCGCGATCCCCGCTGATGTCAGCCCGCTCCGAGAACTGCAGAGGGAGGGGCCGCAGACGTCAGCCGGGAGGAGCAAAGAAGAAAGAGCCGCGATCCCTACTGATGTCAGCCCGCTCCGAGAACTGCAGAGGGAGGGGCCGCAGACGTCAGCTGGGAGGAGCAAAGAAGAAAGAGCAGCGATCCCCACTGATGTCAGCCCGCTCCGAGAACTGCAGAGGGAGGGGCCGCAGACGTCAGCCGGGAGGAGCAGAGAAGAAAGAGCCGCGATCCCCACTGAGGTCAGCCCACTCCAAGCACTAAAGAGGGAGGGGCCGTCTGCCGGGTGGAAAAGGAGAGGAGAAGATCTCTGGCAGTTATAAATGGGGTATTTTACATGGTGCTGTTGCAGTGGGAGGCACACTGCACCTGGGATCTCTTTCAAAAACGGATTACAGCTTTTTGCATTAACTTTACTAGGGCTTATTTTTGGGGTAGGGCTTATATTGCAGCCCTTCCTGATAAACAAGATAGGTCTTATTTTCGGGGTAGGGCTTATTTTCGGGGAAACACGATATATAATCCTGTATTTTTCTACCCAACCTACATTGAAGTACATTTATACAGTAATGTATCTAGACTAATAATTTTCAGTGTGGTGCTTTAATCTCAGATTCTTTTACTTGCACTAAAAATCAATAAAAATGTGGGAACTCTTGTCATCCACTGTAATACTAATAAATATATACTTTTCCAAATAAATGAAAACCCAACCAAATTTTTTTATTTTTCCCCACTCCATCTAAAACATAAAAAAGTAAAAAAAAAAAAAATTTGGTATTTTAATATTAATGTTTTTTATTATATTATTATGTGTTAATTTATTATTGTTATAAATAAAAATATTATTTTAAATTATAATATAATTATTAATTACATATTTTTAAACAAATTGAATTCATTTAAATGTTACATTATTAAAAAATTTATATTTTAGTATTTTGCAAATTTAAGATGGAAACAATCTGTTTCCTGGTTTTAGTGTTGCCTGATGTTTTCCTTTAGGCCTGGTTCACACATATGCATTTTTAGTGCCTTTTCTGTTTTTCAGAAACACACTACAGTCCATTTAACATGGTTTCCTATGGATGTAGTTCACAACTGTGCATTTTATGGAAAGGGCCAGGGATTTTTTTTCTGGTTTTTGGTTCCATAGACTTCAATGGATCAAAAATATGTATTGAAAAATGCAAAATGTACCTGCAATATGCAAATTACAACCTGCATAAGTGTGAACCAGGCCTTAATTCTTGCAGACAGATTTGCACATAAACATATTATACGTGGTCTTCTGTTCTAAAATCTACAGACATGAGCAACACAGGAAATTAATTCTACACTAATGGTCTCCAACCTGTGGCTTGTGGGTCACATGCAACTCTTATCTTCATGTTAGTTTGCTCGGGATGGCCTCTATGCTCTGAGCCTGAAGCAGCCATCTTTTTGGAAGGCCCTCTATATTAAAGCCCCCGTTCAGCCAAAAACGTTTATTTCTGATAGAGTGGGGAATAAGGGCTCTTTGGAGGTCTTTAAAGCTATATGTGTCCATGACGGGAATCTTTCCCTTCACTGGCCAAGTGGGCAGAGCCGTGACATCCAACATAGAGATCTCATAAATGCATTGCCAAAAATTTAAGCTATCATTGGGACAATTTGGTCTGTTTTCAGCCACAAAAGCAGAATTGCTGCTCTGAGTATTGATTCTCTCACCCTATGTGTGAGTCCCTGCTTCCTATGTCTGCCTGTGGCTCACAAGCTACGAGTTGCGGACACCGCTTTGCACAGATAACAAACGGTGCTCTAGAGCAGATAGACCACATGGGGCATTACCTTGTTTTGAGCTTCACTGGAAGACTAGAATGCAACCACAACAAGAAAACACAAAAAGCTCTTTTACACAACTAAAAAACACTTATATCACAAATTTCATATAAATTTGTCCCTGTGCTGAGCAGATGTGTTTGGTTATCAGAAACTGCCATTGTATTACACTCCAGCCAAAACATTCTTTTTAGAACCTTTGTTGGGTATTTACTGCAGATGCCAACAATCCCGCATCCTGACTCTCTGTCCCATGGATGCTGTGTACCGAACCATGTCCTAGGATCACACAGCATCAACCTTATTTAAATTACCTTACTGTACAGCACCTTGAAAAGGGTATTTATTGCAGGAATCAGGGCTACAAGTGGGCAGACCGTACATATTTAGAGGATGAGTCTGTGTAGAACCAACCTCGAAAGTGTGAGCAAAGGATGGTCCATGCATATTTAAAGGCTGGGTCTGGGTAGGACTATACTGGAAATTGTGAGTAAAGCATGGTCCATGCATATTTAAAGGCTGGGTCTGGGTAGGACTATACTAGAAAGTGTGAGTAAAGCATGGTCCATGCATATTTAAAGGCTGGGTCTGGGTAGGACTATATTGGAAAGTGTGAGTAAAGCATGGTCCATACATATTTAAAGGCTGGGTCTGGGTAGGACTATACTGGAAATTGTGAGTTAAGCATGGTCCATGCATATTTAGAAGTTGGGTCTTGATAGGACCCACCTGGAAAGTGAGAGTGAGGGATGGTCCATGCATATTTAGAGGTTGGGTCTGGATAGGACCGTCCAGGAAAGTGTGAGTAAAGGGTGGTCCATGCATATTTAGAAGTTGGGTCTGGGTAGGACCATCCAGGAAAGTGTGACTAAAGGGTGGTCCATGAATATTTAGAAGTTGGGTCTGGGTAGGACCAACCTGGAAAGTGTGAGTAAAGGGTGGTCCATGCATATTTAGAATTTGGGTCTGGGTAGGACCAACCTGTAAAGTGTGAGTGAAGGATGGTCCATACGTATTTAGAAGCTGGGTCTGGGTAGGACCTTCTTGGAAAGTGTGAGTAAAGGGTGGACCATGCATATTTAGACGCTGGGTCTGGGTAGGTAGGACCTTCCTGGAAAGTGTGAGTAAAGGGTGGACCATGCATATTTAGAAGCTGGGTCTGGGTAGGACTATATTGGAAAGTGTGAGTGAAGGATGGTCCAAGCATATTTAGAGGTTGGATCTTGGTAGAACCATCCCGGAAAGAGTGAGTAAAGGGTGGCCCATACATATTTAAAGGTTGGGTCTGGGTAGGACCATCCTGGAAAATGTGAATGAAGGGTGATCCATGCATATTTAAAGGTTGGGTCTGGGTAGGACTATCCTGGAAAGTGTGAGTAAAGGGTCTGTCCAATCAATGCTGTGTCCTGGGCCATGTCCTGGGATCACACAGCATCAACCTTATTTGAATTACTGCACATGCGTAGAAAAATGAAAAGGCACACATTGCAATCATCAGAGCCATGAGTGGGCAGTGCCTACATATTTAGAGGCTGTCTCCGGGTAGGACCAACCTGGAAAGTGCGAGTGAATGATGGTCCATGCATATTTAGATGCAAGGTCTGGGCAGAACCAACCCATAGAGTGGGAGTGATTTAGGTTTTGCCCGCTGCAGACCGCAGTTAAAAATAGAAACAAATTACAGGACCAATGACCCCGGTCAAGCAGAAAGCAGAGTGGCCCCTGTCTTACATAAAGGATATGAAGGCAGTGAGCCCACAATGGGACCTTTACAGATAAATTACTTAAAGGCGAAATGAATATTGATGAACAGTAGAAGAAGACTGTAACAAAGGTACTTTAATATTTCTGTCCGGAGATCAGCTTTAAGTTTAATCAGTTCCAAAAAAAAAGAAAAATAATAATTTTGGAAATTAAATTAAACCCGTCAAGACAAGCAAGACGTACGGACAGGGACGCGTCATTATATCGGGTGATAATGAAAATATAACGGGTGGCAAGATGAGAATTGCGCACCATTTATTGTTATTATCTGTTAATTCTCACCCCGTCAGCCTGGTGTCACATGCACAGTGAGGACACATATGTCTTTATTAAGAAATAAAACACTATAAATAAAAAGATAAGTCTTCAGCTCTAGACAAACTTTTTATTTTAATTAAAGCCCAACTTTACCTTTGTGCTATGTTTTATAAATAATAGTTCAGATTGCTAGAATTTAGAAAAATCTCTCGCTGTGATACTCACCTCCTCTCCAACACTGCCACCACCAGACTCATCACTCTGCATCCCAGCACTGCTCCTCTTCTGGGGTAAATGACCCCCAGTGTCACCATTTAATCCACATTCTGTGAACCCAGGCTGTTGAGGTCATAGAAATGCCCACTGGGAAGTGCATCATGATGCTGGCCGCAGCTCACCATAATCCTGGACAGAGCAGTGCTGATGCCCACAGAAGAAGAGGAGTAGGGCTTTAAAGTGAACCTGCACCTTGTCCATCTGGAGACATTTCCTCCCACTTCCAGTTGTGCACTCAGGACAGGAAGTGAGGGGAAAATTTCCCTCAAATGACATGGCCATGTCATGTCAGCTATGACCTGGTGACCACATTTGGTTTCTTAGTGAATACATTTATATAACTCCAGCTGTCAGTTGTTACACTTACCTCTCCTGGGATTCAGCGCTGGGTCTCCTGTCTGGCGCCTGGCCGCCCGACATGTCTGGGTTTCACCTGGAGTGCTACTGGCGCAACCAATCAGATGAAGTCTCTCCTGATTGGTGCCTTCTTTAAAGTGTGAAGCAATAGGTAACTTGGTGTTTGAGCAATGTGTAGCTATGCTGCAGTATATAGTGTAGCTATGCTGCAGTATATACAGTGTCTCCTGTTTCCACCCTGCTTGCCTCCAGCCTCTAGGTACTCTGTGATTTTCAAGTGTGCTCCCAGTGCACGTATCTTCTAGTGACTGCAATGCGCCCAGCGTACTCTGTGGCTCCAAGTGCGTTCCTAGTCCCTGTGCTATCTAGTAACTCCAGTAGGCCCAGTGTACTCCAAGATTCCATGGGCGCTTATAGCGTTTGTGTCATACAGTGACTCCAGTGTACCTAGTGTGCCCAATGACTCCAAGTGCAGTCCCAGCCCCCGTGTAATGACTCCAGTGCACCCAGTATACTCTGTGACTCCAAGTGTGCTCCCAGTCCCTGTGTCATCTATTGATTCCAACACGCCCAGTGTGCCCAGTGACTCCAAGTGCACTTCCAGTCCCTGTTTCATCTAGTGACTACAGTGCACCCTGTGTACTCCATGGTTCCAAGTGCACTTATGGTCCTTATGTCATCTAGTGGCCCTGGTGCACTCAGTGTTCCCAGTAGTTCCAAGTGCTCTCCCAGTCCCCATGTCATCTAGTGACTCCAGTGCGCCCAGTGTACTCTGAGTCAAAGTGTGCTCCCAGTCTCTGTGTCATCTAATGACTTCAGTGTGCCTAGTGTACTCTGGGATTCCAAGTGTGCTTATAGTTCTTGTGTCATCTAGTGGCTCTAGTGCACCCGGCGTGCTCAGTGAATCCAAGTGCACTCCCCAGTCTCCATGTCATCTAGTAACTCCAGTGTGCCCTATAACTTCAAGTGCACTCCGAGTCTCCCGGTTCCCATGTTATCTAGTGGCCCGTTGCCCCAGTGCTTCCATGTGTGCTCCCGGTTCCCATGTTATCTAGTGGCCCATTGCCCTAGTACTTTCATGTGTGCTCCCGGTTCCCATGTTATCTAGTGGCCCATTGCCCCAGTACTTTCATGTGTGCTCCCGGTTCCCATGTTATCTAGTGCCCCGGTGCCCCAGACTTTCATGTGTGCTCCCAGTTCCCATGTTATCTAGTGGCCCATTGCCCCAGTATTTTCATGCGTGCTCCCTGTTTCCATGACTCGACCCAGTGACTCCAAGGGGTGTATTTTATTTAAAAATTTCACAGTTATTTATCCTCTAAAACTGCATGTACAATCATTCTGTGTGATGGGTACAAAATGTCAATTTTGTTGGACTACCTTCTCTCCATGTGGAATGTTATGAAATGTTAAGAGTGGTTGGGCAAAATACCACATTAGGGCTACTACATGAAGCTGACAATCACAATAATTATTTGCTTCCAATGGCCAACAACGCTATTTTTGGGCTAGGTTGATGTGTATGCAGGTTTCCCTTGCTGGGAAATGCATAGCACTATGCAGTTTCCTTGCCACTGCGATTTTAGAAAAAGTGCAGGGACTTTTTCCTGCATTTCCTGCAGGCACAGCAGCCCTTTCCAATTATTAGGCTGTTGTGTGTGTGCAAACGGGGCCACAAGGAAGCTGGAACAGTGTAAACCTGGCCTAAGTGATTATAATGTGGTATTTTTCTTAATTCACTTTATTCTGTATGAATAAATAAGATTCATCCTGAAAAAAAAAAAAAGCCTAATTATATTGCTTTTTGCCGCAGTTGCACAGAACAAATGTACATGCAGTTTCACAGGATGAATAGCTGCAAAGTTTTATAAACACACCACCTCTCAGCTAGTGACTCCATTACTCCCAATGTACTCTGTGCCTCTAAGTGCGATTCGAGTCCCTGTGTCATCTAAAGACTCCAAGTGTTCCCTATGTCTCCAAATGTGCTCGGTGTCATCTAGGAACTCCAAGTGCAACCCCCCCCCCCCCCCCAAAGATTCCATGAGTCTCCTGGCTTTTACAGGTCCTTCCTCTTCTCCTCCCCTGGCAAGCGGCAGGGGGCGATTCTTACTCCTGGACTGAACAACGCACATGTAATGAAATCTGAGCATCATTTAGTACAGTAATACTCTACACCCAGGCTGAATGATGACGCACCCCCAGTGGGGGTCCATGACAGCCTTGGCACATGCAAAGGTTAAAGCTCCAGTTAATCTGCCTATATCTTAGCTTCCTTAGTTCCTACTTTCCTCCCTCGTTATCCTGCAAATGCAATTTTTAAAATAAAACATTTCCCTTTTCATACCTTATCTTAGACCCAGTGATGTGCTTCTCTATGCAATACAAGCAGATAATGGTCAGCAAGGTATTGTACATAGCTTGCTGCTTCAGTACTTCTCTTAAAGTGGTTCTAAAGCTTTCACCTTAAAGTAGAAGTCCACCCTAACACTAAAATCTCTGCATCTACAGACATTCACGATCTAACACTAACCTATCTAACCCTGTAAAGAAGAAATCAGTATACATACCTTTTTTTAAAGCCGATCTGACCCGATCCCACGCTGAGCCGTCTTCCTTGTGTAGACGGGTGCAGAGGACACAGCCGACAACGAAAGCCCCATAGTAAGTCTATGGGTGGCGTCACTCCCCATTAATTTCACAGCCGTTTTCGGCTGTGTCCTCTGCCGAGTGTCCGCCGCTGGAGGCCGGACCGGATCGGCTTCAAAAAAGGTATGTATACCGATTTCTTCTTTACAGGGCTAGAGAGGTTAGTGTTAGATCGTGGATGTCTGTAGATGCAGAGATTTTAGTGTTAGGGATTTAGTGTAACGCATTCTATGGTCCGATGTTGCATCTGTCCCCCGGCGCCTCTACACTGAAAACTTAGCGATCGAACACCGCCGATCACTCTGTTATCAAAGCTCTGTGAGCCAGGAGCTGTAGACTGTCAGTCACAGCTCTCTGCTCATCTCCCTCCACTCTCATTTGAGCTCTGAGCTGTGGAAAGGCAGAGCGGGCCGTCTCAGGCTCTCGGCGGCTTGCTGAGAGGCTGAGACGGGTGTCAGTCCAGGCACCTGGGGGATCAAGACTTTATTGTCGGAATGACGCGGTACCTGGACTGATATCTGTGACGTTAGCAGAGCTTTAGCCTGCTCTCAACTAAAAATGGGTCACAGGAGTGCAAAACGAATTGCACTCCTGTGATCCATAGGAGAAGCTTAGCCAAACAAGCTTTTGGCTGGACTTCTTCTTTAAGGTGAAAAACTTTCTGTGCTGCAGCTCCCCCCAGACCTCCCCCCCCCCTTTTTCTTACCTGAGCCCGATCCAGCGATGTGCATTAGCGCAGCAGCTCCAGATGCTGTCTCTCTCCTCATTGGACAGATTGATAGCAACAGGAGCCATTGGATCCCACTGCTGTCGATCAAATCCAGTGACACGGGAGCCAGGGCCGAGTCCTGCTGTCTGTGTCAATGGACACAAGCAGTGGGACTTGGGAGTGACCCTGCAAGGGTGCCCCTAGGGAAAGCAGCTTTGCGTGGGGGCACCTGATGAAGAGGAGGGGCTTGGAGCGTCGGTGGGGGACCCTAGAAGAAGAGCTTTTGCACAGAGCAGGTAAGTATAGGCATGTTTGTTATTTTTCTTTTAAAAAAAACAGAATGTATACAACCACTTTAAGAGCCCTTAGCCCTGATGCAAGCAGTGGGCTGGCTCTTAAGAGGAGTTTTGCAAATTTTAAAAAGCATTGATGGGTGGGTGTCGGTGTGGAGCAGCAAGTGTTCGTAGCCACTTACTGTACATGCAAGCTGCCCTAGGAAACACCCACATATGATGCTGAGCCTCTGTGATTGAAATTAATTAAATTCAATGAATACAAAGGACAAGACAATCAGGCTGGGTAGGAAAGACCTAGATGATGCTGGACATCCTCCAGCCGGGAAATGAGGTGGGGACTGTCTGACTTGCTGCAGCTTCTAATGCACATTGTAAGAAGCTCACAGTGTGCAGTTAAATCAGAGTAAGCCATTTCAGTCCAGGAGAGGAGCCGGTGTTTTGTCGAGATGGTTCCCCTATCGGATAGGGTCCGGCCTCGACTGCGCAGGCGCCGCGCTTGCACAGTCGGAGGCTATGGAAATCTCCGAGCCCAAACAGCTGTTCGTCAGCTGTAAACGGAGCATGCGCAATGAAGAGTGCACTCGCTCCCGACCCGATGCTTGGGGCTGGTTATACACGCCCCCTCCGCTCGCTGGTTATACAAGCCCCCTCCACTTGCTCTATACAGCAAGGGGCAGTGGTTATACATGCCCCCTCCGCTCACTGGTTATGCATGCCCCCTCCACTTGCTCTATATAGCAAGGGGCAGCAAGGGCCGAATACTTTTCTCTAAGGGGCGGATATGCTTATAAGAGGCTGCATGATGGCCACTGCTTTATGATGGGCAGTGCTTTTCTCAAAGGGGCGGATGTCATATTGAGCAGTGTTTTTTGGGGGCATGGCTTTGGCGTGTATAACCACTGCCCCTTGTTGTATAGAGCGAGCGGAGGGGGCTTGTATAACCAGCGAGCAGAGGGGGCATGTATAACCAGCCCCAAGCATCGGGTCGGGAGCGAACGCAGTGTTCATTGCGCCTGCTCCGTTTACAGCTGATGAACAGCTGTTCAGGCTCGGAGATTTCCGTAGCCTCCGACTGCGCAGTGTGGCGTCTGCGCAGTCCAGGCCGGACCCTATCCGATAGAGGAACCATATCGTCAGAACACCGGTACAACTGTGCAAGACTGAAGGGAAGGCCGGAGGTCAGATTTAATGAAGACCAAACACGATATTTCACAATCATCTTTGTTTATCTGTTGCTGGGGGCCGTGTGAAGTTCTACGGAAATGCAATCACTTACCTGCCCCTCCACAGACACTGAATGACGCACGCAGGACACTCACCTGAGACTGCGGGAGAGGAGTCAAGGAAAGATCTCTGAGCACTCTGCTGATTACACAGGATTTGTTCCCCGGGGCACCGCTGTGTTCAGGTTTCCAGGAAACTGTTCTACCAAAACAGAGGAGCTCAGCATGAAATATCAGCTGATCCGCTGTGAAGAGGACACTCCTGATACAAACAATCAGAATAAGTTGGCCGGGAATTCAGAGGAAGTCATCTACTCTAAGCATATCTATATCCCCCCCCCCCATAAAGAATTCTAGGGGTATGTACATTGTAATCAATAAGGGGAAGGGGAAAATGTACTATATGCTTATTGCTTACAATGGTCATCAAAGATAAAACATATCTCAGATTCTATTTTTGAACATACATACATTCTCCCAGTTACAATCCTGCAATCTCATAGTTACACACCATCCATTGTACATTCTCTTGCATATAATGGTTTTCATCCAAAGCATTTCTTGGAAGTCCACTTTTTCAGGGATGTAAATACAATTCAGATGATATTGGTAATCCAGAGTTCCCAACTGTTCCCGATTTCGAGGGACTGTCCCTGATTTGGAGCAATGTCCCTCTGTCCCTCCTCATTTACCCTCATTTTGGTCTGATCTATATAGTTGTATATAAAATGCACTTTTTAGCTTTTAAAAAGCGTTTCCCAGTGCTAAACCTTTCATCCAATTTCTAAATTGCTGCCTTTGTAAATTCCAAAAACCATAGCTCCAAACTGTCCCTGATTTGGATCCAATTTCTAAATGGCTGCATTTGTAAATTTTAAAAGCCAATATAAAGGAATAGTAGTGGTAAAAAAAAGCACTTGTGGATTTAATTAACCTTTTTTTGGGGTTAATTCTCCTTTAAGGGGGTGTGGCAGAAGGTGTGTCCTATACCTACATAGTTTGCTTGTAGGTGTCCCTCATTCCCATCTCAAAATGTTGGGAGGTATGCAAAAACCAATATAAAGGAATAGTAATGGTAAAAAAAAAGCACTTGTGGCTTTAGCTAATCATTTTTTTTTTGGTAGAATTCGCCTTTAAGAGGGCGTGGCAGAGGGTGTGTCCTATGCCTACATACTTTTACTAATAGGTGTCCCTCGTTCCCATCTCAAAAAATTGTGGAGTATGGTAATCTTGTAAAGAAGTGGATATACATTTGTTTAATATATCTGTTTCTGTGCAAGAATACCTATGTCATTGGTGCCCAGCCTGTGGCCCGAGGGTCTCATGTGGCCCTTTGGAGCTTATACCCGAGGCAGCAGCCAGTAATGGAAGGAATGATTTGTAAACATTCAGTGATGGCTGTAAACTATCCACAGTTTCTAACGGTCTCCTGCAGCATATCTCCCAGCCTTTAACTAAATGGTATGTCACCAGTCTCTGACCATCTCCAGCAGTGTGTTAGCAGTCTCTCTATAGCAGGGTCTACAACGTGTGGGCCAAGTCAGGCTCGCTGCAAGATTTTATCTGGCCCTCTGATGTAAGGGGTCTCTGATGGGGATTCTCATGTAAGGGTGAACTCTGATGAACTCTGATGTAAGGAGGAGTTTGATGGGGACTCTGATGTAAGGGGCTCTGATGGGGACTCTGATGTAAGGATTAGCACTTCCGCCGAGCAGCACTGGGGTTGCTTGTCAGTTCGATTCCCAACCATGGCACTACCTGCCTGGAGTTTACACGTTCTCCCTGAGCCTGCGTGGATTTCCTCAGGGTACTCCGGTTTCCTCCCACACTACAAATACAAGCTGTCCCTCTGATGTAAGGGGTCTCTGATTGGGATTCTCATGTAAGGGTGAATTCTGATGTAAGGAGGAGTTTGATGGCGACTCTGATGTAAGAGGGGTCTGATGGCGACTCTGATGTAAGAGGGGTCTGATGGCGACTCTGATGTAAGAGGGGTCTGATGGCGACTCTGATGTAAGAGGGGTCTGATGGCGACTCTGATGTAAGAGGGGTCTGATGGAGACTCTGATGTAAGAGGGGTCTGATGGAGACTCTGATGTAAGAGGGGTCTGATGGAGACTCTGATGTAAGAGGGGTCTGATGGAGACTCTGATGTAAGAGGGGTCTGGTGGCGACTCTGATGTAAGAGGGGTCTGGTGGCGACTCTGATGTAAGAGGGGTCTGGTGGCGACTCTGATGTAAGAGGGGTCTGGTGGCAACTCTGATGTAAGAGGGGTCTGGTGGCGACTCTGATGTAAGAGGGGTCTGGTGGCGACTCTGATTGGGATTCTCATGTAAGGGTGAATTCTGATGTAAGGAGGAGTTTGATGGCGACTCTGATGTAAGAGGGGTCTGATGGCGACTCTGATGTAAGAGGGGTCTGATGGCGACTCTGATGTAAGAGGGGTCTGATGGCGACTCTGATGTAAGAGGGGTCTGATGGCGACTCTGATGTAAGAGGGGTCTGATGGCGACTCTGATGTAAGAGGGGTCTGATGGCGACTCTGATGTAAGAGGGGTCTGATGGCGACTCTGATGTAAGAGGGGTCTGGTGGCGACTCTGATGTAAGAGGGGTCTGATGGCGACTCTGATGTAAGAGGGGTCTGATGGCGACTCTGATGTAAGAGGGGTCTGGTGGCGACTCTGATGTAAGAGGGGTCTGGTGGCGACTCTGATGTAAGGTGGGACTCTGATGTAAGGATTAGCACTTCTGCCTAGCAGCACTGGGGTCATTGGTTTGAATCCCAACCACGGCACTAACTGCCTGGAGTTTACATGTTCTCCCTGTGTCTGCATGGGTTTCCTCAGGATACTCTGGTTTGCTCCCAAACCGCATAGACATGCTGGTAAATTGATTACCCTAGATAAGTACTTGTAATAAATAAGTAAATAAGGAGGACTTTGATGGGGACTGTCATGTAGTATGGACTTTGATTGGGACTGTCATGTAGGATGGACTCTGATGGGGCCCTTCATGTAGGATGGACTCTGATGGGGCCCTTCATGTAGGATGGACTCTGATGGGGCCCTTCATGTAGGATGGACTCTGATGGGGACTGTCATGTAGGATGGACTCTGATGGGGACTGTCATGTAGGATGGACTCTGATAGGGACTGTCATGTAAGGAGGACTCTGGTGTAAGGAGGAGTTTAATGGGGACTTTAATATAAAGGGGGGAATTGATGTATTTGTTAGTTTCTAAAACAGTTTTTTTTCAGCCCTGAATATTCATAAAATAGCAGTGTTAGCAGTCTCTGACAATCCTCTATAGCAAGGATTTCCAATCTACAGCCAAGCCAGGCCCGCTGCAAGATTTTATCTGGCTCTCTGATGCAAGATGGACTTTGATGGTCCCCCCATTCAAGGGGAGATTCTCATGCAAGGGTGAACTCTGATGCAAGCAAGGCTTTAATGGGGACTCTGATGTAGAGGGCTCTGATGGGGACTCTGATGTGAGGGGGGCTCTGATGGGTTCACGTTTATTTGGAAAGTCTTTGCTTTGTTTTACTTATTTTTTATACAAAATCATATAATGCTAATTGCAAAAAAAAATGTGTGTAAAACGTATTAATTCATTAAAATTTTAAACACGTTTTTTTTCGGCCTGCATTTATTTGTATTTGCATTACAAACATATATTGAACATTATGTGTGGCCTCCTGGGGATGTTAGGGGTCTAAGTTGAACCTCCTATATTTAGTAAGTTGACCACCACTGACCTATATTATCTGAATTGCATCCTTGAAAAAGGGGGACTTTTTTCTAAGAAACACACTGGGTAAAATCCATCATATGCAAGACATACACAATGGACGGTATGTAGCTCTGATACTGTATTGGGTCTATATTCTTTACTGAATTTATGAATGTTCAAAAAAAATAAATTATTTTCACGGCATCCTGTAACTCCTAGCAGCGATCCCAGATACACAAACTGAGCACGCCTGCACAGATCTACTTTTGTGCTTGGTGTGATCAGTTATAAACAGGAACAAAAGGGACATGGCAGGATCAACAGGAATGTTCCAGCCAAAAGAATAAAACACTACAGGACAGATTTACTAACCACTATATGAATAAACAAGCGCATTTAGGGAATGTACATTTTTGGTGTAACCTACATGCCTGACGAAGGACCTCAGAACCTCCGAAATGTGTTGGGTTGACTCTTGCAATGAAATAACAATAAGAAATAAATACTCTTAGACTCCTAAACCTTTGGTGTGTCACGCTTGTTCACTCTACAAACTTATAACTACATATTACATCATCTCACCACCTAGACATATTTCCTGTGCCCCCACCCACCTACAAAAGTAATGCAATGGCGAGAGGGATTTTCTGGACAATGTAAGGGCTCTTTCAACTGGCGGTGATGCTTAACACTCTCTGAATAGCGAAGACTGCTTTTCAAAAGGGTGGCATAGTAGCGGATGGCAGGCGTTTAGGAGGTGCTACTGTCGCCTCCTGAAGTCCGTTTTTTTTTTATTAACTTTTTGTTTAAATTGGCCAATAGCAATTTTACATTGCAGGGCCGCACTGTAACTGCAAGACAAGCATTTGGCTTGCGGTTGCAGTGCGGCCCCACTGATCTCAATGGAAGTGTCTGACAGGCATTGCCGCTTGACAAACTCTGCAGCCCCAGTTAAAACTGCAGTGGCCACGAAGTAAAAACCACTGTGACCGTAGCATGCATACAGCTCGTCAGGCTGTAATGTTAAAGCGGAGTTCCATCCGTTTTTTAGTTTATTAAAAGTCAGCAGCTACAAAAAGCATAGCTGCTGACTTTTAATACAGACACTCACCTGTTCCACGGTCCAGCGATGCGGCCGCCCGGAAGCTCGCTCCCCTCCTCTCCCCGGCTCCGTCATATTAACTGTGGGCACCAGGCCATGACAGCTTACGGCTTCACGGCCGGGCGCGCACTGCACTGCGCTCTCCTATTGGCCAGCCAATCTTCTGGGACCTGAGTTGTGTTTGGGTGGGACTCCGCTTTAGCCCCTTCCCGCCCGCCCTGGTGTCCCTTTGAACAGTTTGGAACGCCTGAGAGTCGGGAAGGTTAGCTATTATGTGACCACTGTCACAGTGATCACATGATCGGAAGCCGATCCCGCCAGCTACTGATCAGTAGACTGGACTGAGAGCTGTCTGCTAGTGATACTTTGGTCTTTGTGCTGAGAGTGCGTAGTGAGCACGCTCTCAGCACATCAAGAACAGCCGCCCAATGACATATGTGCGACATGTGGGTATTAAGACCCACCATTTTGCCACACGTGTCGGGCGGTTGTAAAGGGGATAAAATTCAAGTGGGCAGCGGGGGGCAGTAAAACCCTGGCTCAGCTGCCAGTGTGAATGAGCCCTAACTGTGGAAAAAGAGTGAAGTGTCAGCGCAATAATAAACTGCATCCATTTAGAAAATTGTCTCTCACTGTTTGGTAGGGTAGTAGAGTGTTGCATGTGTGGTCAATGTGTAAATCTGGGTGGAGGGTCATGTGACACTCTTAAGCAATTAGAAAGGATACAATCATTTGTCGGTCGGATGGCGATCGGTGACGAAGCTTCTCCAGCTTCTGTAACTCTTTTATTTCCTTGTTCCTCACTGCATTGAATTTCTTGATTTCCGCCTGCAAGAGATGGAGACACTTGAAAGATATTCAGAATAACACCGGCCTAAGCCCACACAGAAACATGTGACAGCAAAGTGAGCGCTCTATGCCACATGATATAAAATGGATTAATAGTCTAATAGAGCGACTAGCGGGTGGTAACTGTTGCCTCCTTGGAGCTTCTCCGGCATAGTTGCTGGTTCTGTTTCCATCCACTTGGGAGTTTGGAGTGTTCCTGTCCATCTTTGTGTGGTAGTCAATGTAAGACGGTATCCCCTAAGGACATATAAAGGACAAGAATCCCTCCACAAGGTGTGAATTTCCTTATGACTGTATACTCACCCGCTTGTCCTTGATCGAAACACCGTACATTTTCATTGGGTTTACCACTTTGGTTTCAAGGCGTTCCACCTGTAATTGAAAGGGAACAATTGGAGACAAGTACAACAGGCATCAACAACTAGCTGATGCGGCTTGTGCTGGTACTCGCTGCCTTTGGCTGTAATTGACAGCACACTAGACTGGCCCACTCACCTCTCCGGCATCACTGTGCTGTGCAAACAGCAGTACCCGGCGTTCCTGAAGGTACAGGGTTTGGGGCTGATCTGAGGCTTGAAGTGCATGCATTAGGCTGATCTGATATCTGAATTTATTGCACCAGGGCTAATCTCAAGTCTGCTGAAGTGTATGCACTTGGCTGATCTGAGGTCTGTAGTTTATGCATTGGAGCTGATCTGAGGTCTTAAGTACAGTACATGCATTGGGCCAATCTGAGGTATGAAGTGCATGCATTGGGGCTAATCTGAGGTCTTTAGTTTATGCACTGGGGCCAATCTGGGGTCTGTAGTGCATAAATTGGGGCCGATCTGAGGTCTGTAGTGCATGTACTGGAGCTTATATGAGGTCTTAAGCACATGCGTAGGGGCCATTCTGAGGTCTAAAGATCTGAAGTTTATGCTTGGGGCTGCAGTCCAAAGTGCACGCATTGGAGTGACCTGAGATTTGTAGTTTATGTATTCCGGCTAATCTTTGGTTTGAAGTTCATGCACTGGAGCTGATCTGAGGTCTGAAGTGCATACATTGGGGCTGATCAGAGGTCTGGAGTGCATACAATGGGGTGATCTGAGATCTGAAGTGCATACATTGGGGCTGATCAGAGGTCTGGAGTGCATACAATGGGGTGATCTGAGGTCTGAAGTGCATACACTGGGGTGATCTGAGGTCTGAAGTGCATACACTGGGGTGATCTGAAGTCTGAAGTGCATACACTGGGGTGATCTGAGGTCTGAAGTGCATACACTGGGGTGATCTGAGGTCTGAAGTGCATACATTGGGGCTGATCAGAGGTCTGGAGTGCATACAATGGGGTGATCTGAGGTCTGAAGTGCATACACTGGGGTGATCTGAGGTCTGAAGTGCATACACTGGGGTGATCTGAAGTCTGAAGTGCATACACTGGGGTGATCTGAGGTCTGAAGTGCATACACTGGGGTGATCTGAGGTCTGAAGTGCATACACTGGGGTGATCTGAGGTCTGAAGTGAATGCATTTGGATGATCTGAGGTCTGGAGTGAATGCATTTGGATGATCTGGGTGTAGAACCCTCCTAGTTAGGCTGCTAGGTAAATCTAGTTTCTCCACTGGCTCCACTGTAGTGAGTGGACTGGTTGTTAATCGGTTGGGTCTGAAAAGGATTCCTGAGCTAAGAGTTTAATTGCTTTCCTCTGCCTCTAGAAGACACTTCCTGAGCATAGGGAGGGAGATTCAAATGACCAGCTAAATATTTATCATGCCCTGGCCAAAACCTGAAGGGGGCATCCAGAAGGTGGCTGAGGAGGTGATAAATGTGCAGGAAGCCTGAGCAGATTGTTCTTTTCTCATCAGGCAGGATTCCAGTCTCCTGGGGGTCTGTTGCCCCTGGGAGATAGCCAGAGAGACAAGAGACTGCTGATGGGACTGAGGGGCTGACAAAAATTGCCAAAAAAGTACCCTTGCTGAAGGGCACTGTCCCCGAGTCCTGGACAGAAATAGGAATCCTTATTTCCTTCACAGAGTACGCAGACAGCTTCTGGGACACTGTGAGCTTTACTGGGAATGATAGTTGGGCAACTGCCAGATGGGAACCAGTTGGCAGAGGTTGCTTTATGGACTGCTGTTGCAGGGAAGTTGACATCCCAGCCATACCTTGAGGCCCCAGAAAAACTGCTCTTGGGAAGATGAGAGAACCTAAATCCTTCTCCTGGTAATGTTCGTCAGCAAAAAACCCTAAAAAGACATCCCCTAGACTGAGCCTAAATTGTCCATTTGTGTGGGACTGTGCTTGGGTGACCAGCAGCCTCTGTACTATTCAGGAGAACCTGTCTATCTTTGCCAGGCCCTTCAGGGGTGAGCACTGTATTTTATGGAGTAAAAGATGGGTTGTTTGGGACTTTTTAAGCGCACATGAGACCAGAATATAGAAAAGTAGAAATTGAATAGGTTAAAATTTTATAATTGAATACATAAAACATTCATATATTGAATCATTGAAATATACAAACAAAAGGTGCACATCTGATTAATCTCTACATGTTTCGCCATTTGGTGGTTTCTTCAGGAGACCTTTTACAGCAGGTACAGTATATAGGATGATCACTGTGTATTCAATAGATGAACAGAAACCATAATATGGATGGATATATTGGATCAATTGGAAGAACCATAGAAAGGGATATGGAATACTAGGAGGATATATCATGGGTCCATCTTAATTTGCCAACAGTATATGCATAGGATGGAAAAAAATATAGGTTCCAATCTTTGTCAAAGAAAACAACAGCGATGAAAGAAAGTATTCCCTAAGGGCCTTCACATTTGTATCCTGGGTTTTCCTATTCACCAGAGAAGCACACCTCCTAAGCTCTCTTCCTGACAAGGACCGGACATCCTTGTCAGGATTCATTCATGTCATGTATTTTATGCATTGGAGCTTGTCAGGAGTTTATGCATTGGGACTAATCTGAGGCCTAAAGTGTGTTCACTGGGGTTGATCCCAGGTGAAGTGCATGCATTGGGTCTGTTCTAAAGGTCTAAAGGGCATGCAGAGGTGAGCTGTGGATGGGGAGGAGGGTGTAGAGGTGAGTTGCAAATAGGAGGGCCATCACCTTGCATCATCACACATGTCCAACTCAACCCAACTCCACAGGGGGAAGAGGAAGCATTAAATAAAAAGACACCCAGGGGGTCTTAGGGTGGGTGAAGGTGATTGGCAGGAGTGGTTGAAATTCCCCATATTCTTGCCATGCATTCATGTCTGTGCCCAACACCTCTTGTTTACCAGACATTAAGTCACGTAGTGCATTCGCTAGCTTGCCCGGGATTTCAAATCGGAGGTAATTGCCGTCCAGGCTTTGGAAACAATCTTCAGCTCATGAGGGCCGTTGATTAACGAGTAAATAATTATCTCCCCAGCGGTCTCGTTTCCAAGAAAAAAAAAAAAGGGGCCTAATTAAGAAGGTTCCTAGTCATTCCTCACCTTCATCTCTCCCTGATCCAAAGATCATTTAACTGGCAGCGCCGCCTGGCTCATTAGCGCTACTCGGTTCTCCAAATTACCCGGCAAAGGTCAGGTTTCCATGGGCGGGAGATAAAAATCGTTCCAGGCAGATAATTGCTTTGAGGACTGAGCAGATCTGAATATGAAGATAAGAAGCGATAGACGGAGGAGGCAGAGAGCCTCTAGTAATTGACTTCCAAAGAGGACGCCGTTGTACGACCTTCTCTCTGATACTGGAATTGGCTTTGAAGCCTTGTGAGCCAACCATCGCCTTTTATCACGACGTTCCCTTAGCAGCCGGGAAAAAATGTTGCGGCGGTAAATAATGAAAAAATATGGAGACGTCAGTCGTAATCGGGCAGCAAATTGCGGCTTTCATCTCAGGCGGTCGCTGTTCCTGTAAAGCAGGATACTCACATCGAGCTCGGTACTCTCTATGGCAGAACTCCTTAAAATATTAAAACAGTTAAAGCTGAACTCCAGGCAGATAGAAAGGACACATAATAATGCAGCTCTGTCATTAATATTGTATCTTTAAATGTAATTGTAATACAAACAATACAAGCTGCCTAAGTACCTGAATTTGACCTGGTTTGAGACTATGGCAGTCCATGTACAGCAGAGCTCAAACTGGGGAAGGGAGAAGCAGCACAAGTAGCCAAAAATAAACGGACAAAAAATAAACAGACAAGGGATATGACCCTCCCAAAAGTAGTACAGGAACTATATTTGGAAATAGGTGCGGTGCCGCAAAGTGGGCGTCGCACCGATTGGGACAGTGCCATTGTCGGCAATGGGTTTTGATTTGACATGCAATTTGACATGTCAAATCGCGCCGATGTGAACAGGGGCTGAGGCTCGGTTCACATCAATGTGTTTTTCATGCTTTTTGCAGAAATGCAGGACAATATATTTAACATGGGTTCCTATGGAACACATTCACACATTGCACAGATATCGTGTGACTTAAAAAAAAAATTGAACTACCAACATTTTATTCTCCATGGTCTCTGCTTTTAGAAGATATATCATGTTTGGTACCTAAAGTGATTTCAGATCTAAAATTTTTTTTTTAAATGTGTGCAAAAAGTGGAAAAACATCTCTTGATGCGAAAGGTTTAAAGGGTAAGTTCACCTTTTAAAGGAAAAATTAACAGGTGAACTATCTCCAAATATCCTAGTCACCCCTCCGGACCCTGTTGCACATAGCAGCCATGATGCCGCTTGCTGCCAGTATAGTGGACCATACACTGCAACATACAGGAATGAGTATCTATCATAAAGCTTGCAATAGCAAGCACTCATTGACCACATGACCATGCTGACCAATGAGAAGCACTTCTTCCAATAAGGCGCTCCAAAAGAAAAAAGTGCTTCTCATTGGTCAGTGTGGTCATGCTGACCAGTGACTCCCTGCCATTGTGAGCATTATGATTGATACTCACTTCAGGGGCTGTATATTGCTGTGCGTGGTGTACCATAGGCAGTGCTTTTTTTCACCTGGAACGAGGCGGAACACTGTTCTGCCACCTCTGGCACTGCCCTGTGCATTCCAATCACTACTGTCACTTCTAAACACAGAATCCCGACTGTATTTAGAAGTGACAGCGGCAGCACTCCTGTCCCAACCGCTGCAACAAATCCTCCCCGGGTACAGCTGATGCCAATGGCACCACTAATCCAGGGCATCCAGTGGTTGTCCCGCTACGATTGTCGGCATCCGCAGCTTCTCTCACTGCTGCCTGCCCTGTCCTATTAGAGCCGGATCCAGGCTCTTTCTTTACCATCCTCGTGGACATGGAGGATGTTAAAAAAAGAGCCAGGAGGCCGTCCGAGCGAAGCGAGGACGTGAGGCCGACTGGCCACTTACAGCTAGGTCCAGGCAGGTGCCGTTTAGAGCTGACTCTCAGCTCTACACGTTCGGCTATTTTCAGAAGCTCATTCACGTTCGTACTGCACAAGCGCCGCGCCTGCGCAGTACAGGTGGGGGCAGAATCCGCCGGGGGGACGTTTACCGGCAGAACACCGGGGAAGTTTCCGCTAGGCTCCTCCTGGGCTCTGACATCTCTTATGACAGATCATTAAGGAGAAACCTGGGAGGAAGAACATCCCCCTGCAGCATTGAGCGGCGCAGTATCTGAAGTCTGTGTTGGGTGTTGGGAGATGGGAGAAGAGATTTGAGGTGCAGGAAAAAAAAAGCATTAATGGTGGCATTTGAACAGGAAGGGGAGTGGGGGGGGCGATTAGGGGGACTTGTTCTAGCAGGGGGAAGACAATCCCATCAAGGATGGAGGATTTGCGGGAGGAACTCTGCACCCTCCTGAACCCTGCACTCTGTACGTAGCACCCTCCTGAACCCTGCACTCTGTACGTAGCACCCTCCTGAACCCTGCACTCTGTACGTAGCACCCTCCTGAACCCTGCACTCTGTACATAGCACCCTCCTGAACCCTGCACGTAGCACCCTCCTGCACTTTACAGGTAGCGCATACCTGAACCCTGCACTCTGTATATAGCACCCTCCTGGACACTGCACTCTGTATGTAGCCCCCTCCTGAACCCTGCACTCTGTACGTAGCACCCTCCTGAACCCTGCACTCTGTACGTAGCACCCTCCTGAACCCTGCACTCTGTACGTAGCACCCTCCTGAACCCTGCACACTGTACAAAGCGCACTCCTGAACTCTGCACACTGTATGTAGCACCCTCCTGAACCCTAAACTCTGCACGTAGCACCCTCCTAGAACCTGCACTCTGTACATATCACCCCCAAACCCTGCACTCTGTACATAGCCCCCCCAAACCCTACACTCTGTACATAGCCCCCCCAAACCCTACACTCTGTACATAGCCCCCCCAAACCCTACACTCTGTACATAGCCCCCCCAAACCCTACACTCTGTACATAGCCCCCCCAAACCCTACACTCTGTACATAGCCCCCCCAAACCCTACACTCTGTACATAGCCCCCCAAACCCTACACTCTGTACATAGCCCCCCCAAACCCTACACTCTGTACATAGCCCCCCCAAACCCTGCACATAGCCCCCCGAACCCTGCACTCTGCACATAGCAGCCCCCCTGAAACCTGCACTCTGCACATAGCCCCCCCGAACCCTGCACTCTGCACATAGCCCCCCCGAACCCTGCACTCTGCACTCTGTACGCAGCACCCCCCTGAACCCTGCACTCTGCACGCAGCACCCCCCTGAACCCTGCACTCTGCACGCAGCACCCCCCTGAACCCTGCACTCTGTACGCAGCACCCCCCTGAACCCTGCACTCTGTACGCAGCACCCCCCTGAACCCTGCACTCTGTACGCAGCACCCCCCTGAACCCTGCACTCTGTACGCAGCACCCCCCTGAACCCTGCACTCTGTACGCAGCACCCCCCTGAACCCTGCACTCTGTACGCAGCACCCTCCTGAACCCTGCACTCTGTACGCAGCACCCTCCTGAACCCTGCACTCTGTACGCAGCACCCTCCTGAACCCTGCACTCTGTACGCAGCACCCTCCTGAACCCTGCACTCTGTACGCAGCACCCTCCTGAACCCTGCACTCTGTACGCAGCACCCTCTTGAACCCTGCACTCTGTACGCAGCACCCTCCTGAACCCTGCACTCTGTACGCAGCACCCCCCTGAACCCTGCACGCAGCACCCCCCTGAACCCTGCACTCTGTACGCAGCACCCCCCTGAACCCTGCACTCTGTACGCAGCACCCCCCTGAACCCTGAACTCTGTATGCAGCACCCCCCTGAACCCTGCACACTGTATGTAGCACCCTCATGAGTCCTGCACTCTGTATGAGCACCCTCCTGAACCCTGCACTCTGTACAAAGCACACTCCTGAAATTATTGGTATTTAATGCCCATTTAAGACCCTCCCACACCTATATGCTGCGGTTCCCGGGAGAAGGTGTGGGGCATGGTTGAGTTGCTGCACCTATAATTTGAGAAAAAAAGCCCTGAGCATTGGACATCAAAGCCTCTATGAGCAGCAGGGTCCAGAGGGGTGGCCAGGATATTTGAAGTTAATTTATTTTCCCAGTAAAAGGTGAACGTACATTCTGTGTTCAGGATTTGTGTTGTATCCCGTGGCAATGGAAATACACACCTCTACCAGAGGGTAGACAGACATTGGAGGAAGTTTAGAATGGTATTTAGTAAAATCCGTAACACTCCTTATTATACAAGTCAGTGATTTTATTTTGTAACAGACAAAGGGATCTATTAGCAGAGCCTCTTCTGCATGACGCACGGGAAAAGGTCAGCGTGACTTATCCTGCGTAATGCGCCACGACTCAGATGTGAAGCTTATTCTGCGATGACAAACTCACATGCGGCCCCCATGCATCACGCGTTAATGTGCTTCAATAGCTTTCCCAGCCTATAATGAAAACAAATGGCCACCATCGACCTGCAGCCTCTCCGCAGAAATGAGGGATAATACAATAACATCATGACGGGGAGATTTTTCCTGCTAATTCCGCACAGTGGTGACAAATGGAAGATTTGTGGTGCGTGGAGGGAGCAGAGCAAAGCCGCAGACACCCAAAAAGCCCATATAAGATGGTCAGTTTTAGCCAGATCGACTGTCATTTCCAGGGCCAGCATTTGAAATTATGGGGCCTAATACAACCTTAATGACAGGTCCTCCCCCAGCACACACTGTATGAAACAGGTACTGTCATTACTTGGCCCCACATACATTCACCGGCCACTTTATTAGGTACACCTTTTCAATTGCTTGGTAACACAAATTGCTAATCAGCCAATCACATGGCAGCAACTCAATGCATTTAGGCCCCATGCACACGAGACGCTGTTATTTGCTGTTGAACGCGCGTTCAGAGGCAGTTGGACGCTTTTTTCAACTGCCCCTGAACCCATTCAATGTTATCCTATGTGTCCATGCACACACTCTCGTTTTTTGGCGTTTACAAGCAGTTGCGTTTAACCTCGTTTTTCCAGAAGCAAAAAAATGGGTTCAGACGCAAACGTTTTCCACGTTTCAGACGCTACGCTGCTAAACGCGTTTATTAGCGTTTTTAAAGGTGACCTATTTTTTAACATTAGAAATCTCAAAAATGATGAAAAACTATTAAAAAATATAAAAGAAAACTGTAATTGCTTGCATTGCATTGTGGACAATCCACAACTTGTGGCAGGTAACGTGGCAAGTGGACAATCCACAGCTTGTGGCAGGTAACGTGGCAAGTGGACAATCAACAACTTGTGTCAGGTGACGTGGCCAGGTGACGTGGCCAGTGGACAATCCACAACTTGTGGCAGGTGACATGGCCAGGTGACGTGGCAGGTAACGTGGCACCTGATGTGGCCAGGTGACGTGGCAAGTGGACAATCCACAACTTGTGGCAGGTGACATTGCCAGGTGACGTGGCAGGTAACGTGGCACGTGATGTGGCCAGGTGACGTGGCAAGTGGACAATCCACAACTTGTGTCAGGTGACGTGGCCAGGTGACGTGGCCAGTGGACAATCCACAACTTGTGGCAGGTGACATGGCCAGGTGACGTGGCAGGTAACGTGGCACCTGATGTGGCCAGGTGACGTGGCAAGTGGACAATCCACAACTTGTGGCAGGTGACATTGCCAGGTGACGTGGCAGGTAACGTGGCACGTGATGTGGCCAGGTGACGTGGCAAGTGGACAATCCACAACTTGTGGCAGGTGACGTGGCCAGGTGACGTGGCAGGTAACGTGGCCAGGTGACGTGGCAAGTGGACAATCCACAACTTGTGGCAGGTGACGTGGCCAGGTGACGTGGCAGGTAACATGGCCAGGTGACGTGGCAAGTGGACAATCCACAACTTGTGGCAGGTGACGTGGCCAGGTGACATGGTAGGTGACGTGGCCAGGTGACGTGGCAGGTGACGTGGCAAGTGAACAATCCACAACTTGTGGCAGGTGACGTGGCCAGGTGATGTGGCAGGTAACGTGGCCAGGTGACGTGGCAAGTGGACAATCCACAACTTGTGGCAGGTGACGTGGCTAGGTGACTTGGCCAGGTGACGTGGCACGTGATGTGGCCAGGTGACGTGGATAATGGACAATCCACAACTTGTGGCAGGTGACGTGGCTAGGTGACGTGGCAGGTAACGTGGCCAGGTGACGTGGCAAGTGGACAATCCACAACTTGTGGCAGGTGACGTGGCCAGGTGATGTGGCAGGTAACGTGGCCAGGTGACGTGGCAGGTAACATGGCCAGGTGACGTGGCCAGGTGACGTGGCAAGTGGACAATCCACAACTTTTGGCAGGTGACGTGGCCAGGTGACGTGGCAGGTGACGTGGCCAGGTGATGTGGCAGGTAACGTGGCCAGGTGACGTGGCAAGTGGACAATCCACAACTTTTGAAAAATAATTTTGAATAACCAAAATAGTAGCGCTCAGTGTCTTACAACACAAATCTAAATATAAACCATATACACTCCGTGAGATAGTGCATAAATGCGAATGTTCATAAATATACACCCTGTAAAGAAATGTGCATACAATAAACTCATCAAGTGTCCATAACGTTCATGACAGTGATTTAAAACAATTGATATAAAGAAAAGCCCGGAGCAAAAGTAAAATTACATAGGCGAAGGGCTGGCATGACTAAGGGAACAGGGGACTGAGAGAGAGAGCCAGCCATTGGTTAGTAAGAGGGGGGGCAGGATTGGCTGAGCTGGAGTGGGGGGGGGGGAGGGCCAGGGGGAAAACAGTTAAAAGGTTGAGTCCCCTCCCCCCCTGGCAACACAGCGGGGTGAAGTGTGAGAGTTCCCGCCCACCCTCCCTTGTTTAGGTGATTAGGAGATAGGACGGTTTCGGTTGTATATTTACAGGAATGGTTTGTGACGGTGTGGAAGTCGTGGCAGCGGCGGGTGTCTGGTCTTTGCAGGGGAAGGAGGATACCTCGGGAAGAAGAGTTCAGGACCCGTCGTTGGTATGGGTCCTGATTGGGGGGTTTACAGTTAACGGAGGTTAGCTGTAAGCATGGGTAAAGAGGGCACTGCGGTCATGGTTGTCTCTGAGCCAGCATGTCGGCTTGAGGCCTATTAACGGATTCAAGAGGTACCGCAGTGCAAGAGTTACACAGATGGTAATCGAGGTTCCTGCAAAGATCGTCACTGGGATTTTTTGACTGATGGGTTTTTTCATAACAGATGTTTTTAGGTTATCGTTAATGAAAATATTATTTTAATAAATAAGGCTGCTACGGCCTATGTTTTCCCCAACGCCAGTGTGGGCTCGTTTACTTAAGTAAGGAGGGTTAACGTGGGATTGTGTAAGGTTAAAATGTTAAGCAAAGGTACCTCTGTTATACGATAGTCAAGTGTTTAACTGAAAATTAGTCCATAAAAAAGTGCACAAAATAAATCCATAAAAAGTGCATCCAAAAGTGACTTCAAATGAAGATGATGACAAATAAAACTTTCTTGTGTTTTCTTCAAACCTTCACCACACCAATGTGTTCAGTGATTCCACTCCCTAAGGACTTGCACTCACCACAAGAATATGCCTCGCACTCTCATGCTTGGCTAATCAGCTTGATTACCCCCCAGGGTATCACAAACGATTCCAAAATGATGAAATTAGGTCAGTCAAGTCTCCCACATGAAAAAACAAATGCTTCCAATAGTGAAGTATATCAAAACTTTTAATTAAAATAACACAGCACAAGTGACCATCAATGGTTACACTCACATTTAGACAGATCAAATTGGGCACTTCAAAGCAAACATTTCCAAACGCCAGGCAAGTTTATAGTAGGCTGCCGCGATGTATTGCGGTCTCGGCGGACCATATAAGCATGTATGTCTCACCCTCCTTCATGTACGCTTGCCTCTCCACTGCAATCGAATCACCGCAGACTCCCGCCCAAACACCAAACTGTATATTCGACGAGTGGTCGAAAGATCCGAACGCTGCACACCAGGTGACTGTCGTGTAGCTTCTCCCAGACTAGTTTCGTCGTAAGACTTCTTCCAATGGGGTGCTTTTTTTTTTTTTTAATCCACAACTTTTGGCAGGTGACGTGGCCAGGTGACGTGGCAGGTGACGTGGCCAGGTGACGTGGCCAGGTGACGTGGCCAGGTGACGTGGCAAGTGGACAATCCACAACTTGTGGCAGGTGACGTGGCCAGGTGACGTGGCAAGTGGACAATCCACAACTTGTGGCAGGTGACGTGGCTAGGTGACATGGCAGGTAACGTGGCAGGTGACGTGGCAAGTGATACGCTAAATACAAGTACACTGCTGCTCTCTCAGCTGCTGATATCACTCTGGTCTCACAAACTGGCTGAAATGGTTAAAATTTACTGTTTTTTTGAGCTTAGGGAGGGTCCTATGATGAAACGCTTATAAACGCAAACGCAGTAAAACGCCGCTAAACGCCAATAAACGTGGCCGCAAACGCGGCAAAACGCGCGTTTTTAAACGCCGGTTTCAGCGTTTACAAACGTGTGTTTAGCAGAGTTTGCACCTGCGTCTCGTGTGCATGGGGCCTAAGACATCTAGACGTAGTGAAAATTACTTGCTGAAGTTCAAACGGAGCATCAGAATGGGGAAGAAAGGGGATTTAAAGTGGTTGTAAACCCACTTTTGCAACTTGCACCTACAGGTAAGCCTAGATTAAGGCTTACCTGTAGGTGCAAGAAATATCTCCTAAACCTACACGGTTTAGGAGATATTTACTATAATGACAGGCGCCGCTGTCTACGGCGCATGCGTGCCGTAGACAACGGCGTATTCATGGCGTTAATCCCATTCACAAATTCGGCTAGTTCCGAGCAATCACTGGGCCTAGCCGAATTTAATGGCTCCCGCTCGCATGCGCGGAGTGACGTCTTTGCCGATCCGGCCAATCACAGCACCGGAGCGACGCTGTGATTGGCTGGAGTTGCGATAACCGGAAGTAACCTTCCGGCTATCGCCGCAGCGATGGCTGCGGCTGAAGAGGGAGACGAGGACGGCTTCGGGGGCCCCGATCTAAGGTAAGTGATGCATAATGAGCTATTATGCTAGTCATATTAGCTCATTATGCCTTTCTCTTACAGGTTGTTAGGAATAAAAATAAAAATTATTGGGTTTACAACCACTTTAAAGCGGAGGTCCACACAAAAATGGAACCTCCGCTGTCTGGATTCCTCCCCCCCCCCTCCGGTGTCACATTTGGCACCTTTCAGGGGGGAGGGGGGAGCAGATACCTGTCTAAGATATTTGCACCCACTTCCGGGCAGAGATCCCTGCATTATCTGCGGGATTCTACGCCACGTCCGGCGCCCCCCCCCCCCCGCTGTCTTCTGGGAGACACACAGGTCCCAGAAGACAGCAGGGACCAGTGGTGGCATTGCGCAGCGCGAGTCGTGCATACGCAGTAGGGAACCAGGAAGTGAAGCTGCAAGGCTTCACTTCCTGATTCCCTTAGCAAAGATGGCGGCAGCAGCATCCGAGAGCCGAGGCAGAGATCGACATCGCAGGCGCGCTGGACAGATAAGTGTCCTTTTTTTAGAAGTCAGCAGCTGCAGTATTTGTAGCTGCTGACTTTAAAAAAAAAAAAAAAATGTGGCGGACCTCCGCTTTAAGTGACTTTGAACGTGGCGTGGTTGTTGATGCCAGACGAGCTGTTCTCAGTATTTAAAAAAATGCTGATCTACATGGATTTTCATGCACAACAATCTCTCAGGTTTACAGAAAATGGTCTGAAAAAGAGAAATTGTCCAGTGAGCGGCAGTTGAGTGCAGGAAAATGCCTTGTTGATGTCAGAGGAGAATGGGCAGGCTGGTTGGAGATGATAGAAAGGTAACAGTAACTCAAATAACCACTCGTTACATCCAAGGTATGCAGAATACCATCTTTGAATGCACAACACATCGAACGTTGAAGCAGATGGGCTACAGCAGCAGAAGACCACACCGGGTGTCACTCCTGTCAACTAAGAACAGGAAACTGAGGCTACAATTCGCACAGGATCACCAAAATTGGACAATAGAAGATTGGAAAAGTGTTGTCTGGTCTGATGAGTCTCGATTTCAGCTGCAAAATTCAGATGGTCGGGTCAGAATTTGGTGTAAACAACATGAAAGCATGGATCCATCCTGCCTTGTATCACCGGGTCAGGCTGGTGGTGGTGGGGTAATGGTGTTGGGGGATATTTTCTTGGCACACTTTAGGCCCCCAAGTACCAATGGAGCATTGTTTAAACACCACGGCCTGACCATGTCCATCCCTTTATGACTACAGTGTACCCATCTTCTGATGGCTCCTTCCAGCAGGATAATGCACCATGTCACAAAGCTCCAATCATCTCACCAATGGACAATGAGGTCCCTGTACTCCAATGGCCTCCACAGTCACCACATCTCATCCAATAGAGCACCTTTGGGATGTGTTGGAATGGGAGATTTGCATCATGGATGTGCAGCCAACAAATCTGCAGCAACTGCGTGATGCTATCATGTCACTATGGAGCAAAATCTCTGAGGAATGTTTCCAATGCCTTGTTGAATCTATGCCACCACCACCAAGAATGATGGCAGTTCTGAAGGCAAAAGGGGGTCAAACCCGGTATTAGCAAGGTGTACCCAATAAAGGGTCCAGTGAGTGTACACTGTAATGTATATAGTATTGTGACAGTGCTATGCCCTGCCACTGTGCAATAAAGGGCACAAAGGGTTCTCAAGGAGACAGATTGAGGGGCTCCAGAGTGGTTGTTATGAACAGAGAAAATTGGGTTTTTGGTTATCTCCAGGTTTTGTAATTCCTGGATTGGGACCTGGAGTCCAGAGACTTCAAAGTGTCTTGGGAGGAAATCATCTAAACAAGCCGTAAAACAGGATTTCCTAGCTGGACTGAACTCGGTCAGCATTACACCCGAGTCAGCCTGCTAAAATATCACAGTATATGGGAGACATGCTGGTAGATCGTTATCAGATCGTTATCAGATTATTGGGTTTTGTTTTGGATAATGATTTTATGGTAGCCCATAGCAAGCTTGCTTTATGTAACTGCTTAGTGGAAAATGTGTTACAATCACTAAGTCCACCTTTTCCAATGGGCATTTTTATTTATATTTAGCGATTTTCTAATAGAATTTTTAACACATAGTATGTCCGCCGAGTCTAAAACGAGGTCTCACTATCTAGTTTATTTCCCATGCAGAATAGTGTCGCTTAATTGAAAACAAGGTTTGGCCATTTAGTTTACCCTTTTATATATGGCAGCTGAATTCAAGATGAGGCTTAGTTACTTCGTTTAATATGGCCACTAACTCCAAAATGAGGCTTTGCCATCTATTACATTCCAGCGGTGGCCATTTTGACTTGGACATGGGGCTTGAATACCAGCCGTCTTTTCTTAATTGAACTTCACAGATTTTAAAAATAGCGTAGTGACGAGCGTGCCCCCGATTACGTCAAGTCTGACAAAATACGTAGGGAGGAGTCTACGCTTGAGACATCACCATGCCCGCCGACCGCACAAAGCTGTCAGTTCGATTCCCAGGATTGATAATTACTGCATATATGCCTGTTTCAACTATCTTAATGTGAGTAGTTGGTGTTTTTTATCTACAATAAATGTTTACACTATGGGAATGTTTCTATTTTTTACCCATGATATGCTGGATTAATTGTCCACCATTTCACATGAGCGGGTTTTCCATCCAAAGGGAAGCAAGGATCGAAAGACTTTCACTTTGCAGGATGTCTTTTCATACTGCGCTCGTGACTCATAACTTAGAGTCCACTCTCTCTGGTAAGCAGCCATTTATAATACATGGTGGAGGAGCACTGCGGGGATTCACTTGTTGATATGATATTCATATCCATGCTCAACGCATACGCACGCATGCACATACTGTATATGTAGTTCCCCATCATAGAGTGTAAAGGGGAGGATCAGGCTGCAGCCATGCTGAGCCTAGCACACACTGCAAGTGGTATCAGGCAAAGGCCATGCTGGTCCCTGTAGTCCTTACAATAAATGGTGTTAGTCCTGGGATCTTTTTTGGCCATCTCCCCACCACCTCCTAACATTCTCGGCATTAGTAGGCATAGACACAGTGTCAGGGGCACTGCCAGGGGACTGTGCCAGGAGCTGGAAAGCACCTTTGTGTCCACCTGCCATCCCGTACACACCGACACTCACATACCCAATTTGGTGTGTGTTCCGCTCCGGGCTCTCAATCTGATTGGCTGGCCCTGGAGAATGACACATCTATAATGGGGAAATGTATGTACAATAGACGTCATTACAAGCCTATGTGCCCCAAATAACATGCAATTGAAGCTAGTGACTGTTCTAGCCACTAGCAATAATCAGAGTTATTTTAATTTTTATTCGTTTTTATAATTTTTTTATTTTTTAGATATGTAGCGCCGGTCCCAAATTGGTCCACGCTATGTTAAATTTAGGGGGTGTTCTGAGCTAATAATTGGGCTCAGACTTACTGATTTCTATTCTGCTTCTGCTCTGGTTGTGATACTGCCTGGCAGTTATATTCCCTGTTTGCCTGTAGATGGCACTGCCACCGCTGGCCCATGTTGGAATACAGGGGTATCACAGCAGTATTGGGTGTCCTTTCTCGGCAGCCTGCAGTGGGCGTGGTTAGCCCACTGTGCATGCTGGGGAGGGGTACATAAGGGGCAGACGCCATTGGTTCTGGGTCCTTCTGGGGGTCCTTCTGGTGCGCCTCGTGGCTCTCATGGCACGGGGTACGTGTGTGTATTCTGGCCCCGGGCACCTTCAGCCCGAGGCTGCATCGCTACCTGGTAGGCCCAGTTTTGCTGACTGGGGCCTACGCCTTGGAAAAAGATCCCAAGCTGCCCACCTGCGGAAAGCCCACTCCTAAGGAAGGAGGCCAGGGGAGGAGATTGGCAACGGTACTGCTGTCTCGGGAGAAAGCTTGGCAACCTACCCAAGGAGGGATCCATTACTTTACAGGTCCTGAAATACGCCAATATGGCATAAAGTTCTCCTTATTGCTTGGAGGTTCGGGACTTTAATAATCCTGTGGCAGAGGATTCCTGGACGCATCCCTAAGTTCTCATATAAAACTGATCCGTGCGTCATCCCGGCTGCTAGGACCGAAAGAAACAGAACTACCTGGGTGAGCAATACCCACTCAGGCTTGAGTGCCGATGTTTGTAAATTCTTTGTGCCTTTGGTGCTGCGTGCCTGAACCTTCCCCTATACTTCTCTGGTTTCCTGCTTTCTCCTCAAGTTCCTACAGCAAAGAAAATAAAGCCTTACTGTTTAGGTTTTACATTTGTGTGGACATTGGCTTTTCTAAAGACTCTCTACCCTGACAACGGAAGCTTTGGAGGTAGTTTGCATGACCCAAAACAAAACCAGCAGCTCCTTCGGGGGTAAGTGCTACAGATATTTTTTGCATTTTTTTTTTTTTTTAGGAGCCTTGTTGGGGGTATTTGGTGAGATATCGGGGGTCTAAACAGAGATCTGATGTTTCACCTTTAAAAAAGAGAAATGAGATTAAGGATACAGCCCTCAGTCTCCTTCTCTGCAGCCTCAGCTGCACTGAATGAATGAACAGGCGTAGCTCTGTACAGAGTTTCCCGTTCATTCCCATTCGCTCACAAACGGAAGCATAGTAAACACAGATTACTATGCCTCAGTTCTGAATGAACAGTCAGTGATTGGTATGGATCACTGACTCTCCATTCAGAAAAGAGAGGGGTCCATAAATGATACATTTACCGGCCCCTTCCCACACGCTCGTGTGTACGTGGCATGAAACTAAATAGGCTGGTCCCCCTGCAGATATAAGATATAATGTAGTAATATGCACTGCATACTAGCACATGATGACAGACTTACCTGGAAACAGAACCCCCCAGCACAGCGCAGTCACGACTCCCCTGGAGCTTCCTTCTGTGCCCGGTGCGCCTTCTGGGTTTTTTATCTTCCGGGTTTTTTATCTTCCGTCGCTTGAATGGCCAGGCTGCGGTGACTTCACTCCTGCGCATGGGAGGCACATCGATGCTGCACACAGAGCGGGCCGTAAGGTTCTCATCCAAGAACACTGAAGATGGGTCATGGATGGGCCTCCTGGTATGACATTGACCCAAAACATATTGCCAAGGCAACAAAGGAGTGGCTCAAGAAGAAGAACATTAAGCTCATGGAGTGGCCTAGCCAGTCTCCAGACCTTAATCCTATAAAATTTATGGAGGGAGCAGAAACTTTGAGTTGCCAAGAGACAGCCAAGAAACCTTAAAGCGATTGTAAAGTGTTTTTTTTTTTTACTTTTACCTACAGGTAAGCCTATACTAAGGCTTACCTGTAGGTAAAAGAAATATCTCCTAAACCTTTACGGTTTAGGAGATATTCCCCTCGCAATGCGCCGCTGACAGCAGCGGCGCATGCGCACAGGGGATTCTCGGGCTGAAGGCTCAGCAGACGCCGAGCCTCGCCGGAACGAAGTCTCCCGCGCGCAAGCGCAGGAGTGAGACATCGCTGCTCCAGCCACTCACAGCGCTGGAGCCGCGATACCCGGAAGACACGCTGAGGCAACATGTCATCTCCCACGGCGTGGACCAGGTGAGTTAACGATGCCTCGTTCTAAGGTAAGTATTTCATAATAAGCTTGTATGCTGTGCATACAAGCTTATTATGCCTTTTCCTTTACAGGTGTAAAAAAAAAAAGTCAGCGGCTATACAACCGCTTTAAGGATTTAGAGAAGATCTGTAAAGAAGAGTGGGCCCAAATCCCTCCTGAGATGTCTGGAAACCAACTACAAGAAACGTCTGACCTCCGTGATTGTCAACAAGGGTTTCTCCACCAAGTACTAAGTCATGTTTTGCTTGGGGATGAAATACTTATTTTCCTCACTAAACCTGCAACTGCATTTAGAACATTTGCATCGTGTTTTTTTCTGGATTTTTGGTTGATATTCTGTCTCTATCATTTAAAATACACTTATGATAAAAATTATAGACCCTTCATTTCTTTGTAAGTGGGCAAACTTACAAAAATCTGCAGGGGGTGAAATAATTATTTTCCCCACTGTATACTATACCAATGCCCCTGGAACCTGGAAATCATCCTCTTCTCGGGTCCCCCCCGCCAGCGCTCTGGGTCCCTCCTCCTTTCCCAGTGCCCTCATAGCAAGCTGCTTGCTGTGGGGGCACTTGTGCGTGCTCGCTCCTGAGCCGGCTCTCTGTACCCATAAGACACAGAGAGAGCGCGGCTCAGCCCGCCCCTGCCTTACTGGCTGTGATTGACAGCAATGGGAGTCAATGGCTCTTGCTATTGCATCTCAACCAATCAGGAGTGAGAGACCCGGGAGAGCTTCGGGTCTTGTGCACGTCAGTGGATCGAGATTGGGCTTAGGTAAGTATGGGGGGGGGGGGGCTGCACAGTGAAGGTTTTTTCACCTTCATGCATAGAATGCATGAAGGTAAAAAACCTTAATGCCGCATACACACGATCGTTTTTCATGCCATTTTTTAAACCAACGTTTTTCTCGTCGTTTTTTTTCTTGTTTCCTCTCAAGCCTGTCTTGCATCCACACGATCATTAAAAAAAATGCTCAAGCAAAGCGCAGTGACGTACAACACGTACGACGGCACTATAAAGGGGAAGTTCCGTTCGAATGGCGCCACCCTTCATGTTAGTAAACTTTGTTGAGCGGCGATTCGCGCTTTTCAGCCTCGTGCTTTTCAGTCCGCTACAGCGTGACGAATGTGCTATCTCCATTACGAACGCTAGTTTTACCAGAACGAGCGCTCCCGTCTCATACTTGATTCTGAGCATGCGCGTTTTTTTTCACCTCGTAAAAGCATACACATTATCGTTTTTCACGTCGTTAAAAAAAACGACATGAAAAACGACGTGAAAAAATAGAGCATGTTCGAAATTTTTAATGGCCGTTTTTCACGCCATTAAAAATGCTCTGGAGCCTACACACGATCGGTTTTAACCACTTCAATACAGGGCTTTTTGTACCTATTCAATACCGGGCCTATTTTGGCACTTCTCTCCTACATGTACAAATCATCATTCTTTTGCTAGAAAATTACTCAGAACCCCCAAACATTATATATGTTTTTTTAGCAGAAACCCTAGGGAATAAAATGACGGTCATTGCAACATTTTTTCTTGCACAATATTTGCGCAATAATTTTTCAAACGCCTTTTTTTTTTTAAAAAAAATGGTTTCATGAATTAAAAAATAACAAAACAGTAAAGTTAGCCCAATTTTTTGGGAAAATATGAAAGATAATGTTACGCCGAGTAAATAGATACCTAACATGTCACGCTTTAAAATTGCGCACACTCATGGAATGGCGCCAAACTTCGGTACTTAAAACTCTCCATAGGCGACGCTTTAATTTTTTTTACAGGTTACCAGGTTAGAATTACAGAGGAGGTCTAGTGCTAGAATTGTTGCACGCGCTCTAACGCACGCGGCGATACCTTACAACATGCGTGGTTTGAACAGCGTTTACATATGTGGGCGACTTACATGTGCATTCGCTTCTGATCGCGAGCTACCGGGGACAGGGGCGTTTTAATTTTTAATTTTTTTTTTTTTACTTATTTATTTATTTTTTGACAATGATTTTACTATTTTTTTTTTTTGATCACTTTTATTCCTATTACAAGGAATGTAAACATCCCTTGTAATAGGAATGTGTGTGACAGGTTCTCTTTATTGAGAGATGCGGGGTCAATAAGACCCCACATCTCTCCTCCAGGCTGGAAAGCATGAGATCAGTGAAAAATTTTTCACTGATCTCATACTTTCAGCCGCAATGGCGGCTTTGTTTACATTTGAGACCCGGGCGTGACGTCATCACATCGCGCCCGAGCCTCCGACGATCATAGAGATGACTGGTGACCATCTGGTCACCAGTCATCTCTATGCTCATCACGTGACCCCACCAACGACGCCGGGAGATTCGCTCCGGGTCCCCGATCGCACAGGGGAGCCCGGAGAAGCACCGGATGGCGGCGGGAGGGGGGGTGTCCCCTCCCGCCGCCTATAAGAACGATCAAGCGGCGGAACCGCCGCTATGATCGTTCTTATGGTGCACAGAATCGCCGGCACTTCAAAAGGATATCTGAATGATGCCTCTAGCTGCAGGCATCATTCAGATATCCCCCTACAAAGCCAGGACGTCATATGACGTCCACCCAGGATGTCTGTGGACGTCATTTGACTATGGCTGGGTAGGGAAGTGGTTAATGGCCATTTTTAAAAATGGCATTTTTAACGGCATGAAAAACGATCGTGTGTAAGCGGCATTAGCCTTTACAACCACTTTAAAAACATCACACTGCTCCCTTTTTTTTGTACTAACTTTATTTAAAGTGTACATGATACACTGTGCTGCCCGACATTGCAGTGCGATTTGGGCCAGTGTGCTATGATAAAATGCAGCATGTCTGCATTTTATCGCAACACCCTGCAGTGCAGCGCTAGGCTGCGTTGCAGTGTGAATGGGACACATAGAAAACAATTGTTTCCTGTGTGTTCCTGCGGTGACAGATGTTTTACAATGTGGTAAAACGTCTGTCATCGCATATAGTGTGAATTGGCCCTAACTGGGCGAGGTGGAGAGGCAGGGCGGTGAGTCACGCCCTCCACCTCCACCACCTTTTTGCAGCACTTGAACATAGAAAAAGTAGTGCAATCGGTCATTCTTCAGAAAGACAAACCGCATGGTACTGGTACGCGGGTGCGATTGGGGTGCCATTAACAATTCATTGGCACCTGCATGCTTTCATAAGGGCAGTGCGGTGCAGAAAACGTGAACAGAATGCAACCTTTCCTCCATTGCATTTTGATGTGAACCGGTCCTTACTGCATAGAGAAACCTGAAGAAAGAAGAAACGCCTGCAATCTAACATAACGTTCACCCTCCTGGTCCCCTGATAAAGCAGAATATTCTAGGTGCTAAGGAAGTGATAGCGGTCACGTGTATGTGGTGAGGAACATTCTACTACTAGGAGCTGAGGAAGTGATAACAGGTCAAGGTGTGCGTGGTGGAGAATATTCTACTACTAGGAGCTGAGGAAGTAATAACAGATCACTTGTGAGTGGTGGGGAATATTCTACTACTAGGAGATGAGGAAGTCATAACAGATCACCCGTTTGTGGAATATTTTACTACTAGGAGCTGAGAAAGTGATAACAGATCACTTGTGCGTGATGGGGAATATTCTACTACTAGGAGATGAGGAAGTGATAACGGATCAACTTTATGTGGCGGGGCCGGGGAATATTGTACTACTATGAGCTAAAGAAGACATAATGGGTCACCTGTGCATGGCGGGTATTGTTCTACTACCAGGAGTCGAGGTGAGTGATAATAAGTTACCTGCGCGTGGCGGTAATCCTGAATCTTAGCCATTTCCTCTGCCATGTTCTTCAGGGCCGTCCGCAGCTCCGGGTTCTCTGTGTTGGCGAAATCCATCAGTTGTTTGACCAGCTGGTCCGCCTTGTCCCGCAGCTTGGCCGTCTTCCGGGTGTAGGACGCCATGACGGAGCAGAACTGCCCAAAGTACTTCTCCGCGTTGGAGACGGTGTTCTCCATGAGCTTGACCTGGGCATCTCTGCGGGGAGAGTACAGGAATTAGAACCACGCTTACAGAAAGTTTCCGCTCAGTTACTGCACGTTACTGGGCGCATAACGCATGTGAACTCGCCTTTTTGTAATACACTGCAATATGTCAGAAAATTTTAACTTTAATGCAATTCAAAGCGACGCGGTGGCGCACGCTGTAACACATTTTTGTGCACTGAGTTTCTGGACCATTTGCAGTGCTGTGAGTTTTGGATTTATATAAATGTTAAAAAAAAAAAATCACACAACACGACCAATCGGAGTGGAATTTTGCAGAATGTTCTGTAAGGCATAACCTTGTACAGGAAGCTCTGCAATGTGCTGCAGAATGTTCTGTGATAAAGATTAATTTGCAGGACTTCTATCCCGACAGAAAAGTTTTGTGTGCAATATTCTGCAGAATCTTCTTTATCCTAACTGCAGGACTTCTCGACCAATCATAAAGCTCAGAGTCATTCCAAAGGCCTACAAACAATTCTAGATGTGATGTTCTGCAGAAATGTCTCCTGGTAATAATTACAGACAATTCTAGATGCGATGTTCTGCACCTATGTCTCTTTGTAGTTAGTAATTACAAGTCTACTTGCCGTGTTCTGCAGATATGTCGCTTAATTGGTAATTTAGTAGTAATTACAAACAACTCTGTGTACAAAATACTCTATATAATAGTCTGCAAATTGTTTTTATGTGCAATATTCTGCAGATTCCCTGAGCATTGATACCAGTCTCCAAGATCCATTTGTGTGCAATACTCTGCACAGTTCTCCAAACGGTGCTATGAGCCCGTTTAGAAAGTTATCTGCTCACTGATATCAACCCCACATAGCCTGTGTTGTGCAATACTCTGCACAGCGCTCTAATCACCGATAACAGCCCCACATAGCCAGCCCTATGCAATACTATGTAGAGTTTATTGATCAAGGATACCAGCCTCTTAAGAAAGCTATCCGTGCAATACTCTGCAGAGTTCACTGAGCAGTGATGCTGCCTGCCTCCTATAGAAAGTTATGTGTAATACTCTGCAGAGTTCCCCGATACCAGCCCCCTCATCCCCACAATCAGTCCTGTGCAATACTCTGCAGTTTCTCCAATCAGTGGTACCAATTAGGGATGAGCTCAGGCGTGTTCGCATTGAACACATGCAGAGCCTGCCAAGGAAGTCGGCACCGTCGGAACCGCGATGCGCTAATCACAGGCAGGGAGACATTGTCCCGATGCTCGGCTGCAGAGAACGGGAAATGTCTCCCTGCCTGTGATTAGCGCATCGCGGTTCCGACTTCCTTGGCGGGCTCTGCATGTGTTCAATGCGGACACGCCTGAGCTCATCCCTAGTACCAACACCTAAAACCCAGTCCTGTAATACTCTCTAGAGTTCTCTAATCACTATGCAATACTCTGCAGGATTCTCTAATCTGTTTGTAATATTCTGCAGTGTTCTCTGATAACTTTTTTTAGGGGCTGAAATAACTGATCTAATGCTGGCCATACACTATACGAAAAATCGTCCGAACGAACTTTCGAAAAACGAATGTGAGCGCAAACGATAGTGCCATCATGTAATGACCGATAAATCGTTCAGTGGAAATAAATAAAAATAATTTTTTTTTTTTTTTTTTTTACATATACCTAGTTCAGAAAGTTTGGACAGGAAACAATTTATCGTTCGTTCGGCAGAAAATTTCCAAACTTGTCCTTCGTTTTTTCGACTCAAAAACGTCCCAACGATTATCGATTTTGTGCCCATTAACTGTCCGAAAAACGAACAAACTATCTGAACGACCGATTTTTCATATAGTGTATGGCCAGCATTAGTAATACCTTCATACAAGCTCCCTAGGATCAATCATGTGCAATGCTCTGCAGAGTTCGCTGATCACTCATAGCAGCCCATACAGGAAGTTTTCTGTGCAATACTCTGCAGAGTTCTCTGATCAGTCATACTAGCCCTTACCAGCCTACTAGCAGATCAGCCGTGCATAGCAAATCCTGTGCAATGCTCTGCACTGTTCTCTAATCACTCCTAGCAGCCAATATGTGAAGTTTTCTGTGCAATACTCTGCAGATTTCACTGATCAGTGATAGCCCCCCAAAGCCTGTCTTGTGCAATACTCTGTACAGTTCCCTGATAACGGATAGCAGCCCATATGGGAAGTTTGCTGTGCAATACTCTGCACAGTTCTCTGATAACAGCCAATAAATAAGGCTATCTGGGCAATACTCTGCAGAGTTCCCTAATACCAGCTCCCTAAAAACAGTCCTGTGTAATTCTCTGCAGATTTCTCTCATCTGTCACACCATCCTTTAAAGAAAGTTATGTGTGAGTTACTTAATACCAGCCCCCCTCTATAATAAGTCCTGTGCGATGCTCTGTAGGTGCCTCTGATCACGGATAGCAGCCCCTAAAGAAATTTTCCTGTGCAATGCTCTGCAGGGATCCCTGATTCCAGCCCCCCCAGGATCAGTCCTGTGCGATGCTCTGCAGAGTTCGCTGATCACTGATAGCAGCCCATAGGGGAAGTTTTCAGTGCAATACTCTGCAGATTTCACGGATAGCAACCCCTACATAAAGTTACGGGAAATACTCTGCAGATTTCACGGATAGCAACCCCTACAGAGTTCCCTGATCAGTGATGGCAGTCCTGTGCAATGCTCTGCAGGGTTCCCAGGTCGGGGCCCCGTGCTCTGCTCACCTGGACAGGACAATGTTCATGCTGGGCTCAGTGTTGGACTCTCTTCCTGTGTCTTCAGGCGTCTGGCATTGTTGTCACCATGGCGACCAGAGCCCGGAGAGTCAGGGCGGCTCCTGCAGTCTCCATGGCGATCAAGGAGGCTCTTCCTGTATAAACAGCATTCCTCATTATCACTTTCATGCCATTTGTCAGGGCTCCAGACTGCTCATTATTCCCCCAACCACCATTATACCTGTCATGTCTGGCAGCCATGTTGTTCCCCCCAAGCTCTGTATCTTGTCCCTCAGTGGTGGAACTACAAGATTCAGCATACCCAGCTCAATTCATGCAAAACATCCCTAGTCTGTCATAAGCATTCATACACTAATAAAGTGAAGCTGGCGGCCATTTTTGTATCTTCAGTTTCCAAAATGACCCCAACAAACACACACGAGGTCCCCTACCAACCCCTTTCATGTCACAGTATTTGAAAAGTATGTTTTGGATAGTGTAGAGGGGGATGAGACCCCCTGTCAGGTTTTTATAGCTGTCTGTGTCCGGGTCCCCATTAGGCTGCGTTTTAGGCCCCTTTCACACGGACGGATAGAATGGTGCTTTTAGCTGCGGATTTTCTAGTTTTCTACCGCAGCTAAAAGCACACAATGCTTTCCTATGGCCCCATTGACACACAGCGTTTAGCTGCGATTTCGTTACATGCGGTTCGGTGCGAATAGAAAAAATAGAATTTAATGCGTCCAGGTGCGATGTAGCGCAGCTATCTGCACATAACTGCAGGTAATCGCAGTGCACTGTGTCAGCTGCGGATAGCAGCGTGAACAAAAGAAAAAAACAACAGGAAGCACATCAAAATAAAAATGGTTGCTATGGGGATGACAATAATGGCCAACCGCAGCTAAACGCAGCCGCATGTAAACGCACGTAAACGCAGCTAATCGCAGTGTACAAATGCAGCTGATCGCTGTGCCTGGGGTCTTGAATTTCAAAAGAAAGAAACATGCTTTCAACTGCGGCAGAACAGCCGCCCGTGTGAAGGGGGCCTTACACTTGCGGTGGGGGCAGCGCAAGTTTACCACTGCTTCACCGCAAGCTGCAGAGTTTACATACGTCATGTCCATGATTACAATGAGCAATTAGCATGTGAGTGTAGTGGGGTCCTAAATTTAGGGGAAGCGTTTGAGTGGTAGTTATGCTCAAACGCTCCAATTGTCAGGATTCTGTCAACCATTTTTTGTCCGCAGGGAGGGTATCGGTGTATAGTTCCCTGTGGCCTGCAGGTGGCGCTGCCATAGTGGGCCAGGGTTGAACCGCTGATACAGTGCTGTGCCTTGTGTGTCCCCTCTCAGCAGCGGTACAGTGGGTGTGGCAGGCCTGCTGTGCATGCTGGGAGAGGATATAAAAGGGGCAGACGCTGCCTGTTCGGGGTCTGTTCTGTCGTGGTCGGGGGTCCTACCCTAGGGAGTGTGTTCCTGTCCGCCCTGGGCACCTTTGGCCCAGGGGCGGAGGTCGGTAAATCAGTCCCAGGCACCTTTAGCCCTGGGGCTGCAGCAAAGGCCTTGGGCCCAGCAAGGATCGAGGAATCCCAGGGTGCCGCCTTGCGAGGGGACCTGCATCTTAGATGAGGAGGCCGGGGGAGGAACCATTCTGAGGGACCGGTAAGAAGTCACAGTGAAGGAAGGGGCCCGGTAACTCTCTGGAGGGATGTCTTCTCCTTACAAAGAGGTCAAACTTTAAAAGACCAAGTTCACCAGGTCTGTGGAGGAGACCAAGTTCACCGGGTCTGTGGAGGAGACCAAGTTCACCAGGTCTGTGGCGGAGACCAAGTTCACCAGGTCTGTGGAGGAGACCAAGTTCACCAGGTCTGTGGCAGAGACCCAGTTCACCAGGTCTGTGGCAGAGACCCAGTTCACCAGGTCTGTGGCAGAGACCAAGTTCACCAAGTCTGTGGCAGAGACTGTGCGGTTAAGTTAGACTACCATTTGTCTGCTAGTCCCTATCCTGGGAGACTATCCATATGGGCTGAGTCTGTTTGAGAAGCCAAGCAGTGAAGTGATTACATTTGTGCCTGGACCTCTCCCACACCCTATGCCAGTGATGGCGAACCTTGGCACCCCAGATGTTTTGGAACTACATTTCCCATGATGCTCTACTACACTGCAGAGTGCATGAGCATCATGGGAAATGTAGTTCCAAAACATCTGGGGTGCCAAGGTTCGCCATCACTGCCCTATGCTGTCCTGTTCTTGCTCCAACCTTTTCTTATCAGAGACTGTTATTTTCGAGAAATAAACTCTACGTTGGAGTTACAGCTGGTGTGGACATTCAAGTCACGGGGGGGGGGGGGGGGACAAGGACTTATCTCTATTAACTACAGAGGTGAGAACCATTCTCTGGAGGATTCTGTTTTTTCTGGCTGTGGAGACCCGCCAACAACACCGCTCAACCTCTTTACACAGGAAGGTACGGGCTTGTGGCGTGCCCTCTCTCCCTGCGAGGAGCCAAAGGCAGGTGAAGGGGGTGAGTGCGCTACATGTGTAAAAAAAAATAATTTTTTTTCCAGCAGTGAGAGAGTTAAAATTACATTAAAAATGAATATTTAAAGCGGTCTTAAAGGTGGTCTTAAACTAAAAACCACCCCTCCACCCCTTGGCCGTGGCCCAGGACATCATGTTCTCTTCTGCGGCGAGCCCTCCTCCTTCTCCCCCGCTGTCTTCTGGGACATGTGTGTCCCCCAGAAGACAAGCTGGCCATTCACAAAGCGCTGTGCGACTCGTGCATGCGCAGTAGGAAACCGGCTGTGAAGCCGCAAGGCTCCACTGCCGGTTTCCCTCAGTTACAATGGCGGCGCCTGCACCTGATCCCATGGACGGATCAGCTTCGGAGGGACCGACATCGTGGGCTCCCTGGACAGGTAAGTCTTATTAAAAGTCAGCAGCTACAGGGTTTGTAGCTGCTGATTTTAAAATAAAATGTTCGTGGCTGGAACTCCGCTTTAAGTGCTCACCCCTCCAGCTCTCTGGAAGTTGCTCATGTGTAATATGCTGCATCCTCTTTTAGATCAAGTCCCCATCATCTCTCACATACCAGCTAACAGTTAAAATACAGTGAAACCTCGGATTGCCAGTAATGCTGTTAACGAGCGTTTCGCAATATGAGCATTTGTTTTAAAAAAAATCCTGACTTGGTTTGCGAGTGTTGTCTCGCAAAACGAGCAGGATTCAAGCCACAGCAGTGTGCAGTACCGCGTTTGGCCTGAGGTGGGGGGGGGGGCGCTGGAGCCGAGTGGAGCCGTTCGGAAATGCTTGAAAAACTCGGAAATACTCCGCCCCTGAGCCTTTCCGAGGTTTTCCGAGTTCAGCCGAGCTGTCCATGGGCCTTTCTGAGTGTTTCCTAGGCTCTCCGGCGCCCACCTCTGGCCACATTGCATGCCATAGAAGTCAATGCAGGTCGAATTATTTTAGTTTCCATTGACTTCTATGGGGAAACTCGCTTTGATATGCAAGTGCTTTGGATTACGAGCATTCTCCTGGAATGGATTATGCTTGTAATCCAGGGTTCCACTGTATAACTAAACACAAAGATTGTTTTGTTTATTTTTGAGTAGGAAAGGGCATAACCCCTGTCATTTTTTTTTTTTTTTTGTTATCTGTGTCCCCATTGGTGAGATTTACCTTCACTTCCTGTCCCATAGCCAATACAGGAAGTGATGGAAATTCCCTAAAGTGACAGAAACCTTGGCTGTCACCAGACTTAATGTCCCCATTGGAAGATTTCCCCTCTATTCCTGTCCTGGTGGCAGCCCAAAATGTGGATTTTCCTTCACTTTTGGTGGTAATTTACATACACATGTACTGCTGGTAATGATTGCTGGTTTATTTGGGGTTTATAAGGCACACAGAGTTCAGAAAGAGCTCAGACTGATGTCAGGAGGTGGGGTTTGAGACTGCTAAAGAAATACTGGAAGGATCAGATTTCTTTTTTTTAAAAAGTCAATTATTTTGGGTAATAATGATTAAATGAAAGATAATTTAAAAAAAGTTTTGTTTTTGATTTTGTTGCAATTTTATTCTCACAGGCTTAAAGCGTGGTTCATTATTCTTAATAAACTTAAACCGATTGTTTCTCAAAAAAACACAGAAGAGAGAAACCAACCACAGGAAGATCATCTATGGAAGGAGGTATTAGTGAACAGCTTGCAGATACCACAACCAAGAAGCCCACAAAGATGAAGAGGGCTCTGGCTTTTGTGTGCGACTTCTTCAGAGCAGTTGTTGGATGTGTAGGTGGCGGCTGTAAAGCCAATGGATCCCACTGGAAGAGAGAAGACTGGGCTGGTAAGTATTGTGGATAGTAATAGATACAAGATGGCTGAAAGCCTTTCATTTCATCCTTTTTTCCCCCATTGATGATGGGTCACATACCCATATGTACACATGTATAGGGATGGCCAGGGCCGCCATCAGGAATTTTGAGGCCCCTTACACAGCTTCAGGCATGAGCACCCTGGAGCAAATTGAGAAGCGGGGGGGCTGCCACTAATTGAGAAGCGGGGGGGTGCCACTAATTGAGAAGCGGGGGGTTGCTGCCGTAGTGAGGTCGGGGGGGCTTTGGGTGTTGACGAAAAAAAAAAAAAAAACACCAAACAAAAAAAGGGGGGGGGGGGTTGCTATCCAGGGCCATGGGGACCTCCATGCCTCTGGGGACCTCTGGGCCCCTTACAAAAAAAACGAAATAGAAAAAAGAAATTATAGAAAAAAAAAATTATAAAAAAAAAAAGGGGGGGGGGGTTGCCATCCGGGCCCCTGGGGACCTCCAGGCCCCTGGGAGCCCTTGGGCCCCTTACAAAAAAAAAAGAAAATTATAAAAAAAAAGGGGGGGTTGAAAATCCGGGCCCCTGGGGACATCCGGGCCCCTTACAGGTGTACTGCCTGTACCCCCCCTGATTGCGGCCCTGGGGATGGCCATGGACATTGCTGGCTTTTGTCTTATAAACACCAATCTGCAGATTTTTTTTAAATCAAGAGAAGAAAACAGTAATTCTTGGAGCTGTATACAGGGAGTCAAGTCCTCCCCACACACTTCTCTCTCTCCATCTGTCAGCTGGTAACTGACTTTTTATTTTTGAACAAGCTTTGCAGGCCCCTTATTACAGGCTGGGCTGATGACCTCAGTACCAACCAACAAGTAGGCGGTGCCAACCAGCTGTCAGAAATGTACAACTCAGAAAAAAAAGAAAACCCCACATACATGTTTAACCCCTTGCTGCCCATGTAACACATATGTATAGTTGCCAGAATTTCAAAAAATTTCCAGGGACACATTTTTATTTGCTGTGCATCTATCAAATCATTGTAGGCGGAGAATGTCTTTTATTTAGGGGCGGGGTATTCATTAAAAAAATGGGAGTTGTTCTACAACAGGCAAATCATTAAACCAATGCCATACTTTTAATTGAACCGATATAGGAGAGCTGTAGTTATCATGGCTAAAGAAAGACAGAAACAACAAAACACACCGGTAGGAAGCATGGGCACTGATCCTAAGGTTCTGCAAGGTGCAGGCATGAATGACGTAAACCAGGGGTGCTCAACCTTTTGAAGAGCGAGGGTCACTTAAAGTGGGGTTCCACCCGCGATTTATTTATTTTTAAAAGTCAGGAGCTACAAACACTGTAGCTGCTGACTTTTAATAAGGACACTTAGCTGTCCTAGGCGCCCGCGAAGTCGGCCCCCCCGAGGCCGATCGCTTGATCTCGGCAGGTCCCCGCGCCGCCATCCTCACTAAGGGAAACAGGCAGTGAAGCCTTGCGGCTTCACTGCCCATTTCCTACTGTGCATGCGTGAGTTGCGCGGCGCTTTGTGAATGGGCGGCTGCTCTCTGGGATACACACAGTTCCCAGAAGGCAGCGCGCCCCATTCACAAGAAGACACCGCAAATAGGACGAGGAAGAAGACCAGCCGTGAAGGTTGAAGAGGCAGATTAGGAACTTCCGCATAGCAACTGCTATTTCTGGTAAGTAAACATTTATTTATTTTTTCCAATTTTTATTTTTTTTTGATTTTTGGTAAAAAAAAAAAATTCAGGGTGGAACTCCACTTTAAGTGATTTGGTAACCAATCACAGGCCACAATGAACTATTGGATTTTACCGCCCTCTAAAACACAAAAATAAAGGAGCTGTTATTGTCCTGAGTCCCCTAAAAGGTTCCTTTCCCACTAATGTGCTGCCGGTGCAGTACAGTGCACATGCAGATTCCCTTCGGATTAGCTGCACTGAACCATAGACTTCTATTACATCTTTTGGGTGTAGGTGCCATTTCTAAAAGCACACCAAAACTCCTGCATTCAGGAGTTTTGTTACGCTTTTAGAAAGCACACCAAAGACACTATTACTCCCACTGACACCAATGATGGGCATTAGTCCTCCCACGGACACCAATGACGGGGCACTCTTCCTTCAATTGACACCAATGACGGGGCACTATTCCTCCCACGGACACCAATGATGGGGCACTATTCCTCTAATTGACACCAATGACGGGGCACTATTCCTCCCACTGACACCATTGATGGGGCATTATTCCTCCCACTGATAGTAATGATGGGGCACTATTCCTCCCACTGACACCAATGATGGAGCATGGTTTACTCCCACTGAGGCCATGACATTTTCTACTCCTACTGGCCATAGTACAGCCCCTAAAGTTGGCTGGACAGCATACAAAACAGCATGACTGTCCGGGCAGATCCAGGACAGTTAGCAAGTATGCATATGTGTAGTGCAGTCCTATGATTGGCTGGTCCCTCCTGTCCCCGCAGGGGAAAATACCCTGTTAAAAGGAAGGGGTTAAGCATAGTTAACATATAGCAATTAATAGAACAGTGTGAATATCTAAAAAATATAGGGAAACCATACATAAATATTCCTACTACATTAGACTTTTGTTTTCTCTCTCTGCCAATGTGAACAATATAAACATATCAGCTGTGTCCGGCTGGTGTATAACCCCTAACAGCGGGTGACCCGTCTCCTGTCTGATCTCAGGGCTGATAAATCACACACTTTCTGGGCAAAACTGCCAGTGAACAAAGCCTCTGCTTAGCTGGTCTGATGATTCAGAAGAGATTTGGGGTCTTTTTGACTCCAGATCTCTCCATAAAGAGGACCTTCCATCCCTATTTCGATTACAAGGGATGTTCACATTCCTTGTAATAGGAATAAAAGTGATCAAAAAAAAAAAAGGGACAGAATAAAAAGTAAAATAAATAAGAACATTTAGTGCCCCCATCCTTTCGTGCTCGCGCGCAGAAGCGAACACATATGTAAGTCGCGCACGCATATGTAAACGGTATTTGGATCACACATGTGAGGTATCACTGTGAACGTTGGAGCGAGAACAATAGTTCTAGCACCAGACTTCTTCTGTGACTCTAAACAGGTAACCAGTAAAGACATTTAAGGCGTCACCTTCGGAGATTTTTAAGTACTGTCGCCATTCCACAAGCGTGCTCAATTTTAAAACGTGACATGTTAGGTATCTAAGACTATCTATCTATCTATCTATCTATCTATCTATCTATCTATCTATCTATCTATCTATCTATCTATCTATCAGTGTGAATATCTATCTATCTATCTATCTATCTATCTATCTATCTATCTATCTATCTATCTATCTATCTATCTATCTATCAGTGTGAATATCTATCTATCTATCTATCTATCTATCTATCTATCTATCTATCTATCTATCTATCTATCTATCAGTGTGAATATCTATCTATCTATCTATCAGTGTGAATATCTATCTATCTATCTATCTATCTATCTATCTATCTATCTATCTATCTATCTATCTATCTATCTATCAGTGTGAATATCTATCTATCTATCTATCTATCTATCTATCTATCTATCTATCTATCTATCAGTGTGAATATCTATCTATCTATCTATCAGTGTGAATATCTATCTATCTATCTATCTATCTATCTATCTATCTATCTATCTATCTATCTATCTATCTATCTATCTATCAGTGTGAACATTTATCTATCTATCTATCTATCTATCTATCTATCTATCTATCTATCTATCTATCTATCAGTGTGAATATCTATCTATCTATCTATCTATCTATCTATCTATCAGGGCTGTTACTGATTAAAATTTTCATGTTCGATTAAACGCACATACAGATCCAACTACTTTTAGCTGATCTCCTTGCAGGCCGATTCCCAGTGCAGCTACCAACCACTGGAAAAATGGATAGCAGGATACAAAAAACACACAAAGGCAGCGCTCGATGGGAATAGCATTAAAACTTTTATAGTCTTCAAGTAGGTAACAAAACAAATATTGCACTGGAGATAAAATCGATGATGTAGCTACATAAACTGTAAAAATGGTGCGAGTAATACCAAACGGTAGCAAAAGCAGTCATAAAAATATGTAGCTAAGTATGATACTGGTATAAAAATGTGTACAACGATACCACTGCTGAATCCAGATGAGAAGGGGTTAACATCAGTCCGTCGGCATGTAGATGTCCCGTGAAGGGAACTATCACAACTCCCAGTGGATGGCTGTAGAATCCCAGGTTGATAGAGGGAAGTGATAGAGGGAAGTGTAAAGCCTCGTACACACGGTCGGACTTCCATCGGACTTTTCCGTGGATTTTTGTCCGAACGGAGTTGGTTGGGAACACCCATAGCATACACACCACAGGACTTTTCTGCAAACTTTCTTAAAACTTCTTACAACATCACGTGTTTTTTCTGCTCTTTTCTGCTCTTTACTGCCACCCTTTGGTCAACTTCTGCTATTGTTGGTTGATTTTATCATTAGTTGTTTTGTCCATCGGACTAAAGTCCGATGGTTATTTGTACACACGGTCGGACTTTGCTCCATCGGACTTTTGTTGGGCAAAAGTTTGTCCGTTTGCAGACCCAACTTTTGTCCGATGAAATCCAAAACCAAACGAAAAAAGTTTGTCCGATGGAGCGTACACACGGTCGGATTGTTGGTCCAATTTGCTTAAAACAAAGTTTGTTGGGCAAAAGTCCGACCGTGTGTACGGGGCTTAACAGCCCTTGCCTTTGGCAGATAGTAAGGTCCCGCCGGCATGCAGATATGAAGGCACAGCAAAGGTGCCCTTCAGATGGACACGGCAAGCCCCGCCGGTGTCCGTGACATCACCGGAACTCCCTGAAGGCCCGGAAGCCGGCGGAGAGGTCAGTACCGATCAAAATAATTAATCGATTAATCGAGGTATTAATCGTTAATTTCCACAACCCTAATATATATATATAAATTAATTGAATGTCACAGTCCCCTAGGGGTAGTTCATGGTAGTAATGAGGTAAACATGATTAAACAATAACATTTATATCATAAATGCTTTTATGGTGAAAAAAAACATAACATAAACGAAGGACCCTGTGGGGACCAGAGATGGGCTTTAAAGTAGACCTTCAGCCAAAAAAACAATGTGGCCTCATCTACCTTTTTTTTTATGTTGCACACGTGTTGCCCAGACCTGACACAGACCTTCAACACATCTGCGCATGCACGTGTTGCCCTGCGTACATGGGTGAAGAAGGCGCAGTTGGGGAGGTCCTGGACCTCTGCTCTTTTTGTGCATCTATGCAAAACTCCGTAAGGCCAGGCAGAGTCCTTTGGCACATTTGCGCACGTACCAAACATTTGTCAACAGCGGCTCTGGTGGAGGGGGCAGGGGTGAGATCATCATTAAGCGGACTGAAGTTTAAGTGGGAAAAATACCAGTCAGTGACCAAGATATTTATGTTTATGAATTAGAATTTTTTTAGGAGAAAATTGCAAAGAAATGAAATGAGTGTCATTTAAATAATGAACCCATCTGAGCTGGATAGGCACGGTGGAAAGAAAAGCGTGACGGTGGGGCGTCACGACGTGTAAAGGGATTCCGCCTCGGCACAGCTGTACGTGTAATGGGATTCTCATTGCCTCCCCGTCCTGTAAACATTTTTTTTTTTTCCGGTCTGATATCCTACAAGTGCAGGGTCACCGCCATCTCCGATCACTTGGTCCCTTTCCAAACTATTTATAGAATAACAAGCATCTGATTGTAAAGGTGTAGCTACAAGGCTGCAGGTCACATGTCTCCTTTATCCTCTAGAGGGCACTGTGCACACACACAAGAGCCATCACCCAGTCATTGGCACCCTGCTGGGGAACTGCATGTCCCAGCATGCCCTAACCACTGGGAAATTATAGAGAGAGAAGAACTTGGATATTTATAAAACGCTTGCAAGCTGAAAACCACAAAGTGATGTCTGTTCTGTAAAAAAAAAAAAAAAAGTACAATGTGGGCGCCATTGTTTTTTTTTTTTTTTATAATATGCACTGCAGACAGTAGTATATAGATCCCATCAACTGCCCTGAGTCCATAAGAGTTTTTTATAGATGTCCCTGTATTTAACTGTGGTGGGATATGAGAGTGTAAGCTCCTCTGGTACAGAGACAGATTAGCTCAGGGTTCTCTGTTATGCACTACAGTATATGTCAGAGCTAATAAAATGTATAAATATATTATAATAATATTAGTAATAATTAGTGTGTAAGTGGGGGGGGGGGCATTAAACTCCCATCTCTGACTTGTACCTATAGGTAAGCCTATAATAAGGGTTCCCTAAAAAGAATGTAAATATATCCATAATGTGCACCATTTAGGAGATATTTACTGTATATGGAGCCGATGATGTCACCAGCGCATGCGTTCCGAAGGAACAGCCGCCTGGGCCGTTCCTTCAGAGTCCTGTGCCATAAACGGCGGGAGTGACGTCATCAAGGCTCCAGCCAGTTACACAGCCAGAGTCCGCAGATCCGGAAAGAAGACGGATGAAGATTGACAGGTAATATTTACATAATGTGCTCTGTGTGGGATACACGCTATCTCCTCTTGCATTCCCATTGCAAGGATCTGTTGGCAGATGCAATCTCTTTCTTTGAAGCAGCAATCAGATTGCTGCAATCTCAGGAAAGTCCTCCACACACTGAGAGAGATTTTCAGCAAGCACTCCTTTACCAAGATCTTCATCTAATAAGTCAGTGCCACTCAAGGGAGATTCCATTTCTGTAATGGCCTGCAGCATTCCGCCATTTTCCTCAACCTCCTCCTGAGATGACCCAGGCTTCTGGGGAGGGAGGGGGCCAGAGACAGAGGTAGTACTGGAGCCACCATGCAAAGCCTCTTCCTTACCCCCCATCCATACTGTGGCTGTTGCTGTGGTATCCACCCTCTGGCTGGCACTGGCTACTTGAACATATACCGCTGCTTTGCTTCAGAGAGGCGACCAGCTTCTCCTGCTTTTTCAATGCCTCCTCCAGAGACTTCAGCTTGGATATTTCCCTCTTACTGCTACCAGACTTACTATGCAGGGATTTCTTTTTCCTGAAATCTGCCCTCAGGACAGCAAGCTTCTGTTCCTCCTTAGTAATACAGCGAAGTCTATTCACCACTCTGTCCTGAAAGGCTGGTAAGGACTCCCCTTGCATAGGGACAAGCCCAGGATCCAATGCAACTTGAGCACATGGTGTAGGCCTCAGTGCCTCTGGAGAGCCTTCACCTTCATCTTCCATGATGGCTGGGGAAAAGCCTGTAGGAGAGGCCCCAGGCTTGTGGCCTCTCCCAGCTGAGACTAAAGCAGAGTGAGCCAACAGCACCACCTGGTGCAGAGAGTGTAAGCTCCTTCGGTGCAGAGACTGATATCATTTGCTCAGTGTTCTCTGTAACGTGCTGTGGTATACAGTACTGTATGTCAGAGATAAATACATGTATAATAAGTGTGTGATTGTGGGGAGAGTGTAAGCTCCTCAGGTACAGATACTGATGAGACTGGCTCAGTGTTCTCTGTACAGCACTGTGGTATATGTTGGAGCTACATAAATGTATAATAATGATAGTGTAACAGGAGGGCCCGTGGAACCCAGAATCTCTTAGAAAGTATGGGATACCATTTCTTCAGCTGCCCATGCACCTCTTATGTCTAAATCTCCCTATGTCCATTAGGGGCATAGGGTGACTGAGAAAATATCTCTTGGACTACTTCAAATGGGACAGTAATATTCATTAACAATATCTCTCAAGAAATATGAAGATGTTATCCCCTGTGTGCTGCGAGGTCTATGCCCAGGAAGTATAACTCCTTATTTGGGCATTCCAGGAAGTTCAATTTGAGAGTCATTAGATCTCATTGTTGTTTGTGCTAATTGACCCTGCAATGGTGTGAAGGTATATTTGTGATACTGTTGATTGTGTCTTCTGACACAGACGCCAAGTCTAGCCTAAAGGTCATGTCTCTGAGTCATCAGCTGCTGTAAGGGATTAGTTAATTAGCTCATGTTAATTAGGTCTGGTCACAGGTGTATTTTCAGAGTAATATGAGCAGGATATGTATGCACCTCCTCTTTTACGGTATATAAGCCTGTAGCCTCTCAATAAAGATTGTGATTCCTGCTTGAACCTCATACAGAGCCTCGTCTCGTATCTGGGGGAGAATTATTCGTATGGGGTCTTATTCGGCTGGTTGGAGTGTCTGGTAGCTGCCTTGTGTTTGGGAATAGAATATTTGAAACAACGTTAACCCCTTTCATACACGGGGTGTCGTTACAGATAGTATGTAAAAACAAGAAGAAAGGATCACAATGTGAATTTCCACCAAAGCAAACTAAGAGTAAAGATTCCTTATTTTAGGGAAACGTATACCTTAATAACCATTTCAATACTGGACACTTTCACCCCCTTCCTGCCAGGCCAATTTCCTGTCGCACTTTGAATGACAATTGTGTGGTCATGCAACAATGTACCCAAATTACATTTTTATAATTTCTTTCACACAAATAAAGATTTATTTTAGTAGTGTTTAATCACTACTGGCTTTTTTATTTTTTGCTAAACAAACTAAAAATGACCGAAAATTGTAGAAAAAAAAAAAACGCTTGTTTCTGTTATAAAATTTTGCATAGAAGTAATTTTTCTTGCAATGTGCGCTGATAAGGCTGCACTGATAGGCACTGATAGGCAACACAAATGGGCACTGATGAGGCTGTACTGGTGAGGCGGAACTGATGGGCACCATTAAGCTGCACTGATGAAGCTGCGCTGATGGGCACTGATAGACAACACTGATGGGCACTGATAGGCGGCAGCCGCGGCACTTATGGGCACTGATTGGCGCTGATGGCGCTGCACTGATTATAAGCGATCTGATTATCAGTGTAAAAAATGTACTAACAGCCTTGACGGTTATTGGCTCTCCTTTCCTCACACAGACACGGCGCGAACTGCAGATAACGGGCAAGTCTGTTTACATGTGATCAGCATTATTGGACACAGCTGATTATATGGTAAAGGGCTGCTGTGATTGGCCCTTTACTGCGTTCTGTGATCAGCTGTGTTCAAAGAACACAGCCTTCACAGAGCGCGCTCCAATGCGGGCCCCAGGGGGCGTGGTTCTGGGAGGACATCCATAAACGCCCTCTCAGAACTGGATAACCATGCTGTAGCTGCCTTTCGGCTATAGCATAGTCAGCAAGTGGTTAAACACTCTCTTCTAATGGGGACACTTATTGCAGTGACAACTTAGAGAAGATTCCCTTCACTATGGAGAGATCTCCTCTCAATTCCTGTTTTGTCTCTGGGACAGGAAGTGAGGGAAAGTGTTCCTAGGGGGACACAACAAAGGATATGTGATAGAGGTTTTCACCCTTCCTTATAAAGCTAAAAATATGTTCTGTCTTTAGTTACACTTTAACAATGTTTTGCTATTTTGTAGGTAAAAATGATGAATGTTTACATGAAATAAAAAAAATCAAAAGTCATAGAAATCTGTCAGCAGTTACTTAATATTTGTATTTTGAGCGTTAAAAAGCCAAAAAGAAAACAAAAGCAGTTTAGTTATGGTGATCGGGACCCAGCTGTAGCAATGTGTGTACTTTGATCAATGTCACTTCATCATTTACAAAAACCAGACTAATGAAGGGATCCGCTGCCCTCTACTGATGGCTGCAAATATCACTGTGTAACATATAATTATGTATTAGCAGTTCCTGTCTCCTGGAGGCTGGGAAACCCCAGAAGGTGAAAGTAGCAAGATAAAATCTCAGCCACATGTTCTGTCCATGCTGCTAAACCCAGGCCAGAAAAGACTTATATCAAAGTATTCCTATGTTCTAATAGTTTAACTGACACTGCCCATAGCTTATTGAGTGTGTATCTAAATCTTTGTGACAGACAGAGTATCTCTGTCCTATTGTTATTATCTCACATGCACAGTGCCTGATTGCTAGATCTCCTGTGTGTGTAGTGGTCACCTTCCAGTATATTAGTAGGTGCACCAGTTTATTGCAATAGAGTTTATATACAGCTCCTGTTATTTTAGTTAACCCTGTCCTTTCTGGTCTGGGGTTCTATAGCTGGTTTTAGCGCAGGAAGAGACCCAACTGACGTAACCGGGTGTGTGCAAATCATGCACTATGGCTGATCACACAAACACATAAATATTAATTACATTTTCACTTTATTATTGTGAAGTTTTTTTCTATGGTAAATGTGAAGTTTAATCTGCTTATATTTAACCTTCCCCAGTTCCTGCCTCATCAGCATGACAAATATTCAAATAAAATCTTTATATTTGTATTGCATGCTCTATTTTAGACCTAATGATGTCACCACTGGCCTTCTGTTCAGTCTTGCACAGTTGTACCGGCTCCTCTCCTGTACTGAAATGGCTTCCTCTGATTTCACTGCACACTGTGAGCTTCTCACAATGTGCATAATGCCGCGTACACACGATCGTTTTTAATGTCATTTAAAAAAACAACGTTTTTCTCGACGTGATTTTTTAATGTTTCCACTCAAGCCTGTCTTCCATACACACGTTCATTAAAAAAAACGCTCAAGCAAAGCAACACGTACGACGGCACTATAAAGGGGAAGTTCCGTTCGGATGGCGCCACCCTTCATGTTAGTAAAGTTTGTTGAGCGACGATTCGCGCTTTTCAGCCTCGTGCTTTTCAGTCTGTTACAGCGTGACGAATGTGCTATTTCCATTACAAACGCTAGTTTTACCAGAACGAGCGCTCCTGTCTCATACTTGATTCTGAGCATGCACGTTTTTTCCCCCTCGTAAAAGCATACACACTACCATTTTTCACGACGTTAAAAAAAACGACGTGAAAATTGACGTGAAAAAATAGAGCAGGTTCTAATTTTTTTAGGCCATTTTTCACGTCGTTAAAAATGCTCTGGAGCCTACACACGATCGTTTTTAATGCCCATTTTTAAAAATGGCATTTTTAACGTCATGAAAAACGATCGTGTGTACGCGGCATTAGAAGCTGCAACAAGCCAGATAGAACTTGCCTCAATTGAGGTTGATGTCAGTAGGGTAGTTGACATGTCAGGACAGAGGTTGGTGTCAGTAGGGCAGTGGATATGTCAGTAGGACAGAGGTTGGAGTCAGTAGGGCAGTGGACATGTCAATAAGGCAGAGATTGGTATCAGTAGGACAGAGGTTGGTGTCATTAGGGCAGTGGACATGTCAGTAGGGCCGAGGTTGGCGCCAGTAGGACAGAGGTTGGTGCCAGTAGGACAGAGGTTGGCGTCAGTAGGGCAGTGGACATGTCAGTAGGCCCTGAGGTTGGTGCCAGTAGGACAGAGGTTGGTGTCAGTAGGGCAGTGGACATGTCAGTAGGGCAGAGGTTGGTGTCAGTAGGACAGAAGTTGATGTCAGTAAGGCAGTGGACATGTCAGTAGGGCCGAGGTTGGAGTCAGTAGGGCCGAGGTTGGAGTCAGTAGGGCCGAGGTTGGAGTCAGTAGGGCCGAGGTTGGTGTAAGTAGGACAGAGGTTGGTATCATTAGGGCAGTGGACATATCAGTAGGGCAGAGGTTGATGTCAGTAGGGTAGTTGACATGTCAGGACAGAGGTTGGTGTCAGTAGGGCAGTGGATATGTCAGTAGGACAGAGGTTGGAGTCAGTAGGGCAGTGAACATGTCAATAAGGCAGAGATTGGTATCAGTAGGACAGAGGTTGGTGTCATTAGGGCAGTGGACATGTCAGTAGGGCAGAGGTTGATGTCAGTAGGGTAGTGGACATGTCAGGACAGAGGTTGGTGTCATTAGGGCAGTGGACATGTCAGTAGGGCAGAGGTTGGTGTCAGTAGGACAGAGGTTGATGTCAGGGTAGTGGACATGTCAGTAGGGCAGAGATTGAAGTCAGTAGGACAGAGATTGGTTTTAGTAGGACAGAGGTTGGTGCCAGTAGGGCAGTGGACATGTCAGTAGGGCAGAGGTTGGTGTCAGTAGGGCAGTGAACATGTCAATAAGGCAGAGATTGGTATCAGTAGGACAGAGGTTGGTGTCATTAGGGCAGTGGACATGTCAGTAGGGCAGAGGTTGATGTCAGTAGGGTAGTGGACATGTCAGGACAGAGGTTGGTGTCATTAGGGCAGTGGACATGTCAGTAGGGCAGAGGTTGGTGTCAGTAGGACAGAGGTTGATGTCAGGGTAGTGGACATGTCAGTAGGGCAGAGATTGAAGTCAGTAGGACAGAGATTGGTTTTAGTAGGACAGAGGTTGGTGTCAGTAGGGCAGTGGAAAAGTCAGTAGGACAGAGGTTGGTGCCAGTAGGGCAGTGGACATGTCAGTAGGGCAGAGGTTGGTGTCAGTAGGGCAGTGGACAGTGTCAGTAGTTTTTTTTTTTTTTGAGCCACGTTGGGGGGCTTTGGAGAAATATCAGCAAGGGGGAATCTGCGCCACACGGGGGTGATTAGGGTGTGCCCAGGCACACCCCCTGCGCACGCATATGTCTAAATGCCTTGATGGATGGGTGTCAGTCTGGAGGAATGGGGGTTCCTAGACAGGCTGCATTTGCTTGCTAACACCCACATGGGATGCTGAGCCTCCATAGTTGAAAGAACTGAAATCCAATAAATGAAAGGGATGGGCCTGGGGAGGAAAGGCTAGATGATGCTGGACGTCCTCCAGCCCAGAAATTAGGCTGGCTCTGTCTGACTTGCACATTGTGAGAAGCTCACAGTGTGCAGTGAAATCAGAGGAAGCCATTTCAGTCCGGGAGAGGAGCCCGTGCTACTGTGCAAGACTGAAGGGAAGGCCGGAGGTCAGATTTAATAATACAGTAAAAAAAAAAAACGGTGCCCCTTTAAGTCCCCCCTGCAGATTCCTCTTGCAGGTTCCTGTCACTCTCCCAGCAGTGGAATCCCTTTCATTTCCAGCTCCGCCTCGCTCTGACAGCACCGAAACAAGGGGACAGCCTGTCCGGGCGGAGCAGACATCTGTTTTAGCCATTGGCCCGGAGTACAAGTGATAATCTCATGCTGGGAACAGGCCCTGGGAGCCCAGCCAGACTTGGAAAAACTTCCTGCCAGTCTCACTCTCTCTCTCCGAGTTTAAAGGAATTGGGCCCTTTAGACAGAAATAGTTGGGCGGTGAAGCTGCGAGGCGACGGCCCCAGGAAGCTGAGCTGATTTCTGGGAAAGAAAAACAAACGCCAGCAAATGGGATTTTTATAGGAGAACTCCGCTGAGCGTTATTTATGTGTCACATTGTTCCAGGGAGAGTTTAGAAAATTTACAACCTCCAAGTCTAGGTTCACATTGAACGCGGCTCTGAAATCGCACAACTTCACTTGAAAAGGCACGATCGTGTCAGTGCGAATTTGGGTGCGACTTGGCTGACATCTGTGTGACTTCATGGGCAGACGTCTATGCAAGTGAAATCGGCAAAAGTAATGCAGGAACTACTTTTTCAAATTGCTGCGGCACCGCAAAATTGGCGTCTCACTGATTAGGGTGCGACTTCACTTGTCAAATCGCATGACAAGTCACACCGGTGTGAACAGGGGCCGAGGCCTCTTGCACACAGGCGAGTAAACAAGCGCTACGTATTCTTGAGTAAGAAAAAAAAATCAGCGTTCCTGGTCAGTATTATGCGCCGGTACACGCAAATATGCGCCTATGAGCATAAATATTAGTTCATGTTTCCCTAGGAATGTATTGTGCGCACGAACGCGCAAATTCGCGGAAAAAACGCCCGCAAAAGAAACGCCTGAAATTACGTCCAAATGAGCAGATGCTCAAAGCCCAGTACTGTGTGCAAGAAGCCTTATGCCGCGTACACACGATCGATTTTCTCGATGGTGAAAACACCGTCGAGAAAATCGACGGGAAAAACGAGGAACGGCTTGTTCCCCCCACACACGGCCGTTTTTCCCGTCATTTTTTCTCTTGGTCGAGAAAAACGACCGTGTGTAGGCTCCCCGGCAGTGTTTCCCTATGGGAAAACTGCCGCGGAAAAAAATGCCGTGAATCACGACGAGAAAAATTAGAGCATGTTCTAATTTTTCTCGTCGTGATTAATGCCGTTTTTCTCGTCGGGAAAAATGACCAAAAGCCCACAGACTGTCGTTTTTCTCGTCAAAGAGAAAAAATGACATTTTTCCCGACGAGAAAAACGGTCGTGTGTACGTGGCATTACACTCATCCTATACTTACACATCCTATACTGCTCCAGAAACATAGAGAATACACAGAGCAGAGGATCCTACCTCACAACCGTCCCGGATTTTGAGGGACTGTCCCCGTACTAGAACAAAATCTCTCTGTTCTTCCTTCCTCCTCCAATGTTAACTTTACTGGTCTGAGGTACGTCTATAAGCAATTCTGTACTTCACTACTGAACCTCCCAATCTGGGGGCTCCAAACTTGGCAGTAAGAGGGCCACGTAATAGATTTTATATAGATTTGCTGGTGGGGAAAAAAACAACTGTTTTAATAAATAAAATGAGTCCCCCTTTACATCAGGATCCCCATTAGAGTCCCCACTTGCATCAGGGTCCCCTTCAGAGTACCCTTTACATCAGGGTCCCCATCTGAGCCCCCTTACATCAAAATCCCTATTAGAGTCCCCTTTATATTAGGATTCTATTAGATTAGAGTCCCCCCTTACATCAAGGTCCCTATCAGAGTCCCCCATTACATCAGAGTCCCCATCAGAGTCTCCCCTTACCTCAAGATCCCTATCAGAGTCCCCTTTACATCAGAGTCCCAATCAAAGTCACCCCTTTACATCAGGTTCCCCATCAGAGTCCTCTTACATCAGGAAGTTCCCATCAGAGTCCCTCTTACATCAGGGTCCACATCACAGTCACTATTACACCAGGGTCCCCATCAGAGTCCCTTTTACATCAAGGTCCCTGTGAGAGTCTCCCTTACAACAGGGTCTCCATCACAGTCCCCATCAAAATCCCCTCTTACATCAGTGGTCCCCATCAGAGTCCCCTTACATCAAAGTCTCTTTCAGAGTCCCCCTTATATTAGGGTCCCTAATAAATCAGAATCCCCATCAGACTCTCCGCTTACATTAGTGTGCCCATCTGAGTCCCCCCTTACATCAGGGTCCCTATCAGATTCCCCCTAACATCAGGGTCCCTATCAGATTACCCCTTACATCAGGGCCCCCATCAGAGTTATATCAGGGTCCCCAATGCACCAGAGTTTCTACTTACAGCAGGGTCCCCGTCAGAGTCCCCTTATATCAAAGTCTCTATCAGAGTCCCCCTTAAATTAAGATTCCTATTAAATCAGAATCCCCATAAGACTTTCCACTTACACTAGTGTGCCCATCAGAGTCCCCCCTTACATCAGGGTCCCCATCAGAGTCCCCCCTTACATCAGGGTCCCCATCAGAGTCCCCCCTTACATCAGGGTCCCCATCGGAGTCCCCCCTTACATCAGGGTCCCCATCAGAGTCCCCCCTTACATCAAGGTCCCCATCACAGTCCCTCCTTACATCAGGGTCCCCATCACAGTCCCCCCTTACATCAGGGTCCCCATCAGAGTCCCCCCTTACATCAGGATCCCCATCAGAGATTCCTTTTTATATCAGAGTTCCCATCAGAGTATATTAGGGATATCCTGGCGGGGGGTGTAATTAGAAAAGTAGAAGACCATAAGTAAAATATTATTTAATTGTCTAGAAATAGTTGTGAGATATTTTCTGACATTTGCAGAATACAGATATATTGTACACACACAAGGACTGTACTTCTATACATTATACTTCCATCTAACATTAATAATGTATAAGATCCGACAGCCGGAATCCCTCGTATCTAATCCCAGGCTTGGCCCGTCTATGGCTGGGAAGGAAAGGTTCCAGTTGTGTTTCTCTCTCCAGGTAGGAAGACCTCATATAAAGGGGGTCTATGGAGGGGGTCTATGGAGGGGGGTCTATGGAGGGGGGTCTATGGAGGGGGTCTATGGAGGGGGGTCTATGGAGGGGGTCTATGGAGGGGGTCTCAGGTAATGACGGAGAAGCCTGCTCAGCTCCTCTGGATTCCCTCCATACACAGGAGGCTAGGAAATGATGGATGGATGGATTTACAATGCTCTGAGCCCAATTACAGGACAATTATAGTGACCCGGCTCTCCACTCTATGGCAGAATTGGTGTCAGGGTCTGGGAGCCTTTCCATAACGTAGCTATTAAAATAAATGTGAAGCCATTTTTCAAGATTCGAGCTGTAGTGCAGGGGCCTGATACATTTCTCTAATATTACCATTATTGATTAGTCATATGACTGTAATGCCTCTATTTTCCGAGACCAGTATATGGAAGCTGCAGCGTCCAGCCGCGGCCAGTGACATTGTTGCCCTTTCTTTTACCTAAATGCCGGGGAGAAGCAGCGTGCCAGTCAGCAGGAGCCAAGCACTGGGAGCGGTGTTTTTTTTTAGGGTTTTTTCTGGTGTGGGCAGCGTTCGTCTTGATTGACGATGTATCTTCATCTGGGGACATTTTTAAATTTTTGTTTATTAAAGCGGAGTTCCACCCAACTTTAGAAGAAGGTCTTAAACTAAAGACCACCCCTAGTTTTTGTATGTGTGTATATATATATATATATATATATATATATATTTATTATGTAGCGCCTACACCCCTCACTCTCCCTCTTGGTTTCTTCTCGTTTGAGCGGCTTGTGTCTAGGGGTACCTGGGAGATGAGAGTGCAGGAACACTACGCCAAGCTCTCCCCTCGTATGTGTATGAGGGTTGAGCAAAGTTAGTTGAATTACCTTCGGGTCTGTTCACTGCGTACGAAGCCTCAGTTGTTCCGTGGAGATGTGTCTGCCAATAATAGAGTCCCACACCAATCAAAAGTCCAACACTCCTTTATTTCTGTGCTTTCAGGTTGAACACAATCAGTTGAACTTTTAGTAACAGACAAACAGGGGTGTGGGTACGAGTAGGCCTAGGCACAACTGAACTCTCCTATCCCTTTGCTAGCAAATAGGCCTGGCGCACGGTCCCTGCCACTGACCATGAGTTTTGGTCGCTGCCACCGACCGGATGAACTGTTGAGGCCCCTGCCACAGGCCTAATAGCAGGTCTCTGCCACTGACCTGAGTTGAATAGCTGGACCACTGCCACCGGCCATAGAACGTGAACTACCTTCCTCTCTGAACTTGGCCCCTGTTCGGGAAAGATATCCCTCCGGGCGGTCTCCAGAGGTTCACCTGGCACTGGCAATATGCTGCACCAGATCTTCGGATGAATCCCTCCTCCGGTCCCTTACGCCTCTGGATTCGGGTGCCCAACTCCCGGGGCCCCCTAGGACAATCCCTCCCTCGTGGAACCCAGCGGAAGGTACTGGGTTCACAGTGATGTGGTACATGGGGCGAATTTGCATTATGATTTTTTTTTACATTGCAATGCGAATTCTGCTTAGCATGTGCGGTTTCAATGCAAATTTTGTGCGAATTTGTGAGGGGAGTGTTCACATCTTCAATTTTATTTTCTGTAAAATCTAGGGAAAAAATAAATAAAATTGCAGTGATGTGAACACTGGACTGCGATTTCAATCCGGTCCCATAGAGTTGAAGTTCGTCTATGGAGTCTATGGAGCTGAAATTGGCACTGCACCCTTTTTTGAACCGGATCAAATTCGCTCTGCATATATGTGAACAACCTTCATTGGAAATAATGCCTTTTTTACATGACATTAAAAACAATAAAAACATTCAAAAAATTATATTTGTATTTATTTTTATTTTTACATGACATACGAATCTATGCTTTTCGAATTGCAGCGGATCAGCATAGAATTTGCATGAATGTGAACCGGGGGCTTAGTGTTAAAATTGTAAACTCTCCTTTGTAAAGACTACGCGTTTCTCTCAGGGCCAGTTCACACCACATGCAGTCCAGTGTTTTCTTTTTTTTTTCTGCATCAAAAACGCATGGAAAGCAGGTTATATAGTTTCCAATGGCATAGTTCTCACCAGTGCGGTCAGTTCCAGAGCTTTCCAGAAAACAAGTAGAACATGCTGCATTTTTCCTGCACTGGACTGTACTGGAAGGCGGTAAAACGGAACGGAATGCACTGGAACACATCAAAAGCGCATCAAAAATGCACCGGACCCCAGTACAGTAAAAAAAAATAAAGAAAAAAAGCAACTGGAATGCATCTGGAAACACATCAAAAACGCACTGGAACACTCCAAAAACACGTTAAAAATTGCATTCGGAACGGGTCTGGAGTGTGTTTTTGTGGTGCGAACCAGCCCTCCTAGCACGTTACATTTGCAGTGACCCAAACTTGCACCAGAGGGCGCTTGAGACAACCTTTCAGTGTCATCCAAAACACGGAACAGCGACCACTAAAAACCCCAAAACCCACATCACCAATAATTTTAAGGTGGAGGTTACAATAGTAGCTCAAAATGCGTAATCTGTGAACCTAAAGCTTTCCTTTCCAGTGATTTAGAATGTGCTTTGGGCTGGATATTTCGGGCCCCATCTGGCACTATCTCATCCATAGACAGGAGACGGCAGATTGAGACGGTTCTGCAGTTTGGAAGACCTCGGAGGCCTGGAATGGCCCCGGTGGGGGTTCATCTTCCCACACTTACTCATTTCACGGGCACGAAGCCGGCATTCGCTACTCTGTCACATGTTTTCTATTAGCAAAACGATTCCTCTGACTTGTACAGTAGAATTCGCAGCGTCTCCACGCTCCTTGGGAGGAGCGTTGGATGACTGCGCGGAGCGCGGCGGCTACAAGAATGCAGCGCTCATTGATGTTGGTCAGTCGTAGTCTTGAGGGCTCATTTACAAAACTGCCAAAAATCGATTTGCTGATCACTTTGTGCTTATTTTACTGAAAATTTTTGCAAATGAGGTTGAATATAGATAAAGGATGAGAGATTCGAGCACATAGAGGAATATGGGAAAATAGGCTAGTCATGTGATCACAGTACTGACTCCATTTTCCCAGTAGCATCATAGGACCAAATACAGAGGCTGTGATCATTTAGCAGCTTTATCAAGTTGGAGAAGTGTTGGAATACCTTGTTCATGTATTTTGTGCAACAACTGAATCAGCCAGCAGATGGCAGTGTTTATAAGTTTGTAGCTGCATCTATCAAAAGAAAAAAAAAAGTTCCTGTTTCCTGTCTGCAATTAAGCAGCAAAGATCATGTGGACTGTGCACTGTTTGTTCTGTGGGGCTACATACAGAATTTCTAACAAGAAGAAATGACATGAACCTGTTAGGGTTCCTTAAAGCTGAAGTTTAACCTGCTTATTGTTCACCTTTCCTGACTCCTCACCTCCCCTCATGAACACGACAAATACATTTAAAAAACAAAAAACCTGCCCAATGCATATAAAAAATAAAAAGTTTTTTTCTTTTCATGACATACCATATTTTGGACCCAGTTATTTCTCTATACCAGGGGGGCCCAAATTTAAAAAAAAGGGCCAGTTTACTGCCCTTCAAATTTTAGGGTGGGCTGGACTGTGGCCATTGGGAGTAGAAAATGCCATAGGCTTGGTCAGTGGGAGTAAAAAAATTACATCATTGGTATCAGTGAGAGGAATAGTGCCCCATTGTTGGTGTCAATGGGAGGAATATTGACCCATCTCTGGTGTCAGTGGGAGGAATAGTGTCCCATCAGTGGTGTCAGTGGGAGGAATAAGGCCCCATCATTGGTGTCAGTGGGAGAAATAGTTCCCCATCTCTAGTGTCAGTGGGAGGAATAGTGTCCCATCATTGGTGTCAGTGGGAGAATTAGTTCCCCATCTCTGGTGTCAGTGGGAGGAATAGTGCCCCATCTTTGGTGTCAGTGGGAGGAATAGTGCCCCATCATTGGTGGCAGTGGGAGAATTAGTTCCCAATCTCTGGTGTCAGTGGAAGGAATAGTGTCCCATCAGTGGTGTCAGTGGGAGTAATAGTGCCCCACCATTGGTGTCAGTGGGAGAAATAGTGCCCCATCTCTGGTGTCAGTGGGAGGAATAGTGCCCCATCTTTGGCGTCAGTGGGAAGAATAGTGCCCCAAGGGCCAAATAAAGGCAAGCAAATGGCCACATCCATCCCATGGGCCACAGTCTCTTTACAATGCAGGCAGATCATGGCTGGTGGGGATACCTCCCAACCCGCACGGATTCTGCAGGACTTTCCCGCATAGCCATATACTTCCCGCAGTCCCGCGATAGAGGAAATATTCCCGCACAAGCAGAGGAGCCAGTGGAGGCAGCACTGGAGGAGGAGGTAAGCAGATGTCAGCCTGCGCTTAATCGCTTATAATAGTAATGTCGGGCGATCGGCGGCGTCTGGATTATTTTTTTGCATTTGCAGTTGCGTATTCAAAAGTTGGGAGGTATGCTGGTGGGAGGGGCCAGCAGGGTCCTGTACATGGCTTCCTGAAAACATCCCAGCCCCCGGCCTCAGTACTCCTCTCAAAATCCCCCAGTCCTGATGCCAATCGGCAGGCTGTATTTGCATGTAGGTAACACCCGTGTGTTATGCTGAACCTACATGATTAAAAGACCTGAACTCCAATGAATAAAAGGGGAGGGGGGCAGGGACAGCCAGGCAGGAGAGGAAAGAGTTAGATGATGCTTGGTGTCCTCCATCCATGAAACGAGGCAGGCTCTGTTTCGTTGCAGCTTCTAATGCACATTGTGAGAAGCTCACAGTGTGCGGTGAAATCAGAGTAAGCCATTTCAGTCCAGGAGAGGAGCCACTACAACCGTGGAAAACTGAAGGGAAATCTGGAAATCAGATTTAATGTCTCTCCCCCCCCCTCCCCCCTACCCACCCTGCACTTCAGCTGCCCTGGATGCATTGTCTGTCTTGATTCCTCGCTCTCAGCTTATTGAAAAACTGGCACTGTGCTATGCTTGGTATGATCGTTTACCTTCTTAGAAAAATTCTCACTATCTCGGTGCCGGTGTCGCTTCCGGCAGTTTAGGGGTTAATTGATTTTGCATCTTCTGCGAACTCAGGGCCACATTAATGATGTATTAGCATCACTTGATGCAGATAAGAGATTTGCATGTGAAATGCGCAGCGTTTTCCATCAGCTCGAGAGTCTATCGATTGTTTAATCTCCCCCCTCCGGCTGGCCAGGAAGATAATTGAGAATACCCAGAACATTCTTAGGGCACCACTATAATCAGATGTGGGGGGCACAGAGATTGCTGCTACCAGGGGCCCCAAAAAACACACATTACAATGCAGGGGTGTGCTGAGTGCGCAGCCTATTGCATTAGGGTGTGCACCCCAAACGTGTGTATATAGTCAAATTTTTCCAGAAAATCAAGTACTGTATATACTCGAGTATAAGCCGAGTTTTTCAGTACATTTTTTGTGTGCTTAAAATGCCCCCCTCGGCTCATACTCGAGTCACCATTTTGCGCCCAATCTCCCGGATTTTGGGGACCCGGTACCGGCCAAAGTTGGCACACATGTAGCCCCACTCTTCCTCTACAAGTGTACAAAGTTTGTTGTCCGGGAGACCTACGGCCCGGGAGCACCGATTTTTCAAAGCCGGGCACCCCTTCCATAGACTCCCATGTTAAACAGTAATTTCTCTGGTGACTTTGGGGACCCGGTACTGGCCGGTCATAGGTCCCCTGGATCCGAAACTTGGCACACATGTAGCCCCATTTTCTTCTCTACAAGTGTGCAAAGTTTGTTGTCTGGGGGACCTACAGCCGGGTAGCACCGATTTTTCAAACTGGGCACCCCTTCCATAGACTCCCATGTTAAACGTCAGTCTAGTCATGGACACAGTGAGGCATGAGCACAGTGAGGCATGGACACAGTGAGGCATGGACACAGTGAGGCATGAGCACAGTGAGGCATGGACACAGTGAGGCATGGGCACAGTGAGGCATGGGCACAGTGAGGCATGGGCACAGTGAGGCATGCACATGGACACAGTGAGGCAAAGTGAGGCATAGTGAGGCATGCAGATGGCCACCCTAGGCTTATACTCGAGTCAATACGTTTTGCCATTTTTTTATGGTAAAATTAGGTGCCTCGGCTTATATTCGGGTCGGCTTATACTCGAGTATATACGGTATTTCTCACAGAAAAGTATTGCAGGAACACATGTTTTGCTATACACATGTTTATTCCCTTTGTGTGTATTGGAACAAAACAAAAAAAGGGAGGAAAAAAAGCAAATTGGACATAATGTCACACAAAACTCAAAAAATGGGCTGGTCAAAATTCTTGGCACCCTTAACTTAATATTTGGTTGCACACCCTTTGGAAAAAATAACTGAAATCAGTTGCTTCCTATAACCATCAATAAGCTTCTTACACCTCTCACCCAGAATTTTGGACCACTCTTCCTTTGCAAACTGTCAGAAGGAAGGAAGAACCGGAGAGCGCGGCGATGACACCGGAGACCCCCGAAGACAGAAGAGACCCCCGGAGTCGGAAGAAGACCCCCGGAGCTGTGCAATAAATTGCTTTAAAAAGCTGTGTGTGTTTTTTTATTGCCATTTTTTTCTACCAGGTGAATGGGTAGGGGTACGATGTACCCCATACTCATTCACATAGGGTGGGGGGGCCGAGATCTGGGGGCCCCCTTATTAAAGGGGGGCTCCCGGATTCCGATAAGCCCCCCGCCCGCAGACCCCGACAACCAACGGCCAGGGTTGTCGGGAAGAGGCCCTGTCCTCATCAACATGGGGGCAGGGTGCTTTGGGGTGGGGGGGCCGCAAGTCGCCCCCCTGCCCCAAAGCACCAAACCCCCCATGTTGAGGGCATGCGGCCTGGTACGGTTCAGGAGGGAGGGGGGGCCGCTCTCTCGTCCCCCCCTCTTCCCCTGCGGCCTGCCAGGTTGCGTGCTTGGATAAAGGTCTGGTTTGGATTTTGGGGGGACCCCATGCCGTTTTTTTGGCGTAGGGGGTTCCCCTTAAAATCAATACCAGACCCAAGGGCCTGGTATGCTCTTGGAGGGGGAACCCATGCCGGTTTTTTATTTAAAATTTGGTGTGGAGTTCCCCCTCAAGATTCATACCAAACACAGTGCCAGGTATTGGCGGGGATTCAAGTCGGATCCCCGTTCATTGAAAGTCGGACATATGTCGGCTTCATGTCGCGGGGCAAAGTCGGATCCAAAGTAGGACGGCTGTCGTGTCGCACAAGTGTGAACCCAGCCTTAAGGAGCATCACATGCTTGAAACAATCGTATTAATCCACAATTTTGAAAGGGTGCCAAGAATTTTGACCAGCCCATTTTTGGAGTTTTGTGTGACATTATGTCCAATTTGCTTTTTTTCCTCCCTTTTTTTTGTTTTGTTCCAATACACACAAAGGGAATAAACATGTGTATAGCAAGACATGTGTTACTGCAATACTTTTACGTGAGAAATACTTGATTTTCTGGAAAAATTTCTGGGGTGCCAACAATTTCGGCCATGACTGTATATAAAAGTTCAAGGGGTGAGGTGCACTAAACGGTCTCTGCATATTCCGTGCTAGCAATCTTGTCGTTCCCAGGAACCATAATATAGAAAAATGAGAGAGGATTGCTGCACAAGAATTTCTTTTTTTTAAAGTAAAAATTAAATTAAATAACAGGTACTTGATGTAATTTTTTTCAAATACATTTTTCTTGGGCAGCAATCCTCTCCCATTTATATATATATATATATATATAAATATATTTATATACATACACAGACACACACTCTTATAAATAAATGGAAACGTATTAAAACATAGATGGTTTCAGCAGACCAGAGACAGTGTCAGTAGAGCAGAGGACGGTGTCAGTAGAGCAGAGGACGGTGTCAGTGGAGCAGAGGACGGTGTCAGTAGAGCAGAGGACGGTGTCAGTAGAGCAGAGGACGGTGTCAGTAGAGCAGAGGACGGTGTCAGTAGAGCAGAGGACGGTGTCAGTAGAGCAGAGGACGGTGTCAGTAGGGCAGAGGACGGTGTCAGTAGAGCAGAGGACGGTGTCAGTAGGGCAGAGGATGGTGTCAGTAGAGCAGAGAACGGTGTCAGTAGGGCAGAGGACGGTGTCAGTAGAGCAGAGGACGGTATCAGTAGGGCAGAGGACGGTATCAGTAGGGCAGAGGACGGTGTCAGTAGGGCAGAGGGCGGTGTCAGTAGAGCAGTGGATGGTGTCAGTAGAGCAGAGGACGGTGTCAGTAGAGCAGAGGATGGTGTCAGTAGGGCAGAGGACGGTGTCTGTAGAGCAGTGAACGGTGTCGGTAGAGCAGTGGACGGTGTCAGTGGGACAGATGACGGTTTCGGTAGGGCAGAGGACGGTGTCGGTAGAGCAGTGGACGGTGTCGGTGGGACAGATGACGGTTTCGGTGGGACAGATGACGGTTTCGGTAGGGCAGAGGATGGTGTCGGTAGGGCAGAGGATGGTGTCGGTAGAGCAGAGGACTGTGTCGGTAGGGCAGTGGAGGGTGTCGGTAGGGCAGTGGAGGGTGTCGGTAGGGCAGAGGATGGTGTCAGTAGAGCAGAGGACGGTGTCGGTAGGGCAGAGGACGGTGTCGGTAGGGCAGTGGAGGGTGTCGGTAGGGCAGTGGAGGGTGTCGGTAGGGCAGAGGACGGTGTCAGTAGAGCAGAGGACGGTGTCGGTAGGGCAGAGGACGGTGTCGGTAGGGCAGAGGACGGTGTCGGTAGGGCAGAGGACGGTGTCGGTAGGGCAGAGGACGGTGTCGGTAGGGCAGAGGACGGTGTCGGTAGGGCAGAGGACGGTGTCGGTAGGGCAGAGGACGGTGTCAGTAGAGCAGAGGACGGTGTCGGTAGGGCAGAGGACGGTGTCGGTAGGGCAGAGGACGGTGTCGGTAGGGCAGAGGACGGTGTCGGTAGGGCAGAGGACGGTGTCGGTAGGGCAGAGGACGGTGTCGGTAGGGCAGAGGATGGTGTCGGTAGGGCAGTGGACGGTGTCGGTAGAGCAGAGGACGGTGTCAGTAGGGCAGAGGATGGTGTCAATAGTTTTTTTATTTTTATCAATTATTTTTTACAATTTTATTTTTTTATTATTTTTCACAATATTATTTTACAATTGTTTTAGGAACCCTGTTGGGGGCTTTGGTGAAATATCAGGGGTCAAAACAGACAGAGATTCCCCAGTCTCTTTCTCTCCAGCCAATCTATCAGTAGATCCATCAGACTCTGACAAGACTGCTGAGGCTTCACTCAACAAAAACAGGACGTCCCTTTAAGAAGAAGTCTCACTTCAATTGTTATCCATGTGCTCTGATCACCAGCGGACAATGTACATGTAATATTTGCCCCATCTTCCTATGTGCTGCCTAAGGCTAGCTGTGTAGTTGTGTAGGGCGCCCCTACTCCCTCCACAGCTTACCAACAACGCAGCTAGCAATGAGATAGCTGCATGGACAGATACCAGAGGGCGCATCCAAGTGCAGCAAGTTAGTGTCAATTAAACAGTAAAAAAATCTCTGTTAAAAAATAAAAAAAAAACAGTAAAAAAAATGCCCTCACCTTTAGTAATATGAAAGAAGGTCTTAACCACTTCCATACCGGGCCAATTCTGGCACTCCTTTCCTACATGTATATATTTTTTTATTGAGACCCTAGAGAATAAAATGGCGATCGTTGCAATTTGTTATGTCACATGGTATTTGCGCAGCAATTTTTGAAACACAATTTTTTGGGAAAAAAATACACTTTCGTGAGTTAAAAAAACAAAACAGAATATTTACCCCAATGTTTTCGTATAATGTGAAAGATGATGTTATGATGAGTAAATAGATACCTAACATGTCATGCTTCAAAATTGCACACGCTCGTGGAATGGCACCAAACTTCGATACTTAAAAATCTACATAGGCGACGCTTTTAAAAATGTTTACAGGTCACCCGTTTAGAGTTACGGAGGAGATCTAGCACTAGAATTATTTTTCTCGCTCTAACGTTCTTGACCATACCTCACATGTGTCGTTTACATCTGTGGGGGCATTTTAAAACTTTTTTTTTTATTTTTATTTTTTTTACACTATCCCTTAATTTATTTATTTTTTAGCACTTTTATTCCTATTACAAGAAATGTAAGCATGACAGGTTCTCTCTCAGCGGCTCCAGGAAATAACAGATCCTTGCAAGCACTCACGGAGGGGGGCATGGCAGAGACAGATCCTGGAAGAGAGAATGATCTCCCTGAAAGACAAGGCAGAGGTACTAGAAAGAGATGCAATGAAGCTTTTTTTTTGGGGGGGGGGGGGGTTGGGTTTCACACTGTGCTTAGTGCATACTGTACCTCCCAACTTTTTGAGATGGGAATGAGGGACCCCTATTAGCAAAAGTATGTAGGCATGGGACATGCCCATTGCCACGCCCCCTTAAAGGAGAATTCTACAAAAAAATTAGTAGTTTAACCCACAAGTGCTTTTTTTTATACCATTACTATTTCTGTATATTGGCTCTTAAAATTTACAGATGCAACAATTTAGAAATTGGATGAAAGGTTTAGCACTGGGAAACACTTTTTGAAAGATAAAAAGTGCATTTTATATAAAACTATATGGATCAGACCAAAATGAGGGACAAATGAGGAGGAAAGAGGGACATTGCTCCGAATCAGGGACAGTCCCTCAAAATCAGGGACAGTTGGGAGCTATGCATAGTGCACCCCTAAACCCTGTACCCTGTACACAGCACAACTCTGAACTCTGCACTCTGTACGCAATACACTCCTGAACCCTCCACTTTGTATGTAGCACACCCCTAAACCCTGCAATCTGTGCATAACGCACCCCCAAACTCTGTACCTAGTCCACTCCTGAACTCTGCATTCTGTACATAGTCCACCCCTGAACTCTGTATTCTGTACATAGTCCACACCTGAACTCTGCACTTTGTACATAGTCCACCCCTGAACTCTGCATTCTGTACATAGTCCACCCCTGAACTCTGCATTCTGTACATAGTCCACCCCTGAACTCTGCATTCTGTACATAGTCCACCCCTGAACTCTGCATTCTGTACATAGTCCACACCTGAACTCTGCACTTTGTACATAGTCCACCCCTGAACTCTGCACTTTGTACATAGTCCACCCCTGAACTCTGCATTCTGTACATAGTCCACCCCTGAACTCTGCATTCTGTACATAGTCCACCCCTGAACTCTGCATTCTGTACATAGTCCACCCCTGAACTCTGCATTCTGTACATAGTCCACCCCTGAACTCTGCATTCTGAACATAGTCCACTCCTGAACTCTGCACTCTGTACATAGTCCACTCCTGAACTATGCACTCTGTACATAGTCCACTCCTGAACTATGCACTCTGGACACAGTCCACTCCTGAACTCTGCACTCTCGACACAGTCCACTCCTGAACTCTGCACTCTCGACACAGTCCACTCCTGAACTCTGCACTCTCGACACAGTCCACTCCTGAACTCTGCACTCTCGACACAGTCCACTCCTGAACTCTGCACTCTATACACCACATACTCCTGAACTCTGCACTCAGTAAACTGCATACTCCTGAATTCTGCACTCTGTACACCACCTACTCCTGAACTCTGCCCTCTGTATCTACCATCCTCCTGAAGCTTGCGCTCTGTATGTAGCAAGCCCCTAAACACAGCACTCTGTACATAGCATAATCATGAACTTTGCATTCTGTACAAAATGCACTCCTGAACCCTGTACTCTGTACGTGGCACACCCCAGACACAACTGGCCCTGTGGGGGCAATCATACTGCTGATATGGTCCACAATGAAATTGAGTTTGACACCCCTAATATAGAGCTACAACAACACCAGGGCCAGTTGGACAGCGCAGGAGTATTCCAGGGTAACGTCAGATGCTGGGGCGTGGCTATACTTTTCAAAGTGGTAATGTCTCTTTCTCAAGCCTGAGGCAACTTCTCTTTACACCTCCCTGGATTGCTGCAGTTTGGCTTGTTGGCTGAGATGACTTCCCTTGGTTTTAAGATATGCAATTCTTTCATCTCACTAAATGTTAGGGCATTTTTTACTGTTTTTAATAATAAACACTAATGCTGCGTACAAACGGTCAGAATTTCCGACAGAAAAAGTCAGATGGGAGCCTTTCATCGGAAATTCCGACCGTGTGTATGCCCCATCTGACTTTTTCTGTCGGAATTTCCGACGGACTTAGATAGAGAGCAGGTTCTCTATTTTTCCGTTGGAGATTCCGACTGAGGTTTTCCCATTGGAAACTCCGGCCATGTGTACGCGGCATAACTTGCTACACTTAGAAGCGCCCTCTGTTGTAAATTTTACTCTACTGAAGATAACCTACAATCTGCTGAGGAACTGTCGTTATATGGATTTTGCAGCACAGAAGATTTTTCACCTTAATGCATAAAATGCATTAAGGTGAAAAACCTTAAAGCTTTAGATCTACTTTAATATTGGTTCACATCACAAATTACAGTAGAGAGCAGCCAATGCATTTTCGGGGGTGCAAGGACCTCCCCTCTTTCTTCAAGGCTACAAAACAGATACGAACACATACTGTATGAATGCCTATTATAGTTATTTTACCTTAACCTATGTAAGAATTCATATGTGTTCTTAGCTTAGTTAATGGCACCCCCAATCACGGCAAATGGTAATGCGTGACGCTTGTCACTGAAAAAGAAGCAGGAGCTTCAATCGCTGAAAAATCCCGGCGCGTTTGGGGTGTCATTAAGAAGTAATGGCATCGCACAAGCGTCCCCCGATTTACCGCAATTTGGAATTACTGGTAGAATTGCGGTAATTGCGCCCACGATCTGGATCACTCAGATGTGAAAGTTCCGCTTTATGTCCTCCTCCTCTTTTATTTTTGGATTTTTTTTTTGGGGGGGGGGGGGGCGGGTACCTAGTTTTGACAGGTACCCACTCCCACTTCTGTTTAGATAGCTGCGGGAGATCCACGGAAAGTTCTCCTCCTGCGGTAATTGCGCCCACGATCTGGATCACTCAGATGTGAAAGTTCCGCTTTATGTCCTCCTCCTCTTTTATTTTTGGATTTTTTTTTTGGGGGGGGGGGAGCGGGTACCTAGTTTTGACAGGTACCCACTCCCACTTCTGTTTAGATAGCGGCGGAAAATTCACCGAAAGTTCTCCCCCCCCCCCCCCCCCCCCTCACAACCTTTTAGGACACGGCACAGGTCCCAGAAGGCTGCAGGACCGTTTGCAAAGTGCAACATGGCGCGCGCATGCGTAGTGTGCAGCCGGCTGTGAAGTCACAAGTATAGTATTTGTAGCTGTGGACTATTCATTTTTTTTCAGACAGGATGAAGAACCACTTTAAGATACAGTTTGAGACGTTTAGGCTTTTTAACCTAATGCTTGTTCTCTAGCCCTGTAAACAGATTGAAGACAGGACCAGTGCTCTATTTTTTTTGGGGGGGGGGTGGCAAACAAACCACCTGACTTCCCCCCACTGTTCAGTCGGTCTATCAGTCAATTCCCCCCCCCCCCATTCGTTCAGTCAAACCCCCCCCCCCCCCCCCGTCGCTTGGTCGATCAGCAAATACCCTCCACCCCCCGTTGCTCACCTGTCTGCCCACCAGCCCCGCACCTACCCAATCTAGGTCGCGAGCAGCTTCAGTGACTTCCACCTGCGTCACCTCCTCGGTGGGTAACATGGTCGCTTCTCCTCTCGGCCAATCCGGTCTTAAGACCCGCTTCCTGATTGGCTGGGAGGAGGGAGGAGAATCAGGAAGACAATAGCAAATATTAATTCACTATTGTCACACCACTGGGTGGGCTCAGGACCCAGTGCTCTGCGCCCCAAGCCCACCCTTTTTTTAAGCCAATTATAGCCTCAGGCTCTAATCATGTGCTTAAAAAATAAAACAAAAAAAACATTGAAATCCATGTGTGCAGTGCCCTGCATGTAGATTAGGGGTCGGGCACATGGATTAGGGTGGCGGCACCCCTGCTCCCCTAATGGAGCAGCCGCCACTGGACAGGACCCTCCTAACCCTCTTGTGTGGAATTGTATTGTAACTGTACTATGTCCCTTTATTTTGTAAAGCTCTGTACACACTATATAAATCATGTTTCATATTACATACTATGTTATAATATTACAGTGCAGTACACAGGCACAAATTATACTGCCTGTGCAGTTCTTGGCTGTGTCCACAAATTTATGACACAGATCAGCCCCCTACTTCAGCCTCTCGCTTTGTGACTTGCTACAAAGTTACCATTTTGCAGTCTGATCACTGGGAGTGGGGAGACTGAGGAAATGCTTCCTCTTACCTGCAGAAGACTGATCAGGGGGGGGGGGGGGAGACTGAGGACATGCTTCCTCCTGCCTGCAGCAGACTGATGACATCATCTCAGCCTAGGCAGAGTTGTTGGACTGGTGCTCAAGGATGGTTTTAAATGATAAAAGGTGGAGCTTCTGTTCTATATTGTGACATTCAGGGCTTAATTCATGTAGCCTTGTAGAGTAGCAGGCAGGCAGAGGCTCAGGAGAAGGAAGGGTTAAGAGGTAGGAAGCGGCAGGGGAATTGTGACATTTCACAGTAGAAGCCCCACTCCGCTCCCCCCTCACCGCCTCCCATTGTATTCATCTTCCAGTGTGTTTAGTTTGGGTTTGACAGGGTGCAGATGTTGTGTGTCTGAAGGAAGAGGACTTGGCAACAGCTGTACAGACAAAGCTTCTCCTGGAGACGTGTGTGTGTGCGCGCGTGCGTGGGGGGGAGGTTGGATCTGCTGGTACTAATGCTAGCCACACATGTACCAATCTTGCATCATTTTTTCCATATAATTTGCTACTCCTCTGTGTGTAGCAGTACAGCTTGCCCCTAGAAGAAGGGGGTAATCCCCCATAAGCTTTTCCTGAAAATGAAACTGTTAGCGCAAATAAAAAAATCAAATATTGGACAATACTTGGCTGTTACCATCATTTGCAATCTTCAATTATATGTTCAAACTGTTTTTCTTTTAGTGGTGCCACACGTCTTCCTTCCTTTGTTCCATAAGTTCTACTTTCAGGACTACAATCGAAGTTATGATAATGTGTTATGCGCATTCAGTAAACATCCTTTCCATTTGTACTTTTTGTATGTTCTAAACCGGCCACCAACATAGGGGGACTTTCTTCCCATTGGCCACCAATGTAAGGGACTTTCTTCCCACTGGCCACCAATGTAATACAATACTGGCCACCAATGTAAGGGACTTTCTTTCCACTGGCCACCAATGTAAGGGACTTTCTTCCCACTGGCCACCAATGTAAGGGACTTTCTTCCCACTGGCCACCAATGTAAGGGACTTTCTTCCCACTGATCACCAATGTAAGGGACTTTCTTTCCACTGGCCACCAATGTAAGGGACTTTCTTCCCACTGGCCCCCAATGTAAGGGACTTTCTTCCCACTGGCCACCAATGTAAGGGACTTTCTTTCCACTGGCCACCAATGTAAGGGACTTTCTTCCCACTGGCCACCAATGTAAGGGACTTTCTTCCCTCTGGCCCCCAATGTAAGGGACTTTCTTCCCTCTGGCCCCCAATGTAAGGGACTTTCTTCCCACTGGCCACCAATGTAAGGGACTTTCTTCCCACTGGCCACCAATGTAAGGGACTTTCTTCCCACTGGCCACCAATGTAAGGGACTTTCTTCCCACTGGCCACCAATGTAAGGGACATTCTTCCCACTGGCCACCAATGAAAGGGCACTTTCTTTCAACTGACCATCAATGTAAAGCCTCATACACACGATCGGACTTCAAACAAACTTTTCCGTGGATTTTTGTTTGAAGGGCGTTGGCCGGGAACACCAATAGCATACACACGGCAGGACTTTTTCAGCCAACAAACATGAACGTAGTGATGTAATTGACGTACTACGTGTTTTTTTGCTCTTTACCACCACCCTTTGGTCAACTTCTGCTATTGTTGGTTGATTTTAACATTGGTTCTGGGCATGTGTGTTTGTACTTTGAACTAAAGTCCAATAGATTTCTGTACACACGATAGGACTTTGCACCGTAGGACTTTTGTTGCCAAAAAATTTGTCCGTTTGCAGAGCGAACTTTTGACGATGAAAACCGAAAAAGTTTGTCCGATGGAGCGTACGCACGCTCGGATTTTTTTGAAAACCTGCTCATTTTGAAGTTTGTTGTCAAAAAGTCCTACCGTGCGTATGGGGCTTAAGGGACATTCTTCCCACTGACCATTAATGTAAGGGGACTTTCTTCCCACCAGCCACCAATGTTAAGCTGGCCATAGATGGATCAACATTTAGCCGGCTCAGCAGGGACCAGTAAAATTTTGATTCTTCTATGGTTGTTCCCCCTCCAGACAAGTCGATCTTAAGCCTCATACACACGATCGGACTTCCATCTGACTTTTCCGTGGATTTTGGTCCGAAGGGGCATTGGCCGTGAACTTGGTATGCATACACATGGCAGAAATTTTTTAACCAACATTCACCAAATCACGTGGTTTTTCAGCTCTTTACCGCCACCCTTTTGGCAACTTCTGCTATTGTTGTCAGATGTTTAGCATTGGTTCGGAGCATGCATGTTTCTACTTTGGACTTTATCGGATTATCCTCCATCGGACATTTGTTGTCGAAAAGTTTGAGAGCATGCACAGCGAACATTTGTTCATTGAAAAACCAACAACAATTGTCCGATGGAGCATACAGATGGTCTGATTGTCTGATAAAACACGTCCGTTGGACCGTTGTTGTCGAAAAGTCCGATCGTGTGTATGGGCCTTAAGAGTCCTTAGATGGTCAGCCTAAAGCCCCATACACACGATCTGACTTTTTTACAACAAACTTCAAAATGAGCAAGTTTTCAAAAAAATCTGAGCGTGTGTGCGCTCCATCGAACAAACTTTTTCGGTTTTCATCAGACAAAAATTTGCTCTGCAAACGGACAAACTTTTCGGCAACAAAAGTCCTACGGTGCAAAGTCCTATTGTGTGTACAGAAATCCATCGGACTTTTGTCCGAAGTACAAACACGCATGCCCAGAACCAATGTTAAAATTAACCAACAGTAGCAGAAGTTGACCAAAGGGTGGTGGTAAAGAGCAGAAAAACCACGTGATGTTGGGAACGTTTTGGGAAAGTTTGCAGAAAAGTCCTGCCGTGTGTATGCTATGGGTGTGCCCCGCCAACTCCCTTCGGACAAAAATCCACGGAAAAGTTTGTTTGAAGTCCAACTGTGTGTATGAGGCTTAAAGCTGGTCATACATGGATCGAAGTTCGGCCAGTATAGCAGGGACCAGCTGAATTTCGATCCATGTATGGGCAGGGTGCTTGTACAGAAGATCAGTAGATAGCCAGTGGTGCTGATCAGTGTATTCTCCCCAAAGTCAGAATACAAAGGCACAACAGGAGGACTTCCCCATCCATCTCAAATGCATTGATGGGGAAATTGATTTTTTATTTTTTTTTTCAACCTGCTGGTTGAATGAAAAACAATAAATGGGATCGTCGATGGGCTTCCTAGGGGACATTCTTCCCACGGATTACCAATGTAAGGAGTATTCTTCCTACCAGTGCTTGGACAAGCTCATCCAGCGCCCAGGGCAAAGATGCCAAACTGCACGCAAGCTTAAGGGATCCTATGCCCAGTAGTCACTCATTTGTTAAAATCACTTCTGCTGTCACTACTCCTGTTAGGGGCCCCCATCCCTACAGTAAACCACTGTGCCCAGGGCACCCGACCCTCCCGTCCACCCCTTGTCCCGGGCCCTGCTTCCTACTGACCATCAATGTAAGAAGTATTCTTCTCATTGACCACCAATGTAAGCAAGGACAGGACAAAGTCATCCAGTGTCCAGGGCAAAGATGCCAAACTATGCCCCCAGTGTCAGGAGGAGGTGGCTGGGGGTAAGATAGCAGAAGAAACAGTCCCAAGCTGTCAGTGCACCTGTATGCAGAAAGTGGCAGCTGTGTTTACAGGAGCATTGCACTGATAGAAGGGAAGAGCTGGAGGGAGAGAGAGAGCACAGCCCCACCTCGTCCCAGCTCTCTCCTGGACACTTGTGCACTCAGTTGTGCTCACTTTTCCCTTCTGCCTATTGCCAGTGCAGAGCTTCTATGTGTGTCTGTAATTAGCACTGCCAGCTTCTGAATGCAGGAGCACTGCACTGGCAGGAAAGAGAAGGGGAGAGAGAGCACAGCCTGCACCGCTTCCCGCCTCTCTCCTCCTCTCCTCGCTGCTCCCAGCGCTGGGCTGACAGGAGTAACAATGCTGCTTTCACTACTCCTGTCAGCCATGTAACAGAAAGAAAGGTGCCCCCATGCAGACAGTAAATCATTGCGCCCTGGGCAGCCGTCCCTCCTGCCTACCCCTTGTCCCAGCTCTGAATATAAGGGTGGCCTAACATGGTTCGAAACTTGGGCCAGTTGAGTGGGAATTGGGAGAATTTCCATCAATTTTTTGTCAGGCTGGTTCTACACCAGTCAATCTATCGATCGATCGGTGTAAAACCAGCCTGTTGGGTGTTCCCCGAACGATCATTGCTATAGCCGGCATTACAGGCCATTGTATTCTGGTGGCGGAGAAGTCTTTTTATTTTGCTAATGCTTCTCTTTTACCCCTGCTTCTTGTCCTGAACCTCACTTTACTCCTGGCAATTACTCCCCTTCTACCCACAATGCAGCTTTGGGTGCTTAAGCAGCCAATCACCAGGCTTCATTGCTGTCATGTGGAAATGGCAAGAGAGTCCTTAGCTGTTTGTAAGCTTCACCTCGAGCGCCTGGAGCTTGTAAATGACTTCTTCTCTTCTCTCCATTAGGTGAATGGGAGGGTAGTGGCGGAGTGAAGGCAGGGCTGTAGAAGTGGCAGGAGGAAGGAGCTAGACATGTGCAATTTGTTTCGTCCTGAATTCGTTTTTCAACAAATTTGTTTAACAAATTTATTCGAAAATTCAGAAATTTGAAAATGTAAAAATTCAAAACATTCGGAAATTCGAAAATCCGAAAATTCGAAAATCCGAAAAGAAGAACAAAAATCCGAAAATTCAAAAGAGCGAAAATAAGAACGAAAATCCAAAAATGTAAAAACCCGAAAATTTGAATATCTAAAATAATAACTAACTAACTAATACCAACTATTAAATTATAGGTATTGGAATTTCCTTTCAAATTTGGCTGTTAGTGAACGTAACGAATACGAATTTATCCAAACTTACAAATTACCTGAAACAACAAATGCTGCATCTAAACAAATGGAATGTAACAAATTAATAATAATAATAATAATAATAATAATAATAATAATAATGAAAACTTTGTATTATTATTATTTATTATTATTAATTTGTTACGTTCCATTCGTTTAGATGCAGCATTTGTTATTTCGGATAATTCGTAACTTTGGATAAATTCGTATTTGTTACGTTCACTAACAGCCAAATTTGAAAGGAAATTCCAATACCTATAATTTAATAGTTAGTAATAGTTAAGTTGTTATTAGTAGTTAGTTATTATTTCAGATTTTTGAATTTTTGGATTTTCATTCTTATTTTCAGATTTACGTTCTTTTGAATTTTCGGATTTTCATTCTTATTTTTGGATTTCCGAAATTTTCGATTTCGAATTTCCGAATATTCGTAAAAATTTGGAAATTCTGATATTTCCGAATTAACGAATTAGTTATTGTTAGTTAGTTAGTTAGTTTTCGAATTTTTGGATTTTTGTTCTTATTTTCCGATTTTCGTTCTTTTGAATCTTCTTACTTATGTTTGAATTTTCGGATATTTGAATCTTCTGATTTTCGAATTTTCTGATTTTCGAATATTCGAATTTTCAGATTTCGAAATTCTAATTTTCCAGAAGTTACAAATTTATTTGAAATAACAAATTTTGATCAAAACGAATGACCCGGAAAAAACCCCCAAATGAAACGAAAACAAAAACAAACACATTTTTCGGCAGTGCACGTGTCTAAAAGGAGCTCAGCTGTTTATTGACCTGTACTGCGATCGCTTCTCCAACACAGACATGCAATCATATTGATTTGAGCGATCAGAAACATCAACATCAATAAAGAGCTCCATAAATGGATAGCAGGGAGGCAGGGCAGCCATTAGAAATTCTAAGGTCCCCTTACACAGCTTTAGGCCCCCCCCCCCGAGCGTGACCACAAACATTCCCCAGGGCCTGCCCACTGGCCGTCCCACCAAATCTGCCCACTGGTCATCCCACCGAGTCCTTCGGTGCACCCAATTTTATTTTAACACTCTTACAACTTAATATCAGAAAATGAATCCAATCCAGCAAAGAGACATCGCCATATATTCAGCAAAGAGACATCCCAATCCAGCATAGAGACATCCCAATCCAGCAAAGAGAAGGCCTCATATATTCAGCAAACAGACATCCCAATCCAGCATAGAGACATCCCAATCCAGCAATAAGAAGGCCTCATATATTCAGCAAAGAGACATCCCAATCCAGCATAGAGACATCCCAATCCAGCAAAGAGAAGGCTTCATATATTCAGCAAAGAGACATCCCAATCCAGCAAAGAGATTGCCAAATATTTTTAGCAAAGAGACAGCCTAATCCAGCAAAGAGACATCCCCATATATTCAGCAAAGAGACATCCCAATCCAGCAAAGAGATATCCCCATTCATTCAGCAAAGAGACATCCCCATATATTCAGCAAAGAGACATCCCAGTTCAGCAAAAAGCCACCCCCATATATTCAGAAAAGAGACATACCAATCAACCAAAGAGACAGCCCAAGCCAGGAAAGAGATATTCCAATCTAGCAGAGACATCCCCATATAATCAACAAATAGACATCCCATTCCAGCAAAGAGCCACCCCCATATATTCAGAAAAGAGACATACCAATCAACCAAAGAGACAGCCCAAGCCAGGAAAGAGATATTCCAATCTAGCAGAGACATCCCCATATAATCAGCAAAGAGACATCCCAGTCCAGCAAAGAGCCACCCCCATATATTCAGAAAAGAGACATACCAATCAACCAAAGAGACAGCCCAAGCCAGGAAAGAGATATTCCAATCTAACAGAGACATCCCCATATAATCAACAAAGATACATCTCAATCCAGCAAAGAGACATCCCAATCCAGCAAAGAGACATCCCAATCCAGCAGAGACAGCCCAATCCAGCAAAGAGTTATCTCTTCAGCTGCATTGGCTCACTCTGTGGCCACCCTGCTTTAGCAATTGCTATTTACTACAGCAGCAACAACTCGGTCTTGTTGGTTGGGGCCCAGGCAGCCAGGCCCCTCTGGACTGCCGGGCCCCCTACATGTGTATGGGCTGTCCCCCTCTGATGGCAGCCCTGCATGGAGGAGTCTGCTTTACATTTGGATCCGTTTAGTCACATTAAACGATCGATTAAAGGATCATATGCGATCAGCATTATACCGATGTTGTCCCTGCGCTGTTACTAACTTAGAAACATTACAAGCCGGGCCGGGCTCTCTTTCATCTGTGCGTATCGCACGACCCGTGCTGTACTATTTTTTACGCTCTTGTGATCCACACTTGTTAACGTCCCGGGATTCTCTGTCCGCAGATCACCCCCCCTGCTTATTTTTAGCAGCATTATCCCCCGTCTGGGATATCGGCTGGTATGTCAGTCCCGCTCTTCTCTGCAGTCCTTCTAAAAATGGCCATCCCTGTGAAATGGAAGGGGTAAAAATATCCGCCGTGTGTTTTTGTAGCTCCAGCCTGGTGGTCACCCAAGAAGAGGAGCCTGGCCCTGGATGGGCGTGACGTCACCCGAGCCCCGGCGCTAATACGGGAGAATGCCAGTCCCGCCTGACAGGTCATGTGCTTTCGGATTGGAACGCGGGGCTTATACTGAGCTTGGAATCACAGACTTGTCCAGTCTTGTGTGGGTTCCATAGTCGGTGACATTGAGACGAACCGTTGCCATATGGAAAAGGGGTCTTAAAGGGGAACTTAACAAAATAACAAAATATCCATAACAATATATGCATTCATTAAAAAAAAAAAAAAAAAAAAACGATTAACCTTCAAAAAATAAAATAAAAAATACTATATATATCTAAAATGTCCAGTTATGCATGCAATAAAAAATTATATATATTAAAAATATATATTAAAATTATATAAATACAGTATACAACACATATATTAACGCGTTTTTGACGCGTTCTGGTGCATTTTTGATGCGTTTCCTTTTTTTCTTCTTTTTTCCTGTTTTTCTTCACTGTACTGGGGTCTGGTGAATTTTTGATGCATTGTTGATGCGCTCCATTGCATTCCGTTGCATTTTTTACTGCATTCCAGTACAGTCCAGTGCAGGAAAAATACAGCATGTTCTACTTTTTTTTTTCTTCTGGAACTGGAAAGCCCTGGAACTGACCGCACTGGTGTGAACTATGCCATTGGAAACCATATAACCTACTTTCCATGCATTTTTGATGCAGAAAAAAAATGCACTGGACTGCATGTGGTGTAAACTGGCCCTTCTCCCCTGTTCACATAGGCGCGATTTGACCTGTCAGAAATCGGAACCTATTGCCGGCAACGGCACTGTCCCAATTGGTGCAACGCTGACTTTGCGGCGCCGCACCGTTTTCCAAAAGTAGTTTCCGCACTACTCTTGGCGACTTCATCAACCCGCACAGATGTCTTTCAAATCGCCCCCCGAACACGCACTGAAATGTAGGTTTGAAATCAGCTGAGCTCACACGATTTCAAACCCGCTTTTAGGCTGCTTTCACACTGGGGTGCTTTGCAGGCGCTATTGCGCTAAAAAAAGCGCCCTGAAAGAGACGCTCCTCTCTCTCCAGAGCCTGAGGGCTTTCACAATGGAGCGGAGCGCTGGCAGGACAGTAAAAAAAGTCATGCCAGCCGCATCTTTGAGGCGCTGTAGGAGCAGTGAATACACCGCTCCTACAGCGCCCCTGCCCATTGAAATCAATGGGCAGCGCCTCCGAACCGCCGGCAAAGTGCCGCTGCAGTGGCGTTTTGCGGGTGGTTTTAACCCTTCTTCGGCTGCTAGCGGGGGTTAAAAGCGCCCCGCTAGCGACCGAAAATCACGGCAAAAACTACGGTAAAGCGCCGCTAAAAATAGCGGCACTTTACTGCCAACGCCCGCGACGCCCCAGTGTGAAAGTACCCTTAGTGTGAATGTACCTTTAGGCTCGGTTCACACCTATGCGTTTTTTTGGTGATCTTTGTAGAAACGCACTACAGTTCATTTAACATGGTTTCCTATCTGACACGTTCACATCTATGCTTTTTTCAGCCACTGTGTTTTTAGGAAAGGGTCAGGGAATTTTTTTTTCAATGCATAACGGTGCGATTTTGCTATTTTTGTTCAAAAGACTTCAATGGAGAAGCTGCAGAAAGGCATGTGGTGTGTTTTTACTGTGATTTTGCCACGATCTGCATTTTTTTTTAATCTGCCCAACAACAAATTTGTTTTAAAAAAAGCATAAAAAATGCAAAAGCGCAAATTGCAGGTGCAAAAACGCAAATTGACGCAACCTGCATGGGGGGTTGCATTATGAGCTAATCCAGCTCAATTGCACTGCAGGATGCTGTCAATCTGACATCTTTTCAGGCTCTTTGGGCTGGGAGGCTTATGAAGCTCACAGGACAAACGGTAAAACAATCCAAATATGGACATTTCAACTCTTTTTTGGGGGTTTGGCTGGAGTTTCTATTTTTTTAGCACAAACAAATAACATTCGCATCAGCCCTAGCTTTCTTATGTTTTTTTTTTTTTGCGAAGCGTTTTTGGAGCGGCACCAATCATTTGAATGGGCCTCCTTCCGCTCCAAAAACTCTCCAAAGAAGCTCATGTACCATATCTTGGCATAGAGCCAGGTGCTTCTGGAGGTGCGATTTTTGCAGTGATTTTCCATATTTGCCGCTCGACAATTGTGGCAAAATTGCACCGCATTTGGGGTGCTAATAAGAAATAAAGGCAGCACAAACGCATCCCGTGTTTTGCCACGATTATGGAATCGTGGGCAATATCGCAGCGGTTCCGTCCGCAATTCAAATCACCTAGGTGTGAACGGAGAATTAAAGTGGTTCTAAAGCTGCAAGTTTTTTTTATCAGCGGCGACCTGTCCACAAGGGACGCAGGGGTGTGCCCACCCCAGCCTGTGACCCTGCCCCCCCCCCCCCCCCAGCTCGCACCATCTGTGTGGTCGTGCACTCTGTGGGGCGCCGCACCAATAGGTTTCTACCAGATTCGTCACACCCTCACAGGCATGTGACCACATCCCAAGGCCCCAATTGGCCAGTTTTATATTGTCCTCGGGGTGCAGAGCACTGTGCCCAAGCCCTCCCACCAGTGAAACGGCATCGGCTTCCCAGCCATTCAGAACCCGGAAAGAAGACCAGGTTAAGACAGAAGCTGCGGCGTCAGACAGTTCAGTGGCGCTCCGCCGTAGGGTGAGTGCGGACCTGGAGGGGGCCGCCCGTTCCCCCCAAAATCCTCCAGCACCAGCCACCATTGTTTTATACCTTAAAGGGGTTGTAAAGGTTTGTTTTTTATTTTCTAAATAGGTTCTTTTAAGCTAGTGCATTGTTGGTTCACTTACCTTTTCCTTCGATTTCCCTTCTAAATGTTTTTTTCCTTTGTTTTCTTTGTCTGAATTTCTCACTTCCTGTTCCTCCTCAGTAAGCTGTTCAGTAAGCTGTTCTGGCTGACTAACCACCGCTTGGATGATGGGGGCAAGCTTACTGAGGAGAAACAGGAAGTGAGAAATTCAGACAAAGAAAAAAAACATTTAGAAGGGAAATTGAAGGAAAAGGTAAGTGAACCAACAATGCACTAGCTTAAAGGAACTTATTTAGAAAATAAAAAAACGAACCTTTACAACCCCTTTAATGTATTCTCTGCATTAAAAAAAAATCCTTTTGTACTGCAGGAACCCCCCAGCCCCCCCCCCTCCCCTTATTCTTACCTGAGCCTAGGGTGACCACATTTCCAAACTCCCATTCAGGGACACCCTCTCTTCCCAAAAATCAGCTTGTGCTGTAACGAATCACAGCACAGTGATTGGACACAAGAGGCGGGATTTATGATTTCTCCAATCACAAGCAGGGGGCGGAGATTGTGCTCCTCCAGGCATTCCCGGCCAGGACAAGTACTGTCAGTGAGTAAAGCGGTGATGTGGCGGCCTTTTTTGGGGGCATCAGATTGGCCCGGGGGGTGGCTGTGTCAGTTTAATTCCGGGACACTGTATTGTCCTGGAATTAATATGCCCGGGACAGATCTGTAAAATGCAATCCGGGACACGTGGTCACCCTACCTGAGCCTGATCCAGCGACGTCCTAATTGGGCAGATTGATAGCAGCGGCTCCCACTGCTGTCAATCAAATGCAGTGACGAGGGAGTGGGGCGAGGCAATAGACGCAGACTGGGTGACTCGGGAGCGAGAACGCACGGGTGCCTCCAGGGAAAGTGGCTTTCCCCGGGGGGCTCTCGCCGAAGAGGAGGGGCCTGAAGAGCCGGCGGGGTACCCCAGAAAAGGACGATTGGGGCTGCTCTGTGAAAAACCATTGCACAGAGCAGGCAAGTATGGCATTATTGGTATTGTGGTATTAATTTGGTAGTAAAAAAAAAAGGTTTAATATCACTTTAACCTTTGTCTTTGATTTTGTTACCAAAGAAATCCTTTTTGTTAGTTTTTTTAAACCCCCCCCCCCCCCCCCATGCAATGTAATTTCTTTGTTTAATCTGTAGTGGGGAGGTGGGGGTTTCCACGGGGAGGGCGGCTGGACCCATGGTGTAATGGGGAAGGTGGGGGGGGGCGGCTGTTTTCTTCCCCCCCTACTGAGGGCTCCCTGCCAACACAAACACAAGTCTCCAGCAGGTCTCCACAGGAAGAGAGGCCGAGAAGTGATTTGTAAGGCCGCAACTTTGAGCCAGAAATCTCCTTTCTGAGAAAAGGTCCCCAGAGGGGCATTTAAAAGGGACTTAGAGCAGCGGAGAGAAGAGCCGGCTGATAGAGTCACACTTTCTGTGTTGTTTTCATGGAATCCTGCTGGACTGAGTCCAGCTTTCCAGAAAATTCCGCCAAATAAAATGAAAAAAAAAATCCAATTCAGCAGCCGGGAGGTATATGGGGCCAGACGGCGCGGCGAGCGAACGGTTAACCGTCCTCGCAGTTTCATTACAAAGTGAAAATGTGTTTCATACGCACGTTGGAGGCAAACAGAAGCTGTATATTGCTTAACGTCTCCGAGGCCTGGATCGAATCACAACCTAGGGGGCTTTGCGGCATCAGATGTTTGCGATCTGATGGCTTGTGCGCGCCCACCTGCAGCTTATACTAAAAAAAAATTAAAAAAACGGCGCTCTGCCCTTGACTCTTTCAACTCAAGATGTCTTTGTTTAGGTGGAGAAGCTTTTCTGTCGCCTCAAAATACAATACGCAACACAACAGGATTCTGCTGTATCCAGGGAGCGGCCTTGTGATATAAAAGCTTCTGCTGGAGGGTAGAGAGACATGGCTGAAAAGCACAGCAAGAAAGAAAAAAAAAAGCAAAGGATATAGGAAAGGTTACTGGAGGGCATTAGAGCAAAAATGATGAGATTCAGACAGAGCGAAGCCTTGCAGAACAAAACCTCTACCTGCAGTTTAGGCGTGATTATCCGTATAGAAGACATGGTCAGATTTCGCCGACTTGCCATTTCCAAAGGTGGTCTGGTTATACATTCATGAAACGATCTTTAACAACTTACAGACTGGAAGATTTGGCTGCTCAATGACCAGGCCATTTTTTGCGATACGGCGCTGCGTCTCTTTAACTGACAATTGCACGATCGTGCGACGCTGTACCCAATCAAAGTTGACGTAATTTTTTTCCCACAAATAGAGCTTTCTTTTGGTGGTATTTGATCACCTCTGCGGTTTATATTTTTTGTGCTATAAACAAAAAAAGAGACAATTTTGAAAAAAATAAAAATATTTTTTACTATAATAAATATCCCCAAAATGTTTTTTAAAAACACATTTCTTCCTCAGTTTAGGCCAATATATATTCTTCTACATCATTTTGGTTAAAAAAAATATATGCAATAAGCATATATTGATTGGTTTGCGCAAAAGTTATAGCGTCTACAAACTATGGGAAAGATTTATAGCATTTTTATTATTATTATTATTTTTTTACTAGTAATGGCGGTGATCTGATGATTTTTAGCGGTACTGCGACATTGTGACAGATCGGACATTTTTGACAAATTTTTGGGACCATTGACATTTATACAGCGATCAGTGCTATAAAAATGCACAGATTACTGTGTAAATGTCACTGGCAGGGAAGGGGTTAACACTAGGGGGCGATCAAGGGGTTAAATGTGTTCCCTAGTTAGTGTTTTTGTATGTATGGGGATAGGACTGACTAGGGAGGAGACATATCGTTGTTCCTACTTAGTAAGAACAAACGACATGTCTTCTCTCCCCTGACAGAACAGGGATTTGTGTGTTTACACACACAAATTCCTGTTCCTGCTCTCGTGCACGTAATCGCGGGTGGGTTCCCCGCCGTGCAGCGCGCGCGCACCTGCTATCGCCCTTAAAGGTACAGACGTATCCATACGGCGATTCGTGGGAACGAACCACTTTGCCGAAATTCTATTGCTGTGAGCCGGTCAGCAAGTGGTTAAGCACTTGTCTACTGGCAATTTTTACAATTTTCACACACATTAAAATCTGCATTTTTAGATAGAAAATTATTTTAAATTCAAAACCCCCCCCAGATAATTTTCTAAAAACAGAGGCTTTGTAGAATAAAACTGCGGCAGTTGCGATTTTTTATGTTACGCGTTATTTCTGCAGTTATTTATCAAAAAGCATATTTTTAGGACATTGATTGTAATACAAACAACACAATGTCTTACCTAATAATTTTTTATAAAATTTTTAAAATTGGGTTGTGTTGAGTAAAGAGATACTAAACATGCCAAGCCTTAAATCTATGTGCATCTGTGAATTTGTGGGGGGAAAAAAAACAATGGTTCTCTAAAATTATCCATAGGTGACACTTTAAAAGCCTTTACAGAATTTCCTGAGAGAGAGATGCTCTTTTAGCAGTCTGAATTGAATATATAAATTGTACTGCGTCATCAACGCGTTTCGTTGCATGCCTGCCCAATTCTTCAGGGAAGATGTTTAACAGCTAATCATGTAGTTGCTGATATGCAATGGGTGAAATAAATATTTGATTCCCTGCAGATTTTGTAAGTTTACCTACTTACAAAGAAATTAAGGGTCTATAATTTTTATCATATGTTTATTTTAAATGATATGAGACAAAAGTTTATCTTGGTCTCATCAGACCACAGGACATGGTTCCAGTAATCCATGTCCTTAGTCTGCTTGTCTTCAGCAAACTGTTTGCAGGCTTTTTTGTGCATCTTCTTTAGAAGAGGCTTCCTTCTGGGACGACAGCCATGCAGACCAATTTGATGCAGTGTGCGGCGTATGGTCTGAGCACTGACAGGTTGTACACTTATTACATTGTAGCAAAGTGTCATTTCTTCAGTGTTGTCACATGAAAAGATGTAAAAAAATATTTACAAAAATGTGAGGGGTGTACTCACTTTTGTGAGATACTGTATATATAGTATATTTGTACACTGCATATGTATACTGTATATAAATATATATGTAAATACAGACACCCACCCACATATGGTCACGGTTTGTTGCTTTTTCCGGCGGTGCAGAGGCCTCCATTGTTCCTGCCAGACTGCCGTCCGCACTCACTTCACACCTCGTCCCGGCAGGAGTTCAGTTTTCACTGGTGATTAATATTAACAGGTGAACTCCAGGTAACTGCTGCTGGTAATGAAAGATGCCTTTGATGGGCATTTGAAGATTCGATGTTGTACAAATTCGCCTACTTGCTAAAATCCAGAGGTGGGTATCGATATTTCTAAACAGCCTTCTCACCTGCTACACCGCTTGCTAATTGCCCTTAATTTCCATTGACACCTTGGCACAGGGATCACAGCTACATAATTTCCACTGGCACAGCAAGCGGTGTAAATTGGCCATTGCACAGACTTGTTAAAGGCATGCTTCGGTCAAACATGAAAATTTTACAGTTCAACCGATTGTGTGGGCACAACCTACCTGCTAAGTGGCTTTTATGCCTTGTACACATGATCGGATTTCCGATGGAATAAAAGTCTTGCATACACACTGTCAGACTAAATTCCGACCGTCTAAAACGCAGTGACGTAAAACACTCAGACGAGCCGAGAAAAATGAAGTTCAATGCTTCCGAGCATGTGTCGACTTGATTCTGAGCATGCGTGGATTTTTCTCCAATGGAATTCCACACAGACGATCGGAATTTCCCATCGGATTTTTTTCCACCGATGGAAAAAAGTCAGATGGGGCCCAAACACGATCGGAATTTTTAATTTTTTTTTGTTTATATTTTCTTTATTGATTTTCAATCATCCCGGCATGTCCCATTCAGAAAACCGGGACGCTCAGTGCGCCTGCGCCGTTGTCTACGGTGCGCATGCGCCGTAGACATCAGTGCAGTGTTTTCTGCAAATATCTCCTTAACCGTGTGGGTTAAGGAGATATTTCTTGCACCTGCAGGTAAGCCTTAATCTAGGTTTACCTGTAGGTGCAAGTTGTCAGAGTGGGTTTACAACCACTTTAACATAAGCACGCACCACAACAATTAGGTACTTTATGAATTGTCTGTGAAACTTGCTGCCACGTCCAGACAGGAATGTAACAGACTTTATTTTTAATATATGATGGGAAACTCGTATCCAATTTGCATATTTGTGAACCCAGCCTTACTGTATTATACAATAAGCTAAAGGTCTAGTAATTATACTAGGGTTCTCTGAAACCTGAAAACTGTTTTACGGGTTGTTTTGTAGTAAAAAGGATGAGAAACGCTGCACTAGAAGGTGTCGTTGAGCCGACCCCCACCCAATTAAAAGAGCTGAGGGGTGTGATGTATTTTATTATAGACACAGCCCTAATGCCAATTGTTCCAACTGTATCTACAGTATATTTCTAGATGACAAGGCTTTACAATGTGAAAACCAACATATGATTAAATGGGATGAAATTAAGATTTGACAGACACCAAACACGGTATATTCCAGAGGTATATTTATTGTAGGTGGTCCAATGCCCCCCCCCCCCCCACCCCTCCTTAGAAAAGTCTGTTTTTACCAATAAAATTCCATCATGAAAAATTATGGAAGCTTAAAAACAAACTGGTGGAGTCACATACCAGACTTTTCCAACACGACTCCATTAAAAGTCTGTTTTTTATCCATTATAATGAAGATGCATTGGAGCCTGTTGGTTTTATGAGATGGCAAATTTTTGATGGGGCTTAAAAAGGAATCATTTGGGGCTTTACCGATCCTTGGCTAAGTATATTTATTATACTGATTTGTGTTAAAGTGTCTTCAAGTTGGTCTGCTGCCCACCACAGACATAAGATTTAAATCTGACTACCTTCATCGCTAACTTACACATTTGGGAGAAATGAGGATGGAACTGCTTAGTATGACTTTCCCATTCTCCCCAATCATTTTGGGGCCATCACAACTTTTTTAATGAGGGGGGAAAGGAGGAACCAGGGAAGGCAAACTGCATGCGATATAATATGCTGTATAAGCATATTAAACTTTACCCTAAGTGCTCATTTACACTTGCTTTGGCTTCAACAAGGCTTCGGACAGGCTTTGTTAACGCTCTCTGAATGCTAGTCAAAGCTCCTGTTACTAAATAAAATAGTTTGCTTACAGTCCTGTTTACACCTTGCTTTTGCGTTGCTTTGCTTTGACTTTGCTTCAAAAATTATACCCCATATGCAGTAGCTTCAGTGGTGCTTCAAAGTGTCTTCAAAGCCTCCATAGAAGTCTATGGCAAAGCTCGCTTGAAGCCCCACAAACTCTCACCGAAGCCCCACAGAAGCCCCACTGAATCCCTATCAAAGCTCCACCAAAGCCCCACCGAAGCCTCATCGAAGCCTCATCGAAGCACCAAGCAAAAGCAGGTGTAAACAGGACTGTAAGCTAACCATTTTATTTAGTGACAGAGAGCTTTAACAAAGCGTGTCTGAAGCCATGTTTTGAAGCAAGTGTAAACTAGCCCTTAAAGTGTTTGTAAACCTCAGACATGAAATAAGATCAAAGCATATGCCTCTATAGTGTTTCAATTAAGAGCACTAAGCGTTATTTCTGTCTGCTGCTTCGTTACACTGCTATCAGCATGAATCTCTTCTAACAAGTTTTCTTGACACCAAGAGGAAAAAGGTGACAGGGGAGGGAGCTCAAGCTGTGATTGACATCCTAAGCTCTGTTTCTGTTTGAAGAGGGATGTGTCCCTTCCCTCCAATCAGCTCTCAGAGCTCTCCCCACTGAACTCTGCAGTGTGTAATTTCAGGTCTCCGCCCCCTTTTTTTTCTAACACCTCAGACAAGCTTCATAAATTCTGGACTTTAAACAACTGTAGAAAGAAGAAGGCTGCTGATAAACAGGTACATCTTAAGTAGGAGGATTTTTTTTCATCTCTGAGGCCAGTCACTTCACTGTTTATATGTAAGGATTTATAACCACTGTTTTGCCTTACATGTCTAAAACACATGTTCACTTTAAAATTGAGGCCTTTTGGCTGCATGCAAAAAAAAAAAAAAAAACCTGATGGCAATAAAAAAATATGATTTGCCTCTCAAAACTGATCACTGTTTTCCGATTATTATTTTCTAGTCTTCCTGTATCACCAGCATTTCTAAAATCTTTTTTTTTTTTCCCCTATAGTCCCCTCTGGTTCAACCCAGATAAGATCCAGCTCATCCTCTTGATGAAACCGATAGAAACGTTAAACTTTCAGCTAGAAGACGAAACTGACCCTGCGGTTCCTTATCTGCCATCTCAAAAGGGTTACCTTAGAGCAGCAAGAACGATCATCTACTGTATCTAATCAGCCGGCACTTCATTTAAAGGGAGATCAAAGCCTCGGCACAGATTGTCTTGCCATGGAGACCCCGGTGGAAAGTTCTGTGATGCGTACGGCCGGGACCTGGAAGCTGTCTGATTGGTGGAGATGAGACAGAGATAACTTCTCCCTGAACCAAACTGCTTTTCTCTCCTTCAGTCCTCACCTGCATCCTCCTGGGACAACGGCAGTGGACCGCACAGGGCAGAGTGAGTACTCCCTGCCTAATAAACTATGAAATATGTGCTGTTCATGAGATTTAAAGAGTAATTGACAACCCACGTCTTTTTATCTCTTCTCTCTCTGGCATGATATGATTTGTGGGTTTTTTTCTTCTTGAAAATGCTTCAAAATACCCTTTGTGCGGTGCTGTGTGCTGGCAGAGCTCAGTAACAGCCACACCCCTTATGCTTGTATTGAAGAGAAGAGTAGGGGGTGTGTCCAACCTTGTCTGTTACTGAATGCTGACTACCGAGTGCATTAGGTTTAAATCTGAAGCCTTCTGGACTATGACAATTCACGTTAGTAGTACATTGTCTATCTGACTGCATATCTGTACTGTGACTGCATATCTGAAACTTCAATTCGCCTTTAAGGTCCAGGTTCATATGACCCACATTTCCTCACTATATAATATTTTGTGCACTCTTTATTTTCAAGAAAATATTTAATGGGTTCTACCACCCAAAACTGTATTTCCAGTGTTTGTTGGATGCTAGAGTGATAAACCTCTCAAAAACTCTATTGGTGAGATCTTATCGGGTCTGTACACCTGCTGTGCCCATTAGAACCTGTTTCCACCATCCTTGTGCTGAGTTCCTGGGTCTGTACACCTGCTGTGCCCATTATGAGGGGTTTCCACCATCCCTGTGCTGAGTTCCTGGGTCTGTACACCTGCTGTGCCCATTATGAGGGGTTCCCACCATCCCTGTGCTGAGTTCCTGGGTCTGTACACCTGCTGTGCCCATTATGAGGGGTTCCCACCATCCCTGTGCTGAGTTCCTGGGTCTGTACACCTGCTGTGCCCATTATGAGGGGTTCCCACCATCCCTGTGCTGAGTTCCTGGGTCTGTACACCTGCTGTGCCCATTATGAGGGGATCCCACCATCCCTGTGCTGAGTTCCCAGGTCTGAACACCTGCTGTGCCCATTATGAGGGGATCCCACCATCCCTGTGCTGAGTACCCGGGTCTGTACACCTGCTGTGCCCATTATGAGGGGATCCCACCATCCCTGTGCTGAGTTCCCAGGTCTGAACACCTGCTGTGCCCATTATGAGGGGATCCCACCATCCCTGTGCTGAGTACCCGGGTCTGTACACCTGCTGTGCCCATTATGAGGGGATCCCACCATCCCTGTGCTGAGTTCCCAGGTCTGTACACCTGCTGTGCCCATTATGAGGGGTTCCCACCATCCCTGTGTGGAGTTCCTGGTTCTGTACACCTGCTGTGCCCATTATGAGAGGTTCCCACCATCCCTGTGCTGAGTTCCTGGGTCTGTACACTTGCTGTGCCCATTATGAGGGATTCCCACTATCCCTGTGCTGAGTTCCTGGGTCTGCACACCTATTATGTCCCTGGTGAGGGGTTTCCACCATCCCTGTGCTGAGCTCCCAGGTCTGTACACCTTCTGTGCCCACAAAGAGGTGTTTTCACCAACCCTGGCATGAGTTTTTAGCCCTGCACACCTGCTGTGCCCATTATGAGGGCTTCTCACCATCCCTGTGCTGACTCCCTGGGTCTGTACACCTGCTGTGCCCATCATGTGAGGTTACCACCATCCCTGTGCTGAGTTCCTGGGTCTGTACACCTGTTGTGCCCATTATAAGGTGTTTCCTCCATCCCTGTGCTGAGTTCCTGGGTCTGTACACCTATAAAGTCCCTTGTGAGGGGTTTCCACCATTCCTGCACTGAGCTCTCGGGTCTGTACACCTGCTGTGCCCATCATGTGAGGTTCCCACCATCCCTGTGCTGAGTTCCTTGTCCTGTACACCTGCTGTGCTCATTATGAGGGGTTCCCACCATCCCTGTGCTGAGTTCCCAGGCTGCACACCTTCTGTGCTCAATATGAGGAGTTACCATCTTCTTTGCAATGATTTTTATGTATTTTATATTATGAAAATTGTAAATGGAGGAACCCAAAACACATAAAGGTGGGTGAGAACATCCAAAAATCCAAAGTAAGCAGGAGCAGAGCTTAGAATTATGGCAGACAGATCTTACTGTTGGAGTATCTAAGACATGTAAAGCCTCGTACACACGGTCGGACTTCCATCGGACTTTTCCGTGGATTTTTGTCCGAACGGAGTTGGCCAGGCACACCCATAGCATACACACGCTCGGACTTTTCTGCAAACTTTCCCAAAACTTTTTGCAACATTACGTGTTTTTTCTGCTCTTTTCTGCTCTTTACCGCCACCCTTTGGTCAACTTCTGCTATTGTTGGTTGATTTTAACATTAGTTGTTTTGTCTGTACACACGGTAGGACTTTGCTCCATCGGACTTTTGTTGGGCAAAAGTTTGTCCGTTTGCAGACCCAACTTTTGTCCGATGAAAACAAAACCAAACGAAAAAAAGTTTGTCCGATGGAGCGTACACACGGTCGGATTGTTGGTCCAACTTGCTTAAAACGAAGTTTGTTGGGCAAAAGTCCGACCGTGTGTACGGGGCTTTAGACACTAGTAAGTGACTCAACCACCAACATCGGAAAAGTTTGGACAGACTGACCCTTTAAAGCCCCAGGATATGTTACCTGTCGGAGGTCTAATGATGGATTTAATGAAAGCTGAACTCTGGGACAACAAAATTTTGTCTAAATACCCTCATCATGTATATTCTTCTTGAATCTTGGTGTACTTTGCGTATTTCTTCCAGATCTGTGCAGTAATCCAGTGTAAAACTTTGCCTCTGTGCTTTATTTGTTACAGCTTCCTGTAATAAAGACTGGTCACTGCCGCTCTCTCTTCTTGTGCAGGGTGGCTGGTCCTGTCTCCGCCCCCTGCTGTAGTTATCTGCAGGCAGCCAGCAATGGATGGACTTGCTAGGACCCTCCCACAGCTCTGCTCTCTGCACAGGCTATGTACAGCACAGTGATGATGTCTGTGCTGTTTTCACAAGGTAATATCTGGGTTTGTCTGCTTTGGGTGCAGACATAGTGGATTTATATCCTTTGTGGCTTTTGAGGAACATATTGAAATCAATTATTTTGTGTCTAGGATTTAACTTTCAGTGTCGATGCGCCTTCATATGTTGCTGAAATTTTGGGGGGAAATCTATGTCAACTGTGAATTTAGTCTCGGCTCACACTGGTGCGATGTGGGAACCAGTGTGATTCCTGTGCGGGTTCCCGCATCGCATCCGACTCGCAGGCAGTTCACACTGACATCTGCAAACCGCTGTGGGTGTCAATAGAAAGTTATTGACACCCCCCAAATCGCTTCGCAGAACGCAGTGCGAACTGTGCAATCGGATCGTATACATGTCGGAACACCCATGCGATCCGATTCCAGTGCAGACCAAACAAAGGGTCCTGCACCATTTTTGTGCCGATGTGATTTCAGCCATACAATCTGTATGGCTAAATTTGCATCACACAGACATTGCATGTGATGCGCACAGCAATGCGGTGCAAATCACATGCGATGTCTGAAATCACATAAGTGTGAACCCAGCCTTAATCTCACGGGTATTGGGGAGCCACCCCAAGAATTTACATTACTGTTGATATCCATATGAGAACAGTAAAACCTTGGATTGCGAGCATAATTTGTTCCAGAAACATGCTTGTAATTCAAAGCACTTGTATATCAAAGCGAGTTTCCCCATAAGAAATAATGGAAACTCAGATGATTCGTTCCACAACCATTTATTCTTAGGTCCTTCAGTTTATAGTCCATATAAAAAGATCATAGCAATGTTATAGCTTGTGTAACCATAAAATATCCTTCCACAAATGGAAGCCTCCACAAGGGGATTAGAAGCAAAATCCAGCAGGAGGAGCTACAGAGTATAAAAGAGAAGAGAGGCGCCTCTAAGTGTAGCAATATGTTACTAAATGTTGTACCTCCATTAGATGTAACCATATTGCTACACTTAGAGGCGCCTCTCTTCTCTTTTATACTCAGTTGTGACGTGACGCTACTTGTATATCAAGACATCGGTTGTATATTAAAGCGGAGCTCCGCCGTAAAAAAAAATTAAAAGCCAGCAGCTACAAATACCGCAGCTGCTGACTTTGAATATATGGACACTTACCTGTCCTGGAGTCCAGCGACGTCGGCAGCAGAAGACGAGCAATCTCTCGTCACTCTGCTGCCCCCACCGCCATCATGGGCGAGGGAATCAGGAAGTGAAGCGCTGCGCGTCTTTCACTGGTCCCCTCTGTGTTCTGGGAGCCGTGTTTCCCAGAACACAACGAGGGGGGGGGGGGGGGACCGGGAAGTGATGCAGTCTACCCGCAGTCTACCCGCAGTGAGGACTCCCGGAAGTGGGTGCAAATACCTGTCTTAGACAGGTATCTGCACCCCCCTCCCCCCTGAAAGGTGCCAATTGTGGCACCGGAGGGGGGGGGGAGGAATCCGGACAGCGGAGGTTCCACTTTAGGGTGGAGCTCCGCTTTAAGTCAAAATGTATTAAAACATTTTGCTTGTCTTGCAAAACGCTCTCAAACCAAGTTACTCTCAAACCAAGGTTTTACTGAATTGTGAATAAAATATAGCAGCCCTTAGCAAGTAGATCTGTTTTTTATGCCGCTCCAGGTATGGAAGGGTTAATCGGCGATGATAATGAGTCACCCCCCCCTGCGCTGGCAGAGAACAAAAATTCCTGTTACAAAACACTCTTCCCCGGAATTCCTTCTATCATACCAGTCCACGCTATTGGCTGACACGTCATTTTTAATCACGCGGCATCTGTTCTACATTGCCTTACCTTCTACCCCTAATTCTGTCTAATAACGCAACATTGTATTGGCTGCGCCGCAGCCGGGTAAAATGGGTGTGCTGCTTCTGAGCATTTGTTGTCACTTATTAGGGACATTTTACTTTATTTATTTTTTTGGCTTGTGCCCTTAGGGCCCCTTTGGACCCTTGTAGTCCGGGTCCCTTGCATTGCATTCCTTTGCACTAAAGTGTGTTGCTGAAGTTCAGGCTAGATAGAAATATATATATGATGTGCTCCTACCCATCCGCCCTTTTGTAAGTGTTTTTAGCCCTTTTGGGAAAAAAATTAAGTTTTACTTCTGCACTTAGAGTCGCCTTTTTTCTTTTCATTTTTCGCCTCCTATTAGCATGCTTCTTACTAGCACATAAGCACTGCAGCACTTGTGCTGCTTCTCCCAATCCCCCGAGCTCTGCTGTACAGGGACTCATACCAGGTGAAATTCACTTACAATTTCTCCAATACAGGGGTCATGTACCTTAAGCCTCATACACACGATCGGATTATCCGACGGGAATTGTGTGATGGCAGGCTGTTGTTGGAAAATCCGACCGTTTGTACGCTCCATCGGACAATTGTTGTCGCATTTTCCGCCAACAAATGTTGGATAGCATGCTTCAAAATTGTCTGCCAACAAATATGTGTTGTCGGATTATCCAATCGTGCGTACAGAAGTCCATCAGACAAAACTTCAAAGTACAAACACGCATGCTCAGAAGCAATGCTAACTATAACACAACATTAGCAGATGCGGAAAAAGGGCGTGTGGAATGAATGGACAGCCGCACTCCGAAAACCATGAAGCTTGCCTTTATTGGGTAAAAAAACTTACAGCACTGCAAGTCACAGCAAGAAATGGGGGGGGGGGGGGGGTACAGCCTTAGCGGTAAACAACATTAGCAGAACTTGCCCAAAGGGTGGCGCTAAAGAGCTGAAAAACCACGTAGTTTCATGTTTGTTGGCCGACAATTCTTTGCAGTTTGTATGCAATACAAGTTCCTAGCCAACGCCCTTTGAACAAAAGTCCTACACTTTGTCCGCAGAAAGTCTGATTGTGTGTATGAGGTTTAATAGAAGACTGAAATGGTGAGGTTGTATCAGTGGCCCGAGCACCTCTGGAAGTGGAACAGACAGCACCAAGGGGCAGGAGGAAAGCGAGTGGGAGGATAAAAACAGCCACTAAAACCTGGCAGGGGGTTTATAACCCTTTCTGCATTCCATCCAAAACAATAAAGGAAAGTTGCGGATTTAGACACTTCAGACAATGTTTAAGTTGCTCTTTGCACCTTTCAGTCTCAGAGACAACTGCTCCCCCAATTTTTTTGTCCTGGTGTCACCAAGACAGGAAGTGAGGGAAAGTCAATCCAATGGGGTCACAGCCAGGAATAAAAAAACTGACAATATTTTGAACTCTTCAACAAAACAAAAATCTTTATCTGGAGTTAAGCCTCGTACACACGGCCGAGAATCTCATCAGGAAAAAACACGTTGTTTTTCCTGACGAGATTCTTGAACAAGAATCTTGTCCCGGCCGAGTGTACACACGTACGATTCAAAAGAACCGCCGTTCTTTTGAATGGCATGAACGCGGTGACGTCATCGACTACGACGAGCGTGCGCTCGTCACATTCGATGCCGTCGCCGCCATCTTGCTACACCCTACCTATGCCTAGGAAGCTACTGCGCATGCGTCAAAGTCATTTCGAGCATGCGTGGGTTTCCACGGCGACAGGTAAGTGTACACACTCTCGGGTTTCTCGTCGGGAAACAGGCCGACGAGAATCCCGACGAGAAAATAGAAAGCAGGTCTTCTTTTTTTCTTGTCGAGATTCTGGGCAGTTTTCTTGATGAGAAACCTGAAAGCCTCGTACACACGGTCGGTTTTCTCGGCAAGAAAGCTCTCCCGGCAGTTGTCTTGTCGGTTCTTGCCGAGAAAACCGGCCGTGTGTACGAGGCTTTAGACTTTAACCTAAAGTGTATGTAACCCAAAACTTTTTTTAAGTAGGGGAAGAGTTAGTTTGTTCTTTTTTTTTTGTTCTTTATTTTTAGATAAATATTTCAAGGACAGATTACATGCAGAGCATAACACAAATTACATTACATGAGATCACAAAGGTAATGTGGTGTGAAGAAACGCAGGACATTCCGCCGTAGGTGGAAACAGAGAACATTGTATAGTCGTGACTCTGCAGGGATTTCATCGTCATGAAGCATAGATGTGTGGGAGTATCCGTGTTCCAAGGGTGAATGATAGACATCCTTTTCCAGTTTTTATATTTAATTTTAGCAATTAGATCTTAAATAGACCAATTGAAGACGAGCATATAGTAGAAAGGAGGGGAAAGGTGAAGGGAGAAGAGAAAAACCCCATAAATGAGACATGGATGAGCAAGTTTGGGTTGGAGGAACTTGACTGTCCTGCACAGAGCCCTGACCTCAACCCCGTAGAACACCTTTGGGATGAATTAGAGCGGAGACTGCGAGCCAGGCCTTCTCATCCAACATCAGCGCCTGACCTCACAAATGTGCTTCTGGAAGAATGGTCAGACATTCCCATAGACTCAGGCCTCGTACACACGGCCGATTTTCTCGGCAAGAACCAGCAAGAAACTTGCTGGCAGAGAGGTCTTGCCGAGTAAATCGGTCGTGTGTACACGGCTATCGGGTTTCTCGTCGAGAAAACCGACAAGAAACCTCGACGAGAAAATAGAGAACCTGCTCTCTATTTTCTCGTCGAGATTCTCCTCGGCATGTTTCTCAACGAGAAAAGTGAGTGTGTGTACACTTACCTGTCCTCCCGGAAGCCCGCGCATGTTCGAAATGAATTTGACGCATGCGCGGTAGTTTCCTAGGCATACGTAGGGTATACCAAGATGACGGCGACGGCATCGAATGTGACGAGCGCATGCTCGTCGTAGTCGATGACGTCACCGCGTACGCTCCATTCAAAGAACCGCGGGTTCTTTGAAACGAGCGTGTGTACACTCGGCCGGGACAAGTTTCTTGTCCAAGAATCTCGTCAAAAAAAACGACATGTTTTTTTCAACGAGAATCTCGGCCGTGTGTACGAGGGCACACTCCTAAACCTTGTGGACAGCTTTCCCAGAAGAGTTGAAGATGTTATAGGGGGCAAAGGGTGAGTAATTATCTCTAGAGCGATCACCAGCAGGAGGAAGGAGGTCCTGATTCCTTTATATACAGTATCTCACAAAAGTGATAACACTGAAGAAATGACACTTTGCTACAATGTAAAGTAGTGAGTGTACAGCTTGTATAACAGTGTAAATTTGCTGTCCCCTCAAAATAACTCAACACACAGCCAATAATGTCTAAACCGCTTGCAACAAAAGTAAGTACACCCCTAAGTGAAAATGTCCAAATTGGTCCCAAAGTGTCAATATTTTGTGTGGCCACCATTATTTTCCAGCACTGTCTTAACCCTCTTGGAGTTCACTAGAGATTCCAGACCAATGCTGGCAGCACCCCTATGTCTATTTCCCAAAGACAACCTCTGGATATGACGCTGAGCACGTGCGATCAACTTCTTTGGTTGACGATGGCGAGACCTGTTCTAAATGGAACCCGTCCTGTTAAACCGCTGTATGGTCTTGGCCATCGTGCTGCAGCTCAGTTTCAGGGTCTTGTCAATCTTCTTATAGCCTAGGCCATCTTTATGTAGAGCAACAATTCTTTTTTTCAGATCCTCAGAGAGTTCTTTGCCATGAGGTGCCATGTTGAACTTCCAGTGACCATTATGAGAGAGTGAGAGCGATAACACCAAATTTAACACACCTGCTCCCCATTCACTCCTGAGACCTTGTAACATTAACGAGTCACATGACACCGGGGAGGGAATATGGCTAATTGGGCCCAATTTGGACATTTTCATTTAGGGGTGTACTCACTTTTGTTGCCAGCGGTTTAGACATTAATGGCTGTGTGTTGAGTTATTTTGAGGGGACAGCAAATTTACACTGTTGCTTCATGTACACGGGACGTTTTTACAACCTCTCCTGAATGACCTAACTTGACAGATAGTAACCCATGTTTAAAACGTCCGTTTTGCCGCGTTTACATGCCGTGTTTAGCAGCGTTTTGCTGCGTTTGTATTTAGAAGCGTTAAAAAAAACCTCTTTAGCCGCGTTTGGCGTCTGAAACGTCGACGTCTGAACTCATTTTTTTGCCTTCAAAAAAAGGCCTATAAACGAAACTGCCTAAAAACGACAGTAAATAAACCTGTGTACACATACACATAAGATAACATTGAAGGAGTTCAAGGGCAGTTGAAAAAAGTGCCCAACTGCCTCTGAACGTCCGTTTAGCAGCAGCAGTGTACATGGGGCCTAATACAAGCTGTACACTCACTACTTTACATTGTAGCAAAGTGTCATTTCTTCAGTGTTGTCACATGAAAAGAATAAAATATTTACAAAAATTTGAGGGGTGTACTTACTTTTGTGAGATACTGTAGATCTTTATATCACTATACTTGACTCTCCCTTCTAGACTGTAAGCTCTAACGAGCCGGGCCCTCTGATCCCTCTGTATTGAATTGTATTGTAACTGTACTGTCTTCCCTGATGTTGTAAAGCGCTGCGCAAACTGTTGGCGCTATATAAATCCTGTATAATAATAATAATAATAATAATAGAGGGATCACCAGCAGGAGGAAGGAGGTCCTGATTCTTCTGCATATATCTTTATTACTAGAAGGATCAGCAACAGAAGGGAGGAGGTCCCGATTCCTCTATATAAAATATATACCAAAAGTAAGTACACCCCTCACATTTTTGTAAATATTTTATTCTATCTTTTCATGTGACAACACTGAAGAAATGACACTTTGCTACAATGTAAAGTAGTGAGTGTACAGCTTGTATAACAGTGTAAATTTGCTGTCCCCTCAAAATAACTCAACGCACAGCCATTAATTTCAACTTGATAAGGACCCCAAACACCCCTCCAAGACCACCACTGCATTGCTAAAGAAGCTGAGGGTAAAGGTGATGGACTGGCCAAGCATGTCTCCAGACCTAAACCCTATTGCCCATCTGTGGGGCATCCTCTAACGCAGTGGTTCTCAACCTGGGGGTCAAATGATGATTTTCCAGGGGTCCCCAAATCCTGGGCTTTTCCTGAAGCCAGCACCGCTCTCCCAGCCTTTTATGTGGCTTCCCAGCTGGGCTGTTCCTGGAGCCCACAGCCGCCCACTCAGCCTCTTCGCAGCCGCCCATTCAGTTCACGGCATGGTTGGGGGGCAGAGACTAGAGGTCAGCTGACTGGTGAGGATTGAGAAGTGGGAGGGGCTGGAGGAGACCCTATCTCCTGATTTCAGCATAGGTGTCACTGCTACGAGACACCACAAAGTCGGAGACACAGTGGGTAACACTACCTGTGATTAGAGTTGCCATTAAAAGTCCCCACTACAGTTCTCAGATCAGTAGATGACCTTGATCAAGAGCACCTAAGCTGGTTGATCAGAACTCCCCCCAGCATTTCCACTCATCCCAACTCCCCCCACCCCCACCAAGGAGTAAGAGAAGTAATAAAAATAGAGAATACATGGAAGGGAGAGGAAAAGAGGGGGAGGAAGAAAGAAAAAGGGGGAGAAAGAATAAGAGAAAGAACAAGAAAAGCGGCTAGAGAGAGGAATGGGGGAAAAAAAAAAAAGAAATTAGGATAGAGAGAGATAAAAGGGAAAGAAAGAAGAACAAAGAGAAAGAGTGGGACATCCTAAAATGTACGATAAGGGGTTTTATTACTGTACCAGTGGAGGGGACTCAGGGAACACTAAATGTCCGTGGGTTAGGGGAGCAAATTACTTGTCTTGCATTGGGTGCTGACAACCCTCGCTACGAAAATAATTTTACTGTTAGGGGTCCCCACAACTTGGGAAATTTTATCAATAGGGTCACGGCACTAGTAAGGTTGAGAACCACTGCTCTAACGGAAGGTGGAGGAGCGCAAGGTCTCTAACATCCACCAGCTCTGTGATGTCATCATGGAGGAGGGGAAGAGGACTCCAGTGGCAACCTGTGAAGCTCTGGTGACCTCCATGCCCAAGAGGGTTAAGGCAGTGCTGGAAAATAATGGTGACCACACAAAATATTGACACTTTGGGCCCAATTTGGACATTTTCACTTAGGGGGGATCAGCAACAGGAGGAAGGAGGCTCTGATTCCCCTATGTAGATCTTTAGTTAGACATCATTTAGAAAACTTTGTCCAGTTCTGGAGACCTCATTTACAAAAATATATTGATAAGAGAGAATAGGTCCAGAGACAGACAACAAAAATAGTGGAAAGTCTGTGGGATAAAACATCAAAAGAGACTTCAGGAACCTAATATACATAGTCTGGAGGAAAGACTCTCTCCTGGCACCGCTCTATCATCATAGATAGATTCATGCATTGCATGAATCTATCTATGGTCGCCGCTGACACCCCCTATTCAGGTGTCCGGTCCCTCTTTGGATGCCGGGAACCTGAATTACAGCGGCGGGGGTGTTTTTTGGAAGCACCTGATTGAAGCCGTAGGCTCTAATAGGCGCCCAAAATGGTGAACAGCGGGCGCCATGCTGTGTGTTTGCTGTTTACTCAGCGTTGTGTTAGCAAAGCGAAGGAATTTGCTTTGCTAACACTGAGCCGCCTCTCAGCCAATCAGGTGCTCGGGTCTGTTACCTGTCACCTGATTGGCTGAAACGTCAGGCGCTGTGATTGGACGCCTGATAGAGAGGACAGAAGAAGACATTGAGGACGTGCAGAACATCGCCACTGACCCGCTGCGAGAGAGGTAAGTGCCGGGCGATGCACACTGGCAGCATTTGATGGGGCACAGTAGCAGCAATTGATGGGCACACTGGCAACATTTAATGGGGCACAGTAGCGGCAATTGATGGGCACACTGGCAGTATTTGATGGGGCACAGTAGCGGCAATTGATGGGCACAGTGGCTGCGTTTGATGGCACAGTGGATGCGTTTGATGGGCACAGTGGCTGCGCTTGTTGGGCACAGCGGCGGCAATTGATAGGCACAGTAGCTGCGTTTGATGGCACAGTAGCTGCAATTGATGTTTTTTTTTTTTCAGTTTGTTTTCACCCCCCAAAAATTTTGAGCACCAGCCGCCACTGATCTATACTCAGTCAAAAATGTTGGAAAAATGGGTCAGACCCAATGAACCACCTGGTCTTTTTCTGCCGTCACTCGTCTATGTTTCTATTTTCGGGTGTGCGGCTTATGTTGTACAGGGTGTGATCAGAAACTGAAATGAGATATTTTTTGGTGGTGTTATTAGTGATGTCAGGCGTCATATAAAAGGATTATAAAATATGTCAGCTGTGAGTTATGAAGTGCGGATGGCGAAGCCTCAGTTGGTGTATACACGCTGCTTGTGACCCCCGACCTTTCATGTGTAGCTGAGATTGACTCAGACGTTGTGGACGGAGAAAGTTCCAGAAGTTTGAACAGAAGAAAATGAGTGTTTTGTGACGAGTAAAGAGACGCTACCTACACCGAGACATGATGGGGCTGTCCTGCTATGCGCTCAGTCTGGGGATTTACATGAATAAAGAATTTACCTCTGGGGGGGTTCAACGTTAAAGGGGACCCAACAGTTATTTTACAAATCAATACATTCCTGACATGTCACAATATAAAATTTTCAAGAAAAGCTCCATTTATCATTAAAAATCCGTCCTTGTGACTTTGCCTAGGCTGAGATGATACCGTCTGCTGCAGGCTGGGTGAAGCATTTCCTCAGTCTCCCCTCCACCAGTGATCAGACTGCAACACTGCACATAACTGTGCAAGACATTTTCAACACAGCTAAGAACTGCACAGGAACCAGGGTTAGACTGCTTTCACACTGAATGCGCCGGCCGTTAGCGCTAAAGCACCGCTCTATTTAGCGGCGGTTATCGGCCGCAAGTGGGGCGCTTTTAACCCCCCAAAAAAAGGGTTATCAACTCCCATTTTGTGGCGCTTTCAAAGCGTTTTTCAGGCGATTTGAAAGCGCTGCCCATTCATTCCAATGGGCAGGGCGTTTTGGGGGCGCTAAATACAGCACTTCCAACCCGCCCCAAAGATGCTGCTTGCAGGACTTTTCGGGAACGTCCAGCAAGCGCACCGCCCGAGTGTGAAAAGACACACTGGAATGAATGAGAGGCGGTTTTCAGGTGCTTAGCAGAGGCTATTTCCAGCGCTAAAGCGCCTGAAAACCGCCCCGGGGTGAAAGGGGTCTAACAGAGGAGCTCCAGGCTCCTTCAGAATTTTTTTTAAGTCAGTCAACAAATACTGTAGCTGCTGACTTTTAATATAAGGACACTTACCTGTCCAGGGAGCCCACGATGTCCTCACTAGGGATGAGCTTTGTGTTCGAGTCGAACATACGTTCGACTCGAACATCGGCTGTTCGATCGTTCGACGAAGATCGAACGATTTGGGCCGTTCGCGCCAAATTCGAGTGACGCGAACGGCCCACAATGCACTACGCCATCGCAGTGTCATCCAGGCGCTGTGATTGGCCAAGCATGCACTGTGACCCCGCATGCTTGGCCAATCACAGCGCCGGCAGCGAGGAGAGCAATGATTGGCCACAGGCAGGATGCCTGTGGCCAATTATTGCTGAGGGTGTTTAGTACACGCCCCACACTATAAAAGGCCGCCAGCACGGCGGCCTAGTGTAGTGTGTTCCGGAGCAGGGATAGAGCAGCATAGGCAGGGACAATGACTGTTATTTCTTTCTTGCTTAACCTGGATTCCTTTAGTTTAGGGAAAGAGAAGGATAGGTAGGGAGAGTGTCAGTGTGTTTTGTGCTTGTGCTATAGTGTGCTTAAAAAAAACATTTATTCTAGGGACAGGAAACTGTAGGTAGGGACAGTGTCAGTTTCTTTCACTCTGCAAGTCCTTGTTTCCAGGGACCTGGAAGGACAGTGAGTGAATTGTCCTTGTGCTATATTGTGCTTAAAAAAACATTTATTCTAGGGACAGAAAACTGTAGGTAGGGAGAGTGTCAGTTTCTTTCACTCTGCAAGTCCTTGTTTCCAGGGACCTGGAAGGACAGTGAGTGAATTGTCCTTGTGCTATATTGTGCTTAAAAAAAACATTTATTCTAGGGACAGAAAACTGTAGGTAGGGAGAGTGTCAGTTTATTTCACTCTGCAAGTCCTTGTTTCCAGGGACCTGGAAGGACAGTGACTGAATTGTCCTTGTGCTATATTGTGATTAAAAAAAACATTTATTCTAGGGACAGAAAACTGTAGGTAGGGAGAGTGTCAGTTTATTTCACTCTGCAAGTCCTTGTTTCCAGGGACCTGGAAGGACAGTGACTGAATTGTCCTTGTGCTATATTGTGATTAAAAAAAACATTTATTCTAGGGACAGAAAACTGTAGGTAGGGAGAGTGTCAGTTTATTTCACTCTGCAAGTCCTTGTTTCCAGGGACCTGGAAGGACAGTGACTGAATTGTCCTTGTGCTATATTGTGATTAAAAAAAACATTTATTCTAGGGACAGAAAACTGTAGGTAGGGAGAGTGTCAGTTTATTTCACTCTGCAAGTCCTTGTTTCCAGGGACCTGGAAGGACAGTGACTGAATTGTCCTTGTGCTATATTGTGATTAAAAAAAACATTTATTCTAGGGACAGAAAACTGTAGGTAGGGAGAGTGTCAGTTTATTTCACTCTGCAAGTCCTTGTTTCCAGGGACCTGGAAGGACAGTGACTGAATTGTCCTTGTGCTATATTGTGATTAAAAAAAACATTTATTCTAGGGACAGAAAACTGTAGGTAGGGAGAGTGTCAGTTTATTTCACTCTGCAAGTCCTTGTTTCCAGGGACCTGGAAGGACAGTGACTGAATTGTCCTTGTGCTATATTGTGATTAAAAAAAACATTTATTCTAGGGACAGAAAACTGTAGGTAGGGAGAGTGTCAGTTTATTTCACTCTGCAAGTCCTTGTTTCCAGGGACCTGGAAGGACAGTGACTGAATTGTCCTTGTGCTATATTGTGATTAAAAAAAACATTTATTCTAGGGACAGAAAACTGTAGGTAGGGAGAGTGTCAGTTTATTTCACTCTGCAAGTCCTTGTTTCCAGGGACCTGGAAGGACAGTGACTGAATTGTCCTTGTGCTATATTGTGATTAAAAAAAACATTTATTCTAGGGACAGAAAACTGTAGGTAGGGAGAGTGTCAGTTTATTTCACTCTGCAAGTCCTTGTTTCCAGGGACCTGGAAGGACAGTGAGTGAATTGTCCTTGTGTTATATTGTGATTAAAAAAAACATTTTTTCTAGGGACAGAAAACTGTAGGTAGGGAGAGTGTTTTTTTTCTTTCACTCTGCAAGTCCTTGTTTCCAGGGACCTGTAAGGACAGTGAGTGAATTGTCCTTGTGCTATATTGTGCTTAAAAAAAACATTTATTCTAGGGACAGAAAACTGTAGGTAGGGAGAGTGTCAGTTTATTTCACTCTGCAAGTCCTTGTTTCCAGGGACCTGGAAGGACAGTGAGTGAATTGTCCTTGTGTTATATTGTGATTAAAAAAAACATTTTTTCTAGGGACAGAAAACTGTAGGTAGGGAGAGTGTTTTTTTTCTTTCACTCTGCAAGTCCTTGTTTCCAGGGACCTGTAAGGACAGTGAGTGAATTGTCCTTGTGCTATATTGTGCTTAAAAAAAACATTTATTCTAGGGACAGAAAACTGTAGGTAGGGAGAGTGTCAGTTTATTTCACTCTGCAAGTCCTTGTTTCCAGGGACCTGGAAGGACAGTGACTGAATTGTCCTTGTGCTATATTGTGATTAAAAAAAACATTTATTCTAGGGACAGAAAACTGTAGGTAGGGAGAGTGTCAGTTTATTTCACTCTGCAAGTCCTTGTTTCAAGGGACAGAGAAGGACACCTGAAGGTAGCCCTTATTGCTTTTTTCCCATCTCCCTGCAGGCCATCTATTAGAATGTCTGGAAGGCAAACAAGGAGAGGCAGACAGTCAGGAGGCAATAAAAGAGGGCAAGCAGGCTCTGTGTCTGGGGGCAACAGTGCTGGTCGTGGACGCGGTGCATTGTCATCAGCACATGGCCATGGGACACGCTTGTCCTTCTTTTCGGCAGCTGGACATGTTGAGCCACATCATGCCGAAGACTTGGTAGAGTGGATGACCAAGCCCTCCTCCTCCTCCTCATCCTCTCTCACCCAGGCTCAGGGTACTGGAAAAGCAGCTGCCAAAGCGTCGTCTTCCCTGGTATCAATGTCAGACAAATCATCAGTCACTCCTTCCCTAGACCCACCATGTCCTCCTCCTGAGGAGTCCCCCGAACTGTTTCAGCACAGTGTTGGGTACATGCTCCAGGAGGATGCCCAGCGTTTCGAAGGGTCTGATGATGAAACCCAGCTAGAGGAAGGCAGTAGCGTGAGAGCAGACAGAGGGGATGCTCAAGAAGGATACCAATCTGGCAGTCATGTTCCAGCAGCTGCAGCATACTGCCAGATTGGCTCCAGTGATGAGGAGGGAGGGGATGATGAGGTCACTGACTCCACGTGGGTGCCTAATAGGAGAGAGGAGGAGGAGGAGGATGAGGAGGAGGCACATCTCCAACGAGGCAGGATGCCCTTTGGTGGCCAGCGTAAGGGCAGTACACCGACGGAATCACACCGCAGAGCTCCGCCTGTGCAGGGCGCTGCCTCTGCCCGTCATTCAAAAAGTTCTTTGGTGTGGGCCTTTTTTGAGGCTAGTGCATCAGATCGCACAGCTGCTGTTTGCAACATATGTCTCAAGCGTATATCGCGTGGCCAAAACATCAGCCGCTTGGGTACCACATGCCTGACCAGACATATGTTGACCTGCCATGCAGCTCGTTGGCAAGCCTACCTCAAAGACCCACACCAAAGAACAAAGCGGACCTCTCCTTGCACCGCATCAGCTGGGATCTCCAACCCCACTATAACTTCAGTCCTCTCTGAAACATGCACTGAGAGGAATGAAGGTGTAGAATTAGGTGTGTCACAGCCAAGTACTTGCGCCCACTCTGCTAGCAGTACACCGACGTCCGATTCTAGCAGGCAAATTTCCCTGCCCCAGCTGCTGGACCGTCGAAAGAAGTTCACTCCCAGCCATCCACATGCCCAGCGGTTGAATGCTAGCTTGGCTAAATTGCTAGCGCTTCAACTGCTGCCTTTTCAGTTGGTAGACTCGGCCCCCTTCCGTGAGTTTGTGCAATGTGCAGTTCCTCAGTGGCAGGTTCCCAAACGCCACTTTTTCTCACGGAAGGCTATTCCGGCTCTCTACCGGCATGTGGAAGGCAATGTCTTGGCCTCGCTGGACAGGGCGGTTAGCGGTAAGGTGCATATTACCGCTGACTCATGGTCCAGCAGGCATGGACAGGGACGTTACCTTTCTTTCACGGCCCATTGGGTCACTCTTTTGGCAGCTGGGAAGGATTCAGGACAAGGTGCAGTAGTGTTGGAGGTTGTCCCACCGCCACGCCTCCAAAATGCTACTACTGGTTGTGACACACCTCTCTCCTCCACCCCCTCCTCTTCTTCTTCCTCCATGGCCTCTTCCTGTGGTTTGTCCTATGAACCAGCGGTGCTCCGTAGCCGTTCACGGGGCTACGCAAGTACGCAGGCAAAAAGATGCCATGCCGTGCTTGCGCTGGTGTGTTTGGGGGACAGAAGCCACACTGGGGCAGAGGTCCTGTCTGCTCTGCAGGGCCAGGCCGAGAGGTGGTTGACGCCACGCCAGCTTAAGCCAGGAATGGTGGTTTGCGACAATGGCACCAACCTCCTCTCCGCCCTCCGACAGGGACAACTGACCCATGTGCCCTGTGTGGCTCACGTCCTTAACCTGGTGGTGCAGCGCTTCTTGGGCAGGTACCCGGGCTTACAGGATGTCCTGAGGCAGGCCAGGAAAGTCTGTGTGCATTTCCGCAGATCTTATAATGCCAGTGCTCGCCTGGCTGAGCTGCAAAAGGAGTTGAACCTGCCCAAGAACCGCCTTATATGTGACATGCCCACCAGGTGGAACTCAACGTTGGCCATGCTGCAGCGGCTGCACACGCAGCAGAGGGCCATCAATGAGTACCTGTGCGACTACGGCACCAGGACAGGGTCAGGGGAGCTTGGTTTTTTTTCTCCACGCCAGTGGGGCATGATCAGGGATGCATGCACTGTCCTGGCACCATTTGAGGAGGCCACGAGGATGGTGAGCAGTGACAGTGCATGCATCAGTGACACTGTACCTCTTGTCCACCTGTTGGAGCACACGCTGCGTGGAATAATGGACAGGGCACTTGAGGCAGAACAGAGGCAGGAAGAGGAGGACTTCCTTGCCTCTCAAGGCCCCCTTTACCCAGACAGTGTTCCTTCTGTCCCACCCATCGCACAGGAAGAGGAGGAGGAGGAGGAGGAGGAGGAGGAGGATTGTGTCAGCATGGAGGTGGAGGCTGGCACTCAGCATCATCAGCAGCAGTCTTTTAGGGATGATTTACAGTCCCAAGAAACCAGTGGACTTGTACGTGGCTGGGAGGAGGTGGCTGCGGATCATGTCGTCCTTAGTGACCCAGAGGACTCCGGAGCGAATGCCTCAGCAAACCTACGCTGCATGGCCTCCCTGATCCTGCAAAGTCTGCGGAAGGATCCTCGTATTCTTCGGATCAAGGAGAGGGACCATTACTGGCTGGCCACTCTCCTTGATCCACGGTACAAGGGTAAGGTTGCGGACCTTATGTTACCGTCGCAGAGGGAGCAGAGGATGAGACAACTCCGGGAGGCCTTGCAGAAAGGTCTGTGCAACGCGTTCCCAGAGACTGGGAGGTTGCAAACTCCTGGTCCTGGACAACGAGTTGCTGAGGCTTCGGCCAGTCAAAGAAGGAGCGGTGGGGAAGGTGGCCGTCTGACCGATGCGTTCAGACAATTCTTTAGTCCGCAGCCCCAAAGTATGATCGGTTCCAGCAACCATCGCCAGCGTCTGATAAACATGGTGCAGGAATATCTAGGGGCAAGGTCAGACTTGGACACCTTCCCCACCGAAAATCCTCTGGCTTACTGGGTCTTGAGGATGGATCACTGGCCAGAGCTTGCACAGTATGCAATTGAGCTACTGGCCTGTCCTGCATCCAGCGTTCTTTCGGAACGCACATTCAGTGCTGCTGGAGGATTTGTCACGGATCACAGGGTGCGCCTGTCCACCGACTCGGTTGATCGACTGACTTTCATCAAGATGAACCAGTCTTGGATCACCACCAGCTACCACACACCTGATGCTGATATAACAGACTAATTGATTTTAACATGTCACATCCCTTCAAGACTGATGCTGATGCTGAGTGCCTGTGCTGTTATGTTGACTGGCTATCCTCCTCCTCCGAGTCCTCAATGATACGATTGATGATGATAGCTTGTAAGATCATTTTTGTTTATGGGTGCCGCCACCAGTGCCTAACGCCCAATTTTTCAGCCCCTGTTTAACAGGGGCGTGTAATTACAATTTTTGAAGCAATACTTTGCAACAGGGCTCATTGCTGTGCTCCAAGTACAGTATCTGTGAGGAGTTGCAGTGTTGTGCCACCAGTGCCTAACGCCCAATTTTTCAGCCCCTGTTTAACAGGGGCGTGTAATTACAATTTTTGAAGCAATACTTTGCAACAGGGCTCATTGCTGTGCTCCAAGTACAGTATCTGTGAGGAGTTGCAGTGTTGTGCCACCAGTGCCTAAGGCCCAATTTTTCAGCCCCTGTTTAACAGGGGCGTGTCATTACAATTTTTGAAGCAATACTTTGCAACAGGGCTCATTGGTGTGCTCCAAGTACAGTATCTGTGAGGAGTTGCAGTGTTGTGCCACCAGTGCCTAAGGCCCAATTTTTCAGCCCCTGTTTAACAGGGGCGTGTCATTACAATTTTTGAAGCAATACTTTGCAACAGGGCTCATTGCTGTGCTCCAAGTACAGTTGCTGTGAGGGGTTGCAGTGTTGTGCCACCAGTGCCTAAGGCCCAATTTTTCAGCCCCTGTTCAACAGGGGCATGTAATTACAATTCTTGATCTAATAATTCACAGCAGGGCCCATTGCTGCACCCACCAAGAGTAACTGTCAGGGCTTACAGTGTTGTGGCACCAGCACCACCATCAAAGGCCCAATTTTTACTACCACTGTTCAACAATTATATGTAATTAAAATTCCTGATATAATAGTTGACAGCAGGGCGTTCCAGCACCAACCAAGAGTAACTGTGAGTGCTTACAGTGTTGTGCCAACACCAACAACTAAGGGGCCTATTTCTGCAGAGTATATACGGCAGGTCCCTACTTTCAAACATCCAACTTACAAACGACTCCTACTTGCAAACGCAAGAAGACAACAGGAAGTGAGAGGAAATCTACCCCTAGGAAGGAAAATTCTCTCCTGTAAGAATAAATATGGGAGAAAGGTGTCTCCTCTGTACTGATGCTTTATCAGCAATCCTTGTTTCAAGAAAAACACCACATTTCAAAAACAGTTGTCATTGGGACGGAAAGTGGGGTGAAATGTTCTGAACAGGGGCACAGACAGCAAAACAAATGTTACAGGGGTGATAACCCTTACCTATGTTTTCCAAAAAGTTTAAAAATAGATTTTTGGGCTGGAGCTACACTTCAACAATGTACCTGTTCAAAATTACAAACAGACTCTACATAAGAACAAACCTACAGTCCCTGTCTTGTATGCACCGCCTGTATAGGGCTGTTCAGAGTATATAGGGCCTTTTTTATTTTATGTGCGGGGTTCCCCTTAATATCCATACAAGACCCAAAGGGGCTGGTAATGGGCTGGGGTGGGGGGGGGTCATGGGGTAGCTATGCCATTTTTCTTAAAGAATTTCATCCATATTACCGGGACCAGACATTACATTAAAGCCGCAAGCAGTTTTAAATGGCTTTTTTTTCCTTTAGAAGTGTCATTTTGTGCAGGGACAGTTCTAAACACGGGAAACACGTGGCACTTCACAGGCATACTTTAGACACCCCCCAGGTACGATATTTAAAGGAATATTTGACTTTTTTTTTTTCACTTTATGCATCATTAAAATGACTGCTCCCGAAAAACGACCGTTTTTAAAACTTCTTTTTGCATTGATACATGTCCCCTGGTGCAGAACCCGGGTTCCCAAACCCTTTTTAGGACAATAACATGCATAATAGTTGTTATAATTAGCACTTTAGAATTCGAACGTTCGCATCCATTGTATTTAATAGGGTTCTAATGTTCGTTCGAACTTTCGGTCCGTTCGCGGGTTCTGGTGCGAACCGAACCCGGGGGTGTTCGGCTCATCACTAGTCCTCACCCGAGCCGATTATCCAATCGACTTCAGATGAGGGCGCCGGCATCTGTAGTAAGGGAAACAGGAAGTGAAGCATTGTGGCTTCGCAGCCTGTTTCCTTCTGCGCATGCGCGAGTGGCGCTGCGCCTTGTGAATGGTCCCGTAGTCTTCTGGGACCTGTGTTTCCCCCAGAACACTGTATGGGAAGGAGGGGAGGCTAAACTTCCGGCTCAGTTTGCCGCGGCGATCTGAGCCGAAGTGGGAGTGGGTAGTGGTACTTGACAAAAGTGTATACCCCTCCCCCCCAAAAAGTGCCAAAGTGGCAATGGAAGGGGAGAGGGTGCAAACAAGCGAAGCTTCCGGTTTTTTGGTGAAGGTCTGCTTTAACATGATTGTGTCATCTCTGAGTCGGCATCTCAGTCCAGGAAGTAGATTGGTGACCCTGGATGATGCCTGAAGAAATATGGCGCAGTCCTTCTAGAGAGAAAAGCAGATAAAGGTATGGTCAAGGGGTGTACTGTGATCTCTGTGAGAGGTAATAAATGCTTGGAAGGGTTACACTGACACATTACTGAGCATGCCTGTACTTAAAGTGGAGTTCCACCCTGAATTTTTTTTTCATTAAAACACTCATGGAAACATATAAAAAAAAATTGGATAAAAAATGTTTTTTTTTACTTACCAGAAACGCCCTGTTGCTATGCAGTCGTCCTAATCTGCCACTTCCTATACCGAGGAGCTCCTAGGCCACTCACTTCCTCCCTCGCCTGTGTCTTCTGGGACCTGTGTGTGTCCCAAAAGACAAGCTGGCCATTCACAAAGCGCCGCGCGACTCGCGCATGCGCAGTAGGAAACAGGCAGTGAAGCCGCAAGTCTCCACTGCCAGTTTCCCTTAGTTAGAATGGCGGCGCCGGCACCCGATCCAATGGACGGATCGGCCTCGGAGGGCCGACATCGCGGGCGCCTAGGACAGGTAAGTGTCCTTATTAAAAGTCAGCAGCTACAGTGTTTGTAGCTGCTGACTTTTAAAGAAAAACATTTGCGGGCGGAACACCGCTTTAACCATAAGAAATATATCTGATGGTAAATCCACATTAAAGTCTACCATATATCTGACCATAACTTTTAGTTTTATCTAAACTAGGGAGGGGTGCGATCCCCTGACAGGCGTTGAGCCTGAGAAAATGTAGGTCACATGTTCCCTGGTTTCATGGGTCATCTATTGAAGTTCTTGGAGATAGAGATAAAACGCTACCAAATGTTGTACATGAAGCACTGTGAAAATCCCGCTGAATCTCCCTGTGCCTGCGTGGGTTTCCTCCGGGTACTCCGGTTTCCTCCCACACTCCAAAGACATGCTGGAAGGTTCATTAGATATTGTTTAAATTGGCCCTAGTATGTCTGTATATGAATGTGAGTTAGGGACCTTAGATTGTAAGCTCCTTGAGGGTAGGGACTGATGTGAATGTACAATGTATATGTAAAGCGCTGCGTAAATTGACGGCGCTATATAAGTACCTGAAATAAATAAAAATAAACAAATCTTTCTGTTACCGATTCCCAAAAATTCTCAGATAAGTAGACTTTCTGACTTCAGCGCACTGCAGGGTGTCTTGGAGATCGGTGTCAGTCCGCTGACGTGTTTCACTCACTTTTTCAGCAGAAAGTGTTCTGAGCTTAGACAGGAGCTCAGAGGAATCCATCCTCCTAGTGGCCATGAGTGGTAATGCGCTCAGCCCTTTTACAGGCTTCATTCCCACCAGATACATTCTCGTGTATTAATAGATATAAATCCAATCACTAAAATCTCATGTCATTTCAAAAGTTGTTCTGGATCTATTTTGGTCTGCAGATATCTCTAAAATAATCCCTGGTGATCCTGCAGTAAACACCCTTTTTCAGGCACTTCCAGTTATTGGGTGACAACGCTCTGTCCCTGTCTCCCAATTGTGCTCCTGTGTTGTCACCCTTTTACATGGGCTTCCGAGTTTTTTGATCTTTTAAACACACATTACACTGACACGGTCTGCTGTTGTCACCATCAGGAAACCTGCCCTGAGAAATGCCACGCAGCCATTGCTTGGGGACACGGAGACAGGAAATGGCTGCAAGTGGCTGAAGGGGATGTAAAAAAAATTAGGGCTGTTACTGATTAAAATTTTCGTCTTCGATTAATCGTTTTTTTTTTATCGATTAATCGACTAATTTCGATTAATTATAACGCTCATACAGATCGAACTACTTTTTGCAGGCCGATTCCCAGTGCAGCTACCAACCACTGGAAAAATGGATAGCAGGATACAAAAAACACACAAAGGCAGCGCTCGATGGAAATAGCATTAAAACTTTTATAGTCTTCAAGTAGGTAACAAAATAAATATTGCACTGGAGATAAAATCCATGTAGCTACATAAACTGTAAAAATGGTGCGAGTAATACCAAACGGTAGCAAAAGCAGTCATAAAAACATGTAGCTACGTATGATACTGGTATACGAATGTGTACAACGATACCACTGCTGAATCCAGATGAGGGGTTAACATCAGTCCGTCGGCATGTAGATGTCCCGTGAAGGGAACTATCACAACTCCCAGTGGATGGCTGTAGAATCCCAGGTTGATAAAGGGAAGTGATAGAGGGAAGTGTAACAGCCCTTGCGTGTGGCAGATAGTAAGGCCCCGCCGGCATGCAGATATGAAGGCACAGCAAAGGAGCCCTTCAGATGGACACGGCAAGCCCCGCCGGTGTCCGTGACGTCACCGGATCTCCGACGGAACTCCCTGAAGACCCGTAAACCGGTCGGAGAGGTGAGTACCGATCAAAAGAATTTTGATCGATAAAAAAAAAAAAATCGATTAATCAAGGAATTAATAGTTATTTTCCACAGCCCTAAAAAAAAAAAATGCAGAATGACAGACAGTCTTTGTAACGTTATGCAGGACCATCGCCAGTATAGGGTTAGGGGTCATATACAGTATATATATATAATGTATTAGGGATGTGGAAATTAACTATTAATTCCTCGATTAATTGTTTTGATCGATCAAAATTCTTTTGATCGGTACTCACCTCTCCGCCGGCTTCCTGGTCTTCAGGGAGATCCGGTGACGTCACGGACACCGGTGGGGCTTGCCCTGTCCACCTGAAGGGCTCCTTTGCTGTGTCTTCATATCTGCATGCCGGCGGGACCTTACTATCTGCCACGCGCAAGGGCTGTTACATTTCCCTCTATCACTTCCCTCTATCAACCTGGGATTCTACAGCCATCCACTGGGAGTTGTGATAGTTCCCTTCACGGGACATCTACATGCCGACGGACTGATGTTAACCCCTCCTCATCTGGATTCAGCAGTGGTATCGTTGTACACATTTTTATACCAGTATCATACTTAGCTACATGTTTTTATGACTGCTTTTGCTACCGTTTGGTATTACTCGCACCATTTTTACAGTTTATGTAGCTACATGGATTTTATCTCCAGTGCAATATTTATTTTGTTACCTACTTGAAGACTATAAAAGTTTTAATGCTATTTCCATCGAGCGCTGCCTTTGTGTGTTTTTTGTATCCTGCTATCGATTTTTCCAGTGGTTGGGAGCTGCACTGGGAATCGGCCTGCAAGGAGATCAGCTAAAAGTAGTTAGATCAGTATGTGCGTTATAATTAATCGAAATTAGTCGATTAATCGATTAAAAAAAAAATTGATTAATCGAACACAAAAATTTTAATCAGTAACAGCCCTAATATATATATAAATAAAATATACCAGCTGTATACCCTATTTGCTGCTGTTTTACTTATTTGTTTGCTGTTTCTATCTCTTTGGGTATTATATTACATACTGTATATAAATATCAGCCCAGGAGAGCGTGGTGCTACTTACAGAGTCATGAGCTCTGGGAACCCGAGAATACAGCGGCTCCTTCGGGGGTAGGCGCTTCATATATAAATTGTACACATGAACAGATCTAATATAGCATTTCATTGACATTTTTAACCACTTCAGCTCCAGGAAGGTTTACCCCCCCCCCCCGCATGACCAGGCAATTTTTTTGTGTTATTTTAACTGACAATTGCGCGGTTGTGTGATGTTGCACCCAAATAAAATGTATGCCATTTTTTCCCCCACAAATAGAGCTTTCTTTTGGTGGTATTTGATCACTTCTGCAGTTTTTTTTTGCGTTATAAACCAAAAAAGACCGACAATTTTGAAAAAAAATAAACATTTTTTTTTTACTTTCTGCTATAAAACCTATCCAATACAAAAATGTAAAAAATCAAATTTCTTCATAAATTTAGGCCAATATGTATTCTGCTACATATTTCTGGTAAAAAAAATCCCAATAAGCGTATATTGATTGATTTGCGCAAAAAGTTATAGTGTCTACAAAATAGGGGATATGTTTATTTATTTTTTATTTTTTAATAGTGTAGCGCTACCCCCAGTTAAGAGAGCTGCTGGTTTGATTTCGGGCCCTGTGTGCAGCACCGCCAACCCCCGGCAATCTTACTCGACCCACTCTGGCACAGTTAGTCTAGGGTTAAACTCATATCATAAGCAATGGTATTGCACGGGTCAATCTCCTTATAGTAAGGCAACACACTGAGGCGAGAATAAATATAACAGTTTTACTTTCATCAAATAGGCATAGGCAGAACGGAACACATGCAACTTGTTTACAGAGCCCTGCAGCAATTAAATGTAACACACAACAATGGCCCCACGCGGTAACCCACCGCGCGCAGCTATTATCGTTTACGCGCCCTGTGGCGCATTAAACAATACCCTATACCCCTCCCTAGTCAGGCCTGACTTAGAAGAAATCTCAGTCTTTTCACTTGCTATTTCTTCGCATGCAAACTTTCGGTGGTGCACTTGATGAAACAGTATTTGTAATCCACAAGTAGGCAGTCTCAAGGAATCAACTATACTGGAGACCCTTCAACTCTGTCCTGCTACTGGTCTCCTGGTGGAACAACCAACTAACGATAGGTGGGCCAAGGCAGTCTATAGGCCTAAACACGGTACAGTCTATTGGCTTGAGCAAGTGCTCGCTCACTACTCCGGACGCGATCCCAGTCCGGGACTTCCACCTGCTGTGTCTCCGCACACAGCGTCTGCAACGATCGGGTCCCCGATCCGGCTGATGTCCTCACTCGACAATTCTGGTGCCACCCAGGCTCCGCAGTGGGGTGGAAGGCTCTTTGGAAGTAAAGCAAGGCCCCAGGCTTCAGGCCTTGCACTGCAGCAGATCAGCACAGGAAGAAGCTGTTGCTTGCAGCGCGGTGTCCAAAGAGGCTGGGCTCCGCCTCGCCTCCTTCTTAAATAGCCCCTCTCATGAGTCTCTGCGGTGGCCAATTGCACTCTGGGTGCCGAATGGGGTTCTGGGTAACGTAGTACCGGGGCCGTAAAGGAGACTCCGCTACAAAAGCAATGTCGCCGATCAGCGACTTATAGCGGGACTGCGATATTGCAGCGGAAAAATCTGACACTTTTTGCGCAAACCAATGAGTATACGCTTTTTTGGCAACCAGTGACAGTAATACAATGATCAGTGCTAAAAATATGCACTGTCACTGTACTACGGACACTGACAGGGAAGGGGTAAACATCAGGGGAGATCAAACGGTTAAATGTGTGCCTAAAAGGAGCTTACTCACTGTGTGGGAGGTGCTTGTACTATGGGAAGGCAGAGAGCCGTGTTCCGGCTTTGCCTACTGACAGAACGGCTTTTTGCCTTGTTTACATAGGCAGATCACCATTCTGCTTCTGTCCTGAATGATTGGCAGGTCCCGGTGGACATCAAGTCCGCCGGACCCGCTGATTGGCTCCCGCGGTGCACGTGCGCACCTTCAGACCTGGAAGTGCAGGATCCCATACAGGTACGTGATTCTGCACAGGAGAGCCGCCTTGCTGCGATATATGTACTGTATACGGTCGGCAAGTGGGGAAAATGTGTAAAAAAATATAAATAAATTTAAAAACCACCCCCAACCAATTGATATATACTGTACAGTAATTTGGTTAACAGACTTTGAAACAAATTACAACAATGTTTCCTTTTATCAAGACTTTGGAATTATGTTTTTTGATCTTACAGTATTTGTGATTTTCCACATTTTATACATTTTTATGCATACTCAAAAAATGATGTACTAGATCTATTCATTTATACAACTTTCATATGTAAGTATATTTTATAGCCGGCCTCTTACAAGAGGACAATTTAAACACATTTTAGACATGTCCATGAAATTCTTTATTAGACGTATTCATTGGTACAGTTTTCATACGTATATGTTTTATTAGACATGTGCACTGCCGAAAAATTCATTTTCGTTTCATTCATTTTTTTCGGAAATTCGAAAATTTGGAAATTCGAAAAATTCTGAATTCGAAAATTTAAAAAAATCGACAATTTGAAAATTCGGAAATTAGAAAATAAGAAAGGAAAATCAAAAAATGAGAAAGAACGAAAAACGAGAAATTTCGAAATAATAACTAACTAACTAACTAATAATAACTACCGTATATACTCGAGTATAAGCCGTCCTGAATATGAGCCGAGGCACCTCATTTTACCACAAAAAAATGGGAAAACGTATTGAATTGAGTATAAGCCTAGGGTGTCCATGTGCATGCCTCACTGTGCCTCACTTTGTCTCACTGTGTCCATGTGCATGCCTCACTGTGCCCATGCCTCACTGTGCCCAATCTCCCTACCTGATCTCCGGCGCTGTGTGACTAGACTTAACATGGGAGTCTATAGAAGGGGTGCCCAGCTTTGAAAAATCGGTGCTCCCCGGCCGTAGGGCTCCTGGACAACAAACTTTGCACACTTGTAGATAAAGAGTGGGGCTACATGTGTGCCAAGTTTGGGGTCCAGGGTAGCCGATACCGGGTCCCCAAAATCACTGGAGAAATGACTGTTTAACATGGGAGTCTATGGAAGGGGTGCCCGGGTTTGAAAAATCGGTGCTCCCCAGCCGTAGGTCCCCCAGACAACAAACTTTGCACACTTGTAGAGGAAGCGCGGCTACATGTGTGCCGAGTTTGGGGTCCAGGGGACCTACGGCTGGCCAGGATCAGGTGCACAAAGTTGAAGATGAACACAGACTCGAGTATAAGCCGAGGGGGCATTTTCAGCACAAAAAAATGTGCTGAAAAACTCGGCTTATACTCGAGTATATACGGAAACTATTAAATTATAAATTGGAATTTCCTTTCAAATTTGGCTGTTAGTGAATGTAACGAATACAAATTCATCTGAAGTTACAAAGTATCCGAAATAAAGAATGCTGCATCTAAAAAAATGGAACCGAACAAAATAATAATAATAAATAATAATACGTTTTTATTATTATTATTTAATATTATTAATTTGTTACGTTCCATTCGTTTAGATACGCCATTCGTTATTACGGATAATTCGTAACTTTGGATAAATTCGTATTCGTTATGTTCACTAACAGCCAAATTTGAAAGGAAATTCCAATACCTATAATTTAATAGTTAGTAATAGTTAAGTTGTTATTATTAGTTAGTTATTATTTCAGATTTTTTAATTTTTAGATTTTCATTCTTATTTTCAGATTTACGTTCTTTTGAATTTTCGGATTTTCATTCTTATTTTTGGATTTCCAAATTTTCGAATTTCCGAAATTTTCAATTTCGAATTTCCGAATATTCGTAAAAATTTGGAAATTCTGATATTTCCGAATTAACGAATTTGTATAAATTCGTTAAAAAATGAATTTGGAACTAAACGGATTGCACATGTCTATGTTTTATTTTATATCTCTATAGCCCTGATGAAGGGGGTGATATCGGGCCCCTGGTTTTCTTGATCTCATATTGGAATACATTTATATCTGGACAATAAAAAGCGATATTAAACCCAAAACCAAACATGTATTATATTGTAGCTTACCAATCATTAGATGTGGTGGCTGCATTATAATCGTTATTATTATACAGGCTTTATATAGCGCCGCCAGTTTACTCAGCGCTTTACAATGTGAGGGCAAACAGTACAGTTACTAAACAATTTAATACAGGAGGAATCAGAGGGCCCTGCTCATTAGAGCTTACAATCTAAGAGGGAAGGTCAAGAGATACAAAAGGTAATAACTGTGGGGGATGGGCTGATGCAGAAAATAAATATACAGTTGTTACGTGGGGTCCGGATAGACTTCTCTGAAGAGAAGAGTTTTCAGGGATTGTCTGAAAGTGGACAGAGTAGGAGATAGTCAGACAGATTGGGGTAGGGAGTTCCAGAGGATGGGAGAGGCTCTGGAGAAGTCCTGGAGGCAAGCATGGGAGGAGGAGACAAGGGAGCTAGAGAGCAGGAACCTGTACCTGGTGCATTTTCTAAAATGACACTGGGGTGACCTTATGTGGTTCAAAAGAAGAGAGCAACATTTTTGAAAAAAATTAATAAAAAATGTTTTAAACTTTTTGCTATATTAAATATCCCCAAAAAAAAAAATGTATTCATCAGTTTAGGCCGATATATATTCTTCTACATATTTTTGGTAAAAAAAATCGCAATAGGCGTATATTGATTGGTTTGCGCAAAAGTTATAGCGTCTACAAACCACTGGATAGATTTAGGGACTTTTATTGTTTTTTATTGTTTTTACTAGTATAGGTGGCGATCTGTGGATTGGAGCGGGACTGCAACATTGCGGCGGACAAATCTGACCCCAAATGACACTTTTTGGGGACCAGTGATGGTATTACATTGATCAGTGCTATAAAAATGCAGTGATCAATGTAAAGATGACACTGGCAGGGAAGGAGTTAAAGCGGGGTTCCGGGCATAATTTTTTTGCAAGCTACAATTAATTACAGTGAATATTCCCTAACACATATTAATAGCTCCCCAATTGTTCCAGAAATCATTGCAAACACTTGCCTTATGTCCTCTAGTTCATCTTGTGGCCGTTTCCATCATATGTGTGGGCATCTGAAGCCCAGTTCCTGTTTCTTCCTGGTTTTCAGGGAGAGGTTCATGCTGGGTAACCCGATCTCGCGCATGTGGCCGTTAGTTTGTTTTGTTGTCATGACAACGGGCGGCGACGGAGGAATGTCCCGCCCCGTTGTTATGACAACCCAGATAACAGAATCCAGACTATAAGAAAACTCTGAATCAGTTACCTTTGTGCCCTTTTTGAAAATGGCGCTGTGATCCCCTTTAATCGCGTCATTTCCTGTATGGAAATAACGCGATTTTTCGGCAGAGTAAAGCGCACAGACTCCTGGGAAATGATAACACTCATTTCCCAGGAGGCCACTCGGCTTAGGAAGGGAAGAAGACCCACCGCGGTCCAGGAACTAGGCAGATTAGCAAATCTGCCTAGTAACAACAATTTACAGGCAAGATTTTTTTTTTTTTTTAACATAATGTTTTATTTTACATTACAGGGAAGCTAAGCTATTGTGATGAAGTTTAATTTTATGGTGGACCTCCGCTTTAATACTAGGGGGCGATCAAGGGGTTAAGTGTGTTCCCTCAGTGTGTTCTAACTGTGGGGGGGGATGGGCTGCCTGGGACATGACAGGGATCCCTGTTCCCGTTCACTGGGAACAGTAGATCTCTGACATGTCACCTGTCTGTTGTTTACAAAGGCAGATCCCCATTCTGCCTCTCCTCACCGCGATCACGGGCCCCCGGCGGACAGCGAGTCCGCCTGACCCGCGGGCATGCTTCCGCAGCGGGCGCTCTTGCCCGATACTGCGCCTCCGTGAGCCGACGTACAATGATGGAGGTTCGTGCAGGAGAGCCAACCTGCCACAGTACAACTGCAGCGGGCGGGTATTAAGTGGTTAAATTAAAAATAACAAACATGCCTATACTTACCTGCTCTGTGCACAGAGCATCCCTCTCCCCCCCCCCCGATCCTCTTCTGGGTGCCCCCCACGGAAAGCCACTTTTCCTGGGGGCACACGTGCAGGTGCCCTCCCAAGTCGTCCCACTGCTGTGTCCACCCCCCTGCTCCCATGTCACTGGATTTGATTGACAGCAGCGGGGGCCAATGGCTCCTGCTGCTATCAATCTGCCCAATGAGGAGAGAGAGAGACAGTAGCCTTAAGGTTTTTTTTTCTTAATGCATTCCTAATGTATAGAATGCATTACAGTGAAAACCCTTAAGGCTTTGGAACCAAATTCTGTTGGAGAGCTTGAGCTGTTAAAAACAACAGACATGCTGGCCGGACCACCAGATGAAAATAAAAGAAAGAAAGCCTAAAAAAGAAAACGAATGCAGCCCTCACATCAAAGAATTAGTAAACTACAATATAATAAATGTTTGCTTTTGGGTTTAATACTGCTTTGACTCCTGGTGGGGCGCTTCTATTTCAGATTAATTTACAAACCAAGAAAACTGTGGAAATTCTTTGGCGTGAAGAATCTGCCCATCCAGAATGTAGATGTTCAGATCCCACCACAGTGCCGATATCACTAGGATAACATCAGGGCAGTGCCAGGACACCATCATCCAGTGCCCAGGGCAAAGGTGACAAACAGAGCCCCCCTTCACCTCGGTTTAGGGTCAGGGCGCCCCCATCCCTGCAATGAGCCATTGTGCCCAGGGCTGCCGTCCCTCTTGCCCCCTTCTTGTCTCGGCCCTGTCTAAGGGTTCCAGTGCTACCCCTCCACTCAAAAATGCAACCCGTCTTTATTGTGAACGAGCCCTTTGATGAATCTGGACAGCAGAAAAACTTGGCAGACGTGATAGAACTGCTGCACAGCCAAACGCTCTTTGCTTTATTTCCCTGTAGGAATGTAGGTGTGACTTGCAGTGTTGTCTGTCTGTGCCCTGCCATTGGCTGTGCTGTCTTGCTGGTAGAAGCTCATTACATGGGGAGCAGCATTTGTCCCAGCAGACAGAGGGCAGACATGAAAGTGATGTCATGCAGAGTGGGAGGTCAGGGGTCACACAGGGTCTGTAACATTATAGCAGGTGGGAAATGACAGTCTGGGTGGCCCCTGGGGGTCCGTTATACAACCAAGAATCCAGCATGGCCCCAGGCTGGGCCATGTGAGTCGGACACATGGGGGTTAATTTACTAAAGGCAACTAGACTGTGCACTCTGCAAGAGCCGTTTCTCCAGAGCTTCATAAATGAGCAGAAGCTCTGCTGACTTCCATCATCCAATCATGTGCAAGCAAAAAATGCTGTTTTTTTTTTTTAATGTTCCTTGAATGTGATTGGGTATTCTTAGCAAAGTGAAGCTTTACCTCATTTACTAAGCTCTGGAGTGCACAAAGTGCACAGTCTATTTGCCTTTATTAACCGGTTCCTGACCGGCTCACGTCTTTTTACAGAATGGCACCCCTGCGCGAAACCCCGTACCCGTACGGGGTTCCCTTGAAGAGCCACCAGAGGGCGCGCCCACTGCACGGCGGGGGACCTGATGCGCGTGGCCGGTGGCGATGGTGTGCACGAGAGCCAGCATGGGGATTTGTGTCTGTAAACACACAAATCCCCATGCTGTCAGGGGAGAGGAGACATATCGTTTGTTCCTAGTAAGTAGGAACAACGATATGTCTCCTCCCCTAGTCAGTCCTATCCCCATACAGTTGGAACACACTGAGGGAACACACATTTAACCCCCTTGTGTTAACCCCTTCCCTACCAGTGACATTTACTTACACAGTAATCAGTGCATTTTTATAGCACTGATTGCTGTATAAATGTCAATGGTCCAAAAAATGTGTCAAAAGTGTCCGATCTGCCCGTCGCAATGTCGCAGTACCGCTAAAAATCACAGATCGCCACCATTACAAGTAAAAAAAATTATAAAAATGCAATAAATCTTTCTCCCATTTTGTACACGCTATAACCTTTGCACAAACCAATCAATATACGCTTATTGCGTTTTTTTTTTTTTTTACCCAAAATATGTAGAAGAATATATATCGGCCTAAACTAATGAAGAAATTTTGTTTTTTAAAAACATTTTTGGGGATATTTATTATAGTAAAAAGTTAAAAATATTGTTTTTTTTATTCAAAATTGTTGCTCTTTTTTTGTATATAGTGCAAAAAGTAAAAAACGCAGAGGTGATCAAATATCACCAAAAGAAAGCTCTATTTGTGGGAAAAAAAGGACGCAAATTTCGTTTTGGGCACGACCACGCAATTATCAGTTAAAGCAGCGCAGTGGCAAATTGTAAAAAAGTGCTCTGGTCGGGAAGGGGGTAAAACCTTCTGGGGCTGAAGTGGTTAAAAAAAATCGACCCCCATGGAGTCCTGTTGGTCCGCTCTGCTCTCAGTGGGCCTAGGAAGGTCTGTGGACCTGAACATTTCATTCGAATTACCTCCAGAGCTCGGCCTGCCTGCTAAGGCTCCAATTATCTCTCCGGCATTCATCTTCTGCAGCCCGCACATCCGTATAGCAAACACCTATGAATGCCGGTATCATCTTATTTCAATGGCCCTGAATCTGAACTTGAGAAAACGCAGCCAAGGGGGAGTGTTTCCCGATTCTAACACCGCCCCCTGCAGTTCTCAGAGAGGAAGGTTGTACAGCACGTAGTCATGGGACAAGAGGCTGCAGTCCTATTAACCACTTGCCGACCGTATAACTTAGATATACAACAGCAAAGTGGTACACCCGCGCCGGATCACGTACCTAGTAAAGTTGATCCGGGGAATATCTGATTGCCTCTCGGGGAATCAGGAAGGAATTTTTTTCCCTGCTGGAGCAAATTGGATGATGCTCTGCTGGGGTTTTTCACCTTCCTCTGGATCAACTGTTGGCAGAGCTCCCATCTGTCCCTGATTTGGAGCAATGTCCCTCTTTCCTCCTCATTTGTCCCTCATTTCGGTCTGATCCATATAGTTGTATATAAAATGCACGTCTTATCTTTCAAACATTGTTTCCCAGAGCTAAACCTTTCATCCAATTTCTAAATTGCTGCCTTTGTAAATTTCAAAAGACAATATAAAGGAATAGTAGTGGTTAAAAAAAAAAAAAGTATGTGTGGGTTTAACCGCTTGCCGTCCAGCGCACAACGATAGACATCATCAGAATAGCGCGGCTGCGCAAATGGGCGTACCCGTACGTTCCCTTTAAATCACGAGCTAGCGAGTGCACGCCTGCCCGCCGCGGGAGCGTGCCTGCGGACTTGATGTTCGCCAGCGGCCCCGATCGTGACAGAGAGAGGCAGAACGGGGAGCTGCCTATGTAAACAAGGCATTTTCCTGTTCTGCCTAGCAACATGACTGGGATCTACTGCTCCCAGTGATCTTTGTCATGTTCTAATGAGCCCATCCCCCCTACAGTTAGAACACGCTGAGGGAACACATTTAACCCCTTGATCGCCCCCTAGTGTTTAACCCCTTCCCTGCCAGTGACATTTACACAGTAATCAGTGCATTTTTATAGCACTGATTGCTGTATATATGTCAATAATCCCAAAATAGTGTCAAAAGTGTCCGATGTGTCCGCCATAATGTCACAGTCACGATAAAAAATTGCAGATCGCCGCCATTACTAATAAAAAATAATGAATAATAAAAATGCCGTAAATCTATCCCCTATTTTGTAGACACTATAACTTTTGCTCAAACCAATCAATAAACGCTTATTGCGATTTTTTTTTAACAAAAATATGTAGAAAAATACATATCGGCCTAAACTGAGGAAGAAATTTGTTTTTTTTATATTTTTTTGAGATACCATATTTATTATAGCAAAAAGTAAAAAATATTGCTTTTTTTTCAAAAGTGTGGCTGTTTATTTGTTTATAGCGGGAAAAAAAACAAAAACGCAGAGATGATCAAATACCATCAAAAGAAAACTATTTGTGGGCAAAAAAAGGACGTCAATTTTGTTTGGATGCAACGTCGCACGACCGCGCAATTGTCAGTTAAAGAGACGCAGTGCCGAAACGCAAAAAGTGCTCTGGTCAGGAAGGGGGTAAAACCTCCTGGGGCTGAAGTGGTTAACTAATATTTTTTTTTGCATAATTCTCCTTTAAGGGAGCGTGACAGGGGGTGTGTCCTATACCTACATACTTTTGCTAATAGGTGTCCCTCGTGCCAACTTCAAAAAGTTGGGAGGTATGACTGTGGGTGAAGGATTGTGTATATAGGATTGCATGATTTTTTTTTTAATTGGTTGAACTAGATAGACTCTTGTCTTTTTTTAACGTCACTAACTATGTAACTATGTAATGATGTAACTTCTGGGTCTGGGGCGCGCATGCATGCGTGCCGCTGGCGGCTTGCTACCGCTGTGATCACACACAGAAGGAGCCCAGTGGCAGGTACCGTGGACTCAATGTCCGCTGGCACCTGCCGATTGTTCAGTACACAGGCAGAACAGCGATCTGTCTATGTAAACAAGGCAGACAGTGGTTCTGTCAGTAGGGAAGGCACTGATGTTTGTGTCAATGGATGCAGCAGCAGGACTCGGGAGCGCGCCCGCACCGGTGCCCCCATGGAAAGCTTGAAAAATCGTGCGACTTCATCTGAAATCGCCCAATTTCAAAGCCGCATATCAGTACGACTTTGGGTGCGACTTGGAAGACATCTGTGCGGCTTCATGCACAGATGTCTATGCAAGTCGCACCCAAAATTGCCAAAAATAGTACAGAAACTACTTTTTTAAATCAGTGCGGCACTGCAAAGTCAGCGTCGCACTGATTTGAACAGTGCGATTGTCGGCAATAAGGTGCGACTTGTCATGCGATTTGACCTGACAAATCGCTATAAATGTGAACGAGGGCTTAAACTGGAAAGTGCAAAACCTGGAGCAGCTTTTCATAGAAACCAGTCGACTTCCATTTTTTTTTTTTGTCAAAGCTTAAAGTGGTTGTAAACCCTGGAAACTTTTTTTTTTTTTTTAATCCAACCTGCAAGACAAAGCCATAATGAGCTAGTATGACTAGCATACTAGCTCATTATGCATCACTTATCTTAGATCTGGGCCCCCGAAGCCGTCCTCGTCTCCCTCTCCAGCCGCAGACACCGCTGCGGCGATAGCCGGAAGGTTACTTCCGGGTATCGCCGCTCCAGCCAATCACAGTGCCGCTCTGGCACTGTGATTGGCCGGTGCGGCGAAGACGTCACTCCGTGCATGCACGTGGGAGCCGTCAAATCCGGCTAAGCCGGATTTGTGAATGGGATTAACCCTGTGAATGCGCCGTTGTCTACGGCGCGCATGCGCCGTAGACACTGATGCATGTCATTTTTTGCAAATATCTCCTAAACCGTGTAGGTTTAGGAGATATTTCTTGCACCTACAGGTAAGCCTTAATCTAGACTTACCTGTAGGTGCAAGTTGCATAAGTGGGTTTACAACCACTTTAAAGTGACACTAAAGGCAAATTTTTTTTTTTTTTTAAATAACAAACATATTATACTTGCCTCCACTGTGCAGCTCGTTTTGTACAGAGTGACCCCGAACCTGGTCTTCTAGGGTCCCTCGGCGGCTGTCTCGGCTCCTCCCCGCAAGAATTAACCACCTTCATGTGAGCGAGCTTGCATGGTGATGAGTTCTTGCGGGCGCGCTCCCGTGATACATCGGGCGGCTAAAGCCGCTCACTGTATCACTCGGCCGCGTCATTGGATGTAATTGACAGCAGCGCGAGCCAATGGCTGGGCTGCTTTCAATCCATCCACTCTAGCCAATCAACAGCCAGGCTGAGCGGCAAAGAGGACGTCGGGGGAGAGCGCAGCAGGTGAACGGGCTCAGGTAAGTAAAACGGGGGGGCCGGTATTGTCGGATGTTTTTTCACCGTAATGCATAGGATGTATTAAGGTGAAAAAACGTGTACCTTTACAACCCCTTTAATTGAAGAAGCTGAAGCTAGAAGCTGATTGGCTACCATGCAGAGCTGCACCAGATTTTGCACTCCCCAGTTTTAGTAAATCTCCCCCATAGGCTAACATGGAGGGGCGTTTAGCCTTGGTTCACATTGGGCTGCGGGAATGAAGCCTGAACTCGCACGATTTCACTCCCGCTTGTCAGTTCCGATGGATTTCGGCCGCGATTACAGAGACATCTATGCAGATGTGTAAATCGCGGGCCGAAATCGCAAAAAGTATTACAGAAACGACTTTTTGAAATTGGTGCAGCGCTGCAGATGCGGCGTCGCAATGATTAGGACGGTGCCATTGCCGGCAATTGCCGCCTATTTGATATGCGATTTGACATGTCAAATCGCATGTCAAAACGCACCAGTGTGAATCAGGGCGTTGAGGCAGAAAAAAAAATGTCAGATGCCCCTAAAATAAGCACTTTTAATGCTCAGTGTGCATGAGGACACACAAACTATTTATTATGACTTATTTTTATGAGAATTGGAGAAATAAAACACAGAAGGCGCAATTCACTGAACGCCAGGGAATGTATTTACCGTCATGTGACTGCTATTTATATTTTTTTCTCCCATTGGCTTTCATTGCTGACAATAAAAGATGTTATGGCAAATAACAACCTTTAATAGCTTAGTAAATTGAGCCTAGACTGTCATAGGAGGGTCCCGTCCCTTCCCCCATCACTGAAAGGTGTTATTCTGCGGAGGCTCCTCCTTAGAATCAAGCACCAGGTTTGCATTGTAGAGGAGTCTCCTCCATTCACAAAGCTGGGGGGTCATTCACATCACAACACTCAAAAAAATAAACATTGACGTGCTTTTTTTTTTTCTGTACAAGCCACATCAAGGGCCAAAATAATACTTTTGGGAGGGGGAGGGGATTTTCATAGACTAGTTGCATGTTTTTTTTGTGCATTGTGCTGCATAAAAACGCAGCATGCCTACATTTTTTCCGTATACCAGCCTGCTGGCGACAAAGCGCAAATGTTTTATACTTATTTTTCAAAAAGTTACATTTATTTCCAGCTGAGCCCAATAACATTTAACAATGAGAGTCACATGACTAAGCCCCTCGTTCACACTGAACACGGCTTTGAAATCGTGCGACTTCAGCTGAAATCGCATGATTTCAAAGCCGCGTTTCAGTGCGAGTTCAGGGGGGCGACTTGAAAGACATCAGTGCGGGTTCATTCACAGATGTCTATTGATGTCACTCCAAAATGCCATTGCCGGCAATAGGCTGCGATTTGACCTGTCCTATCGCATGTAAAATCGCGCCAATGTGAGCGGGGGCTAAACTGGACATCCTAATCTTTGCGTTGAAGCTTTGTGAATTGAGCCTATGGCATCCCCAGTTCAGGTTTAACCACTTCAATACCGGGCACTTTCACCCCTTCCTGCCCAGACCAATTTTCCTTTTTCAGCGCTGTCATGCTACACTGTACCCATTAGGAATTGTTACCATTGTTTTGAGACAGATAGAGATTTATTTTGGTGGTATTTAAGCACCACTGGGGGTTTTTTTTTTTGCTAAACAAACAAAAAACTACCATTTTTTTTTTTATGTTTTTTCCTTAGTTTCTGTTATAAAATTTTGCAAATAGGTAATTTTTTTTCTTCACTGATGGGCACTGATAAGGCTGCACTGATGGGCACTGATGAGGCTGCACTGGTGAGTTTGCACTAATGGGGCTGCACTGATTGGCACTGATAAGCTACACTAATAAGGCTGCACTGATAATAAGGGCCCTGATTAACAGTGTAAACAATGTGCTGACAGGCTTGACAGTTATCGGCTCTCCTTTCCTCACACACACAGCACATGAAGAAAGAAATGCTGATAACAGCAAGTCTGTTTACATGTGATCAGCTGTGATTGGACACAGCTGATTACTTGGTAAAGGGTGGCTGTGATTGGCCCTTTACTGTTACCCTCCATACTTCTCTAATCTGGTGACAATGTTACCCTTCATACTTCTCTAATCTGGTGACAATGTTACCCTCCATACTTCTCTAATCTGGTGACAATGTTACCCTCCATACTTCTCTAATCTGGTGACAATGTTACCCTCCATCCTTCTCTAATCTGGTGACAATGTTACCCTCCATACTTCTCTAATCTGGTGACAATGTTACCCTTCATACTTCTCTAATCTGGTGACAATTTTATCCTCCATACTTCTCTAATCTGGTGACAATGTTACCCTCCATACTTCTCTAATCTGGTGACAATGTTACCCTTCATACTTCTCTAATCTGGTGACAATGTTACCCTCCATACTTCTCTAATCTGGTGACAATGTTACCCTCCATACTTCTCTAATCTGGTGACAATGTTACCCTCCATACTTCTCTAATCTGGTGACAATGTTACCCTCCATCCTTCTCTAATCTGGTGACAATGTTACCCTCCATACTTCTCTAATCTGGTGACAATGTTACTCTCCATACTTCTCTAATCTGGTGACAATGTTATCCTCCATACTTCTCTAATCTGGTGACAATGTTACCCTCCATACTTCTCTAATCTGGTGACAATGCTACCCTCCATACTTCTATAATCTGGTGACAATGTTACCCTCCATACTTCTCTAATCTGGTGACAATGTTACCCTTCATACTTTTCTAATCTGGTGACAATGTTATCCTCCATACTTCTCTAATCTGGTGACAATGTTACCCTCCATCCTTCTCTAATCTGGTGACAATGTTACCCTCCATACTTCTCTAATCTGGTGACAATGTTACCCTCCATACTTCTCTAATCTGGTGACAATGTTACCCTCCATACTTCTCTAATCTGGTGACAATGTTATCCTCCATACTTCTCTAATCTGGTGACAACGTTTTCCTCCATACTTCTCTAATCTGGTGACAATGTTACCCTCCATCCTTCTCTAATCTGGTGACAACGTTTTCCTCCATACTTCTCTAATCTGGTGACAATGTTACCCTCCATCCTTCTCTAATCTGGTGACAATGTTTTCCTCCATACTTCTCTAATCTGGTGACAATGTTACCCTCCATCCTTCTCTAATCTGGTGACAATGTTATCCTCCGTACTTCTCTAATCTGGTGACAATGTTGCCCTCCATACTTTTCTAATCTGGTGACAATGTTGCCCTCCATACTTTTCTAATCTGGTGACAATGTTGCCCTCCATCCTTCTCTAATCTGGTGACAATGTTACCCTCCATCCTTCTCTAATCTGGTGACAATGTTACCCTCCATACTTCTCTAGTGACAATGTTGCTCAGGTTTGATGACAATGTCATAATCTGTTGATAACGTTGCTCCCATGCAGTGAAAATGTTGTAATAATTTGGTGACCATGTTTCTTTAGTGACAACGTTGCTCGTATTTGGTGACAATATTGTTCTTCATCCTGGTGACAATGTTGCCCGGATCTGGTTTGGTGATAATGTTGCCCGGTTGTAAGTTTGGTGATAATGTTGCCCGGATTTGGTTTGGTGATAATGTTGCCCAGATCTGGTTTGGTGATAATGTTGTCCGGATCTGGTTTGGTGATAATGTTGCCCGGTTGTAAGTTTGGTGATAATGTTGCCCGGCTGTAAGTTTGGTGATAATGTTGCCCGGATCTGGTTTGGTGATAATGTTGCCTAGATCTGGTTTGGTGATAATGTTGCCCAGATCTGGTTTGGTGATAATGTTGTCCGGATCTGGTTTGGTGATAATGTTGCCCGGTTGTAAGTTTGGTGATAATGTTGCCCGGATCTGGTTTGGTGATAATGTTGCCCGGATCTGGTTTGGTGATAATGTTGCCTAGATCTGGTTTGGTGATAATGTTGCCCAGATCTGGTTTGGTGATAATGTTGCCCGGTTGTAAGTTTGGTGATAATGTTGCCCGGATCTGGTTTGGTGATAATGTTGCCCGGATCTGGTTTGGTGATAATGTTGCCTAGATCTGGTTTGGTGATAATGTTGCCCAGATCTGGTTTGGTGATAATGTTGCCCGGTTGTAAGTTTGGTGATAATGTTGCCCGGATCTGGTTTGGTGATAATGTTGTCCGGATCTGGTTTGGTGATAATGTTGCCCGGATCTGGTTTGGTGATAATGTTGCCCGGTTGTAAGTTTGGTGATAATGTTGCCCGGATCTGGTTTGGTGATAATGTTGTCCGGATCTGGTTTGGTGATAATGTTGCCCGGATCTGGTTTGGTGATAATGTTGTCCGGATCTGGTTTGGTGATAATGTTGCCCGGTTGTAAGTTTGGTGATAATGTTGCCCGGATCTGGTTTGGTGATAATGTTGCCCGGTTGTAAGTTTGGTGATAATGTTGCCCGGATCTGGTTTGGTGATAATGTTGCCCGGATCTGGTTTGGTGATAATGTTGCCCAGATCTGGTTTGGTGATAATGTTGCCCGGATCGGGTTTGGTGATAATGTTGTCCGGATCTGGTTTGGCGATAATGTTGCCCGGATCTGGTTTGGTGACAATGTTGCCCGGATCTGGTTTGGTGATAATGTTGCCCGGATCTGGTTTGGTGACAATGTTGCCCGGTTGTGAGTTTGGTGATAATGTTGCCCGGATCTGGTTTGGTGACAATGTTGCCCGGTTGTGAGTTTGGTGACAATGTTGCCAGGTTGTGAGTTTGGTGACAATGTTGCCCGGTTGTGAGTTTGGTGACAATGTTGCCCGGATCTGGTTTGGTGACAATGTTGCCCGGTTGTGAGTTTGGTGACAATGTTGCCCGGATCTGGTTTGGTGACAATGTTGCCCGGTTGTGAGTTTGGTGATAATGTTGCCCGGATCTGGCTTGGTGACAATGTTGCCCGGTTGTGAGTTTGGTGATAATGTTGCCCGGTTCTGGTTTGGTGACAATGTTGCCCGGTTGTGAGTTTGGTGATAATGTTGCCCGGTTCTGGTTTGGTGATAATGTTGCCCGGATCTGGTTGCCCGGTTGTGAGTTTGGTGATAATGTTGCCCGGATCTGGCTTGGTGACAATGTTGCCCGGTTGTGAGTTTGGTGATAATGTTGCCCGGTTGTGAGTTTGGTGATAATGTTGCCCGGTTGTGAGTTTGGTGACAATGTTGCCCGGTTCTGGTTTGGTGACAATGTTGCCCGGTTGTGAGTTTGGTGACAATGTTGCCCGGATCTGGTTTGGTGACAATGTTGCCCGGTTGTGAGTTTGGTGATAATGTTGCCCGGATCTGGTTTGGTGACAATGTTGCCCGGTTGTGAGTTTGGTGACAATGTTGCCCGGATCTGGTTTGGTGACAATGTTGCCCGGTTGTGAGTTTGGTGATAATGTTGCCCGGATCTGGTTTGGTGACAATGTTGCCCGGTTGTGAGTTTGGTGATAATGTTGCCCGGATCTGGTTTGGTGACAATGTTGCCCGGTTGTGAGTTTGGTGACAATGTTGCCCGGATCTGGTTTGGTGACAATGTTGCCCGGTTGTGAGTTTGGTGATAATGTTGCCCGGATCTGGTTTGGTGACAATGTTGCCCGGTTGTGAGTTTGGTGATAATGTTGCCCGGATCTGGTTTGGTGACAATGTTGCCCGGTTGTGAGTTTGGTGACAATGTTGCCCGGATCTGGTTTGGTGACAATGTTGCCCGGTTGTGAGTTTGGTGACAATGTTGCCAGGTTGTGAGTTTGGTGACAATGTTGCCCGGTTGTGAGTTTGGTGACAATGTTGCCCGGATCTGGTTTGGTGACAATGTTGCCCGGTTGTGAGTTTGGTGATAATGTTGCCCGGATCTGGTTTGGTGACAATGTTGCCCGGTTGTGAGTTTGGTGACAATGTTGCTGTAATAATCCGTTTCTCGGCTCCGGTGCCCGTGTTGCTCGGTTGCAGTCCCCCCGGGCAGTGAAGGGGTTACAGCGGGCGGCCATGTGCTCTGCCAGGGGGCGTCTCCCAGCCGGAGCTCAGCCCGCAGCGGGCTCCCAGCACACAGCGCCCCACAGTGGGCGGGTCCGCAGAAAGTTTGGGCGCAGGATGAGTGACCCGGCGGGCGCCCCGATGTCCCGCAAGCAGCGTCTGATGGCGGCGGTGGAGGAGGAGGAGGACTGTGCGCCCGGAGCGGGTGTCGTATATTGCTTCATCTGCGGCGGAGGGGTGCCCCGCGGGCGGGAGGTCCGGCTGCCGGTGCGGTCCCCGGCCCGGGACGGGTGTCCGTTCTTCCCATTCCTCCAGCAGCAGGACCCCGCTCCCGGCGCCGACCCCCTGAGCCCTGGCGGGTGTGCCCGGGTGTGCCAGGTGTGCCAGCGCTTCCTGGGCGCGCAGTGGGACGCGTTTGAACGCAGCCGGACCCCGCTGGAGAAACGCATGTATTGGCTGAAGAGGCCGTACCAGTGTGGGGAGGGGGGTGCCCGATCACACCCGAGAGAATGGAACCCCCACTATGACTCGGACTTATCCGACTTATCAGACCACCCACTGAGCGAGCCTGAGGAGGGCCCCCCCCACTGGACCCCTCCCCGCCCCCCAGAGAACGGGCACCCCATCATCTGCTACATCTGTGGTGGGCACGGCGCCCCCCATGCCATCCACGTACAGAAGCAGGAGAATTCCCCCGAGACGCCCTTTTTCCCGTTCCTTTGGCTGCACGCCCCGCCGCCTGGGGCTCAAGCTATCACCGCCAGCGGCAGCGCCCGGGCGTGCGCCAACTGCTTCTCTTCCCTCATGCAGCAGTGGCAAAGCTTCGACATGGCCAACGTGCCTGTCCTGCAGCGGCTGTACGTTGTGCCCCTCCAAGGCGAAAAGGGGGCGACGCCGCGACCTGGCGACCCCCAGGGCAAAGGCGTCTGCTACCTGTGCGGAGAGGACTGTGCCAACCAAGGAAAGACAATGCGCTCCAGGATTGCCAACGGCAATGCCAAGTCCACCATGCACTTCCCCTTCATCGCCCAGATGCCTTGCCCGCCCGGCGCCCGAGGGATGACCCAGCACGGGGAGGTGCTGAGCTGCCGAAAGTGCCACGGGGTGTTGGAGGACATCTGGGCAATCTACCGGGCGTCACAGAACGAGGAGCTCATTGAGTCCGTGCAGAGTTTCCTGGGCCGCTACCACCAGGTGTTCACCGCCGCTGCCCCCAGTCCGAGCCGGAAAGTGCTCAACGCCCACCCGGCGCCCACCGCTATCTGTTACGTGTGCGGGGCAGAGCTGGGCCCCGGGGCCGAGTATCAACTGAGCATCAACCCGCCCAGCAGGTATGCCGACAAGGAGCCCTTCTTCCCCTTCCTCACCGTCTACCCTCCGGCGCCCATGGCCAAACCTCCCGACTCTACAGGCCTGGTGTCCACCTGTGGCCTCTGCTACCACGACCTTCTGGGCCAATGGTTCCAGCAGGAGATGAAGAAGCAGCAACCCAGCAGTCCCTGGTCTCGGCAGTACCAGGTGGAGACCTTCGTCTGCTTCTTCTGCCGCACTGAGAAGAAGAGGTTGCTGGGCCTGAAGACTGTCCAGCTCGCCAGGTTGCCCGTCTTCCTTCTGGCACCGAGAGGCGCCAACAGCTTGTTTGTGGACGACGGGAAGCAGCTGCTTATTGGAGCTTGTATGGAGTGCCAACCCTTGGCCATGGTGGGCTTGACTACGGCACAGAGTGGATCAAGCTTATCGTCTTCACCGGCCGCCAGCCAAACAGTGAGTATCACTTGATGCACGTTTTTATGTTCTGTGCCCAACTGTCTGACGGTGCCCGGTGGATGTGGTAAAGGGTAGATTTGGCATCATTGGGGTTGGACAAATTAAGGACATCAGTTATCAAACCCAACCAACAATATTATCATAACAATCAGGTTTCCTTCCAGCCCACAGCCGCCATTTCTATTTGTCTACCAGGCTTGTCCCAAACATGCCAGGGACATGACCCCAAACATGCCAGGGACATGACCCCAAACATGCCAGGGACATGAACCCACACATGCCAGGGACATGAACCCACACATGCCAGGGACATGAACCCACACATGCCAGGGACATGAACCCATACATGCCAGGGACATGACCCCATACATGCCAGGGACATGACCCCAAACATGCCAGGGACATGACCACAAACATGCCAGGGACATGAACCCACACATGCCAGGGTCATGACTGATCCTTGTGACACTTGGGGTCATGAAGGGACTAAAGGGCATCCAACCCATACATGCCAGGGACATGACCCCAAACATGCCAGGGACATGACCCCATACATGCCAGGGACATGACCCCGTACATGCCAGGGTCATGACTGATTCTTGTGACACTTGGGGTCATGAAGGGACTAAAGGGCATCCAACCCATACATGCCAGGGACATGACCCCATACATGCCAGGGACATGACCCCATACATGCCAGGGACATGACCCCATACATGCCAGGGACATGACATGACCCCAAACATGCCAGGGACATGACCCCATACATGCCAGGGACATGACCCCATACAAGCCAGGGACATGACCCCATACAAGCCAGGGACATGACCCCATACAAGCCAGGGACATGACCCCACACATGCCAGTGACATGAACCCACACATGCCAGGGACATGAACCCACACATGCCAGGGACATGAACACACACATGCCAGGGACATGAACCCATACATGCCAGGGACATGACCCCAAACATGCCAGGGACATGACCCCATACATGCCAGGGACATGACCCATACATGCCAGGGACATGACTGATCCTTGTGACACTTGGGGTCATGAAGGGGCTGAAGGGCATCCAAAGCTCGATTTAAAAAAATAAAAATAATTTTGGATGGAGTGTGGAACAGTTAGAGGTCCCGCCAAGTTTTTTTTGCCATCTGTGTGATGCGCCCTTTTTGTTGGTCCTGTTGACCTTTGAAAGTGATGGGAAGTCCAGTGGTCACCATAACAGGAAATTCCCCAGTAGCACCTGTTCTGGTAACAACTAGGAGGAGATGTTTCCCTCACTTCAGGGAGATTTCCTCTGGCTTCCTGTTGTGTCTCCTGGATAGGAAGTGAAGAGAAATCCCAAGACAGAAAGGGGTTGATTTACTAAAACAGGCGAATGCAAAATCTGGTGCTGCTGCATAGTAACCAATCAGCTTCCAGGTTTTATTGTCAAAGCTTAATTAAACAAGCTGAAGTTAGAAGCTGATTGGCTACCATGCACAGCTGCACCGGATTTTGCACTCTCCAGTTTTAGTCAACTCCAAACAGCAAAAAAAGAATCTGACGGGTTGTGCAAAAAAAAAAAAAATTTGAATATACTTTAATTTAGAGAAAACATTTTTTTTTAAGTGAGGGTTATAACATTTGTCATTTTTTTATTTATTTTTGCCATCTGTGTCACCTCGGGGAAATTTTCCTTCACTTCTTGTCCTATAGCCACAACAAGAAGTGAGAGGAAATCCCTGGTTGTCACCAGAACTAGTGTCCCCATTGGAGGATTCAATTCCTGTTCTGGCGACAACCCCAAAACTGGGATTTTCTTTCACTCTCGGTGATAATGGTCACCAAATAGAGAGGGTGACTCCTTAATGGGGACACAAGCAGCTCATCTGCTGGTCTATAGGAGAGATCTGCCTGGCTCCTTGGTGGAACTTGCCTCTGAAATCACTTTGTCCAACCCCCCCCGGGGGAATGATGCAGGAAGTTCTGTTTTTGCTCATTTGTAAATGTTTTAAAAAAAAGCTTTGAGGACATTTGTAATAGTAAATATCAGTGTGTGTAGACTGAATGTTCCATGACAGGGGTCTTCACACTACAGCCTGTGGGCCACATCCGGCTCGCAACAAGATTTTACTCAGCCTGCAGCTCGGGTCAGCGGTGTAGCCATAATGTGCACAGATTGAGGATTAAGGTCAGCAGAGGCTGCCTATGGTCTCTGCTTCAACACCCCCCCCTAATTTGCACCTGGAATCTGTAAGGGGGGACTATGATGGGGCCCCTTTATATAAGGGGGACTTTAATGGGGACCCTGATGTAAGGTGGACTCTGATTTAAGAATGCTAATGGGGAGGGAGAAGGGGGTCTATGATGTGGATCCCGATGTAAGGGGATCAATGTTGGGGACTCTTTATGTTAGGGGAATCTGATGGGGACCCTGACTTAAGGGGGGACTCTAATGGGGACCCTGATGTAAGGTGGACTCTGATATAAGAAGGCTAATGGGGAGGGAGAAGGGGGTCTATGATGTGGATCCTGATGTAAGGGGGTCAATGTTGGGGACTCTTATGTTAGGGGGAATCTGATGGGGACACTGACATAAGGGGGGACTCTAATGGGGACACTGATGTAAGGTGGACTATGATGGAGACTATAATGTAAGGAGGAATCTGATGAAGACACTGATGTAAGGGGGACTATGATAGAGACTCTGATGTTAGGGGAAATCTGATGGGGACCCTGATGTAAGAGGCACTCTAATGGGGACCCCGTTGTTTGAGGGCACTGATATAACGGGGACTATGATAGAGACTCTGATGTTAGAGGGGATCTGATGGGGACCCTGACGTAAGGGGGGACTCTAATGGGGATTCCGATGTAAGGGGGACTATGATAGAGACTCTGATGTTAGGGGGGATCTGATGGGGACCCTGATGTAAGAGGCACTCTAATGGGGACCCCGTTGTTTGAGGGCACTGATATAAGGGGGACTATGATAGAGACTCTGATGTTAGAGGGGATCTGATGGGGACCCTGACGTAAGGGGGGACTCTAATGGGGATACCGATGTAAGGGGGACTATGATAGAGACTCTGATGTTAGGGGGGATCTGATGGGGACCCTGACGTAAGGGGAGACTCTAATGGGGATACCGATGTAAGGGGGACTATGATAGAGACTCTGATGTTAGGGGGGATCTGATGGGGACCCTGATGTAAGGGGGGACTCTAATGGGGATACCAATGTAAGGGGGACTATGATAGAGACTCTAATCTTAGGGGGAGATCTGATGGGGACCCTGACGTAAGGGGGGACTCTAATGGGGATACCGATGTAAGGGGGTCTATGATGGGAACTCTGATGTAAGGGGGGTTCTGATGGGGACCCTGACGTAGGGGAGGGGGAACTCTAATGGGGAACCAGATGTAAGAGGGACTATGATGGAGACTCTGATGTTAGGGGGGTTTTGATGGGGACCCAGATGTAAGAGGGACTATGATAGAGACTCTGATGTTAGGGGGGATCTGATGGGGACCCTGATGTAAGAAGAACTCTAATGGGGAACACTAATGGGGACACTTATATAAGGGAGAATCTAATTAGGTCAGTGATGTAAGGGGTGACTCTGAGGATTCTGATGTAAAGGGTCTCTGATGAGAAGTCTGATGTAAAGGGGACTCTGTTGGTGACTCTGATGTAAGGGGTAGACTGTAACGTAAGGGGATTTTTTATTTATTTTTGGCCTGGAAATATTTGTAAAATCTATAATGTAGCCCTCATACATCAAAAGTTTGGAGACGTCTGCTTTATAGGGAAATAGAAGGCATCTAATAGAAATTTGTGGCTTGCATTCCTCCAGAAGCCAGGGAACTACAAGTCTCAACATGTACTGTCAGCTGGAGACTCGCAGCTCCCCAGCAACTGGATGGTACAAAGATCTAAACTTAAACTATCAATTTAGAGCCAAGTCAAACCCATCAGCTTTGAAGGACCCCGCAGTGGTTTGTCTGGGCCCTGGTGGTGTGCCCCGGTGCTGGCCGGGCGGCAGGCATCCTGTTTTGGAATGCAGCACAAATTCCAGAAGTGCTTCCTAAGGATTTCCCTGCTTCTTTGAAGATTGACAGCTCCGGGGTCACATGACCCGCAGAGGAAGCCTTGCTGCCGAATTGCAGGATTAGTGACACTTTTGTCCCCAGTGAAATTAGTGAGGGGGTAAGATTGTGTGTAAGAACATCTCTCTGATAGAAGTGGCTGGTGCCAAACTGTCCCGAGGCCGTGCAGCCTGTCAATAATTCAGCAGTTGTCTCACCCGCGAGGGCAGGGGAGGAGGAGAGAGAGAGCGGCCTGTGTGTCGCCCAAGATTGGCACAAGGCAAACATTCCTTGGGGGTACATTAAAACCTGAAGCCTATTGTGCAGAGTGTGCGGGAAGGTTGCACAGTTGGTGTGGGGCAATTTTTCTAATTGTTGGAAAATAATAGTGTTCCTAAATGTTACCTAATTGTTACACATCTCCCAAATTTAATAGTCTTTGTATATGGCTACTGTGTGTTCATCGAAGATGTGAAGGATCGTCATGGGGGGAATAAATGCTGCTGGCAAACAGGCAGATATCCAATGATGAGTAGTCAGATCTTCAATCGTTCCTCTGATGGTGAAAGGCAAATATCTGATCGTTCCTCTGATGGTAAAGGGCAAATATCTGATCGTTCCTCTGATGGTAAAGGGCAGATCTCGTTACTCCGATGGGGAAGAGCAGATATCCGATCATTCCTCTAATGGTGAAGGGCAGATATCCGATCATTCCTCTAAAGGTGAAGAGCAGATATCCGATCATTCCTCTAATGGTGAAGGGCCGATGTCGGATCATTCCTCTAATGGTGAACTTCATCACCATCAGAGGAATGATCCAACATCTGCTCTTCACCATCAGAGGAATTATCTGCTCTTCACCATCAGAGAAACAAGATCTGCCCTTCACCATCAGAGGAACAATCTGATATCTGTCCCTCACCAGGTGAAGGGAAGATATCAGATCGTTCCTCTGATGGTGAAGAGCAGATCTTGATTCTCTGATGGTGAAGGGCAGATATCTGATCATTCCTCAGATGGTGAAGGGCAGATATCTGATCATTCCTCTGATGGTGAAGGGCAGATGTTGATCATTCCTCTGATGGTGAAGGGCAGATGTTGATCATTCTTCTGATGGTGAAGGGCAGATGTTGATCATTCTTCTGATGGTGAAGGTAGAGTTGCCACCTCATCCCTTTAAAACCGAACACATATTAATTACACAGGTTCTGTGGCTGATTAAGGTGGTAATTAAACTCACTTGGTGCCTTATTTGCATTAAATTAGCCTCAGAACCTGTATAATTAATATGTGTTCGGGTTTAAAGGGATGAGGTGGCAACCCTAGGTGAAGGGCAGATGTTGATCATTCTTCTGATGGTGAAGGGCAGATGTTGATCATTCTTCTGATGGTCAAGGGCAGATGTTGATCATTCTTCTGATGGTCAAGGGCACATGTTGATCATTCTTCTGATGGGGAAGGGCACATGTTGATCATTCTTCTGATGGGGAAGGGCAGATGTTGATCATTCCTCTGATGGTGAAAGGCAGATGTTGATCATTCTTCTGATGGTGAAGGGCAGATGTTGATCATTCCTCAGATGGTGAAGTGCAGATGTTGATCATTCTTCTGATGGTGAAGGGCAGATGTTGATCATTCTTCTGATGGGGAAGGGCAGATGTTGATCATTCTTCTGATGGTGAAGGGCAGATGCTGATCATTCCTCTGATGGTGAAGGGCAGATGTTGATCATTCTTCTGATGGTGAAGGGCAGATGTTGATCATTCCTCAGATGGTGAAGGGCAGATGTTGATCATTCTTCTGATGGTGAAGGGCAGATGTTGATCATTCTTCTGATGGGGAAGGGCAGATGTTGATCATTCTTCTGATGGGGAAGGGCAGATGTTGATCATTCCTCTGATGGTGAAGGGCAGATGTTGATCATTCTGATGGTGAAGGGCAGATGTTGATCATTCCTCAGATGGTGAAGTGCAGATGTTGATCGTTCTTCTGATGGTGAAGGACAGACGTTGATCATTCCTCTGATGGTGAAGGGAGGATGTTGATCATTCCTCTGATGGTGAAGAGCAGATATCTGGTTGTTACTCTGATGGTGAAGGGCAGATGTTGATCGTACCTCTTATGGTGAAGGGCAGATATCTGATCATTCCTCTGATGGTGAAGGGCAGATGTTGATCGTTCCTCTGATGGTGAAGGGCAGATATCTGATCATTCCTCTGATGGTGAAGGGCAGATGTTGATCGTTCCTCTTATGGTGAAGGGCAGATATCTGATCATTCCTCTGATGGTGAAGGGCAGATGTTGATCGTTCCTCTGATGGTGAAGGGCAGATATCTGATCATTCCTCTGATGGTGAAGGGCAGATATCTGATCATTCCTCTGATGGTGAAGGGCAGATGTTGATCGTTCCTCTGATGGTAAAGAGCAGATATCAGATCGTTCCTCTGATGGTGAAGAGCAGAAATCTCATTGTTCCTCTGATGGTGAAGAGCAGATATCTGATCATTCCTCTGATGGTGAAGAGCAGATATCTGATCATTCCTCTGATGGTGAAGGGCAGATGTTGATCGTTCCTCTTATGGTGAAGGGCAGATATCTGATCATTCCTCTGATGGTGAAGGGCAGATGTTGATCGTTCCTCTGATGGTGAAGGGCAGATATCTGATCATTCCTCTGATGGTGAAGGGCAGATGTTGATCGTTCCTCTTATGGTGAAGGGCAGATATCTGATCATTCCTCTGATGGTGAAGGGCAGATGTTGATCGTTCCTCTTATGGTGAAGGGCAGATATCTGATCATTCCTCTGATGGTGAAGGGCAGATGTTGATCGTTCCTCTGATGGTGAAGAGCAGATATCTGATCATTCCTCTGATGGTGAAGGGCAGATGTTGATCGTTCCTCTGATGGTAAAGAGCAGATATCAGATCGTTCCTCTGATGGTGAAGAGCAGAAATCTCATTGTTCCTCTGATGGTGAAGGGTAGCTTTCTGATTGTTCCCTTGATGGTGAAAGGCAGATAGATATCTGATTGTTCCTCTGATGGTGATAAGCAGATATCTGATCGTTCCTCTGATGGTGAGGGGCAGATATCTGACTGTTTCTCTGATGGTGAAGAGCAGATATCTGATCTTTCCTTTAATAGTGAAGAGCAGATATCTGATCGTTCCTCTGATGGTGAGGGGCAGATATCTGATCGTTCCTCTGATAGTGAAGAGCAGATATCTGATCTTTCCTTTAATAGTGAAGAGCAGATATCTGATCGTTCCTCTGATGGTGAGGGGCAGATATCTGACTGTTTCTCTGATGGTGAAGGGCAGATATCTGATTGTTCTTCCGGTGATCCTGCCACAAAGGTCCTTTTTCAGGCACTTCCTGTTATAGGGTGACTATTTCCAGCCCTTGTCTCCCAATTGGGCTCCCGTGTTGGCACCCCGTCGCCTGCATCCCTGGTGGAGACTACAAATGGTAATGCCAACACACATTGAACAGGCATGGTCCACTGTTGTCACCATCAGGAAGCCGGTCCAGAGCAATGAGGTGCTGCCAACGCTGAAGTGAACACTTGTGGACAGGAAGGGACTGAAAGAGGAGGATGGAGGAGATCAGCAGCACCGAGATGGTGAAAGGATGAAAAACAATACAACACAATTGTTTGTTATACACAGTGCACAGATCAAACCTAATGTCACCCACTAAGCCTCGTACACACAATAAGAATATCAGAGAACCAATATGTTACTAAAGTTGCGAAAATTCTCATACGACAGAATACAACTTCGGAAGTGATGGAATGTCGCGTATTGTAATGTATTCTTTAGTTTTTGAGCATGCGTGTTTTTTTTTTTTTTGTGCACATACTATACTAAATACACGAAAATCTTTCTTTCTGTTATCGTATGAGAAAAATTGTCCCTTTCGGATAATTTCGCATGAACTGTCGTGATCGGCTCTCGAAAGCTGTGTACCAACGATCAGATTATCGGACGATCGCTCCAAAAGCAATATTTTTCGTACGATTTTCTCATCGTGTCTGCTTGCCATTATCCCTGAGCTGTGACAGTGAGTATTTCTTTTTTTCTCTCTTTGCGGGAAGAAATAATCTTTAGCATTCACTAAAAGGTGCCACAACCTGCCCAAGAGTTTACAGGCGGGACCCCCTCCCTCCCTCCATGGCAGTGACACGGTGATGTAATGCAGCCGCGGTGGTTCTGCGGCTCCCAATGACGTCCCTCTCTGGGAATATACCAGCCGCCAGATGTGCTCTGCACGCCCAGCTGTCGCGGGGCCGTACTCAGAATATACAATGTTTATGTGGGATTTCCCTGCAGATACAACAGTTCTGCTGACGGAAGCATTGGAGAGGAGGCAGAATAGATGGCTCTCCTCTTCTCCCGCTTCATATTTCTTATTTTAGAAAAAAAAAAAAGCAACTTCCTCTCCGATCGCGGCGCAGCTGTCGGAAAACTGAGATGTGGTTTTCTTGGTCCGGTTCCCAAAAATCTGCCTCCAGAGCCATCGAGTGGAGCTGTGTGGGTGCCCACTGCTGGTGTCATGTGCCAGGGCTCTCACACCATCTGTGCCGGGCACGGCCAGTGTCTGCCGCCGCTGCCTTTTAACCCCTACGGTTCTGACTGCGAGAGTCTCAGCCTAGACACCTGTTTTATTTTTACAGACCGGTTAAATCCTAGTAGCCGAGTCAGCAGTGCATCTAAATTGGGGGTTCTTAACCTTTTTTATTATTATAGACACCCAACCCCCATACTCCCTTGAACATATTAGGTACCAGCATGGCGCATGGCTGTGCAAGATGACAGTAGCTCATATAAATGAATATCTATGAACAGAACATCTGTAAGTAAATTATAAGGATTTATCATATTTCTATATATTAAACTGGCAAATCACAGATACACAATCTACAACTAGGGAGATTTTTCTCTTGTTTTTTATGTAATCCTAGAAGGAGGTCCAACTACTGACCATGTTACCCAAATGTCAACTGACACATAAACACCATTTGTTCACTTTGATTTCAGGTTCATTGATACAGAGAATCTGGTTTAATTATTTTGGTTAATTATTCAGACCCCTATCACTTGGTTCCCATACCCCCATCATTTGGTTTGTATACATTCTTTGTTTGGCCCTCAATATTTTTATTTCAAATATTTTCATCATTTGGTTCAAATACTATCATTATTTGTTTTTTGTACCTCTATCATTTAGTTCCAGTACCCCCAACTTTTGGTTCCCAAGCCTCCACCATTTGGTTCAAAAACCCACATCATTTAGTTCATACCCTCATCATTTGGTTCCAATTACATAGACATTTGGTCCTCACCACCCCAATATTTCGTTTTCACACCTCCAACATTTGGTTCCTATCCCCCCTTTATTTGGCTCTATCATTATTTGGTTTCTGTACCTCCATCATTTAGCTCCAATACTCCAAACATTTGGTTTCTAAAACCCTCATTGTATGGTTCCATGCCACCATCATTTGGTTCCCATACCCCTTTCATTTGATTCGAAAGCCTCGTACACACGGCCGGTTTTCTCGTCAAGAAACGACAAGAAAACTGCTTGCAGAGCTTTCTTGCCAAGAAAACCGGCCGTGTGTACGCGGCTTTCAGGTTTCTCGTCAAGAAAACTGTCCAGAATCTCGACGAGAAAAATAGAGAACCTGCTCTCTATTTTCTCGTCAGCCTGTTTCCTCACGAGAAACCCGAGAGTGTGTACGCTTACCTGTCGCCGTGGAAACCCTTGCATGCTCGAAATTACTTTGGCGCATGCGCGGCAGCTTCCTAGGCATAGGTAGGGTGTAGCAAGATGGCGGCGGCGGCATCGAATGTGATGAGCGCACGCTCGTCGTAGTCGATGACGTCACCGTGTTCATTCCATTCAAAAGAACGGCGGTTCTTTTGAATCGAGCGTGTGTACACTTGGCCGGGACAAGATTCTTGTCAAGAATCTCGTCAGGAAAAACAACGTGTTTTTTCCTGACGAGATTCTCGGCCGTGTGTACGAGGCTTTATAATCCCATCATTTATTTCCCTTACCCAGATCATTTTTTTTCCTATTCCCCAATCATTTGGTTCCCACACCTCCTTTATTTGGTTTTTATTCCCCCCCTTATTTGTCTCTCAGTGTTTTTAATTCCAATACTCACATCGTTTGGTTCAAATACTATCATTATTTGGTTCTTGTACCCCGATCATTTGGTTCCCATACTCCCATAAATTTGAATGGAGGTCTAATTACTGACAATGTTACCCACATATCATTTGACACATAAAGAACATTTCAGTGATGCAGAGTATCCAGCTTAATGTTTTGGTAAATATTCAGAAGGTTCTCATACCTTCATCATTTGGTTCCACACTCCCATCATTAAGTTCTCATTCCCTCATCATTTGGTTACCACCACCCTGATATTTGGTTCCCACACCTCCATAATTTGGTTCCTATACCTCCTTTGTTTGGTTGTCAATATTTTCAATTCCACTACTCCCACATTTTTTTAAATACTTTCATTATTTGGTTCCTATACCCCCATCATTTGGTTCCCATTACCCCATCATTTTGTTCTGATGCCCACATTATTTTAGTTCACATACCCCATCATTGGTCTCCTATTTCTATCATCTGGTTCTCAAAATTTGATAATTTGATTCCAATATATCCAACATTTGAATCCAATACCTTCAAATTATGCTTCTGATTTCTCTACTGTTTGCTTCCCATGCTTTTATCATTTGCTTCCAATACCCCACAATTTGGTTTCCACGCCCTCAATATTTGGTTCCCATTGCTCCATCATTTGGTTCCAATGCCCCCAACATTGGGTTTCCAAACCCCCAGTGTATGGTTCCATACCTCCACCATTCGATTTCCAAACCCCTATCATTTGCTTCTTATAATCCCATCATTTAGTTCTACTACTCCCCTAATATGGTTCCCATACCCCCATCAGTTGGCTCCCATACCCCATTTCATTTTAGTTCCCATACCTCCCATCATTTTGTTTCTATAGTTCTATTATTTTGGTTCCCATACCCCATCATTTGTCCAATTCCCTATAAATTGTTTCCCATATTTTCATCATTTGGTTGCAGTACCCCGACATCTGGTTCCCACACCCTAAATATAGGGTTCCCATTCCTTCATCATTTGGTTCCAATACCTCCCAACATTTGGTTCCCAAACCCTCAGTATATATTTTCATGCCTGCATCATTTGGTTCCTGGATCCCTATCATTTGTTTCTTAGAACTGTAATCCCATAATTTGGTCCCCACGCTCCCATCATTTTGTTTTCTATTCTTCCATCATTTTGGTTGCCATAACCCAGTCATTTGGTTCCTACACTTACATCATTTTCTTCTCATACCCCTATTATTTGGTTTGCATACCACCATCATTTGCTTCTTAATCCCTCGTCATTTGGTTCCTATACCTTTGATAACAGTAGCTATGGTAATGCATCAAACACAGTCTGATATGTTATGTTGTCATTCATTATGATCGGTATTCCAGTGCCATATCTGAACAATCTTTATGTTGTAGGGTGCTGGGCTAAAACAATTCTGTAGGTCTGTTTTAGGTACTGTACAGTAAGTTGTGGAGCTTTTGCAGCCCATTTGAAATGAATGAGCTGCTTAACACATTGCATGATAAACACACTGGTGTGAATGGGACCCTCCTTGGAGGCAAAGAGTGTGGAGTCCTCTAGAAACATGTATTCCATGCCTAAAGAGACAATCTACCCAAAATTGATATTTCAGCAAAAGGTTGATGCTGATGGCTTAAATCAAACCCAGTCCTCCACCAGCAAGATTTCCCCACCTCATTCCATTGCTTCTATACCGTGTTTCCCCGAAAATTAGACCTAACGTTATTTTCCAGGGCGGCTGAAATATAAGCCCTACCCCGAAAATAAGCCCTAGTTTAAAATGTTTGTAAAATCCTTTAATCCACTCTATTACAGTAGTATATAATGTACAATGTGTGCGTTTCTGTAATATAAGTGCGGGGAAGAGAGCTCCGGCGGGTCACAGAACCGCAGAGCGGCGCTTTAACAAAAGGTATTTGGCACAATTATATTACAAAAACACACATTGTACATTATATACTGTAATAGAGTGGATTATAGGATTTTACAAGCATTTTAACTGAGTTCACACTGGGGATTCCTGACAGGCAGGGAGGGAGCGGAGGAGAGAAGACCGCACATTACATGGTCAGACCTACCCCGAAAATAAGCCCTACTGTGTCTTTTGTTGCCTAAATTAATATAAGACCCAGACTTATTTTCGGGGAAACACGGAACCTCACTTCTTCTGATGCATTCCATGCGAGAATCCCATCAGGAAAAGTTAGAGGCCTGGAAAAAGAACCCAGCAGAGAGGCTGGGCTGGGAGCTCCGATGCAGAGACCTCACTTCCGGAGTCTCTCAGAGATAGGAAGGCCGGCAGAGATTCAGCCTACCATTGTCCACCACAAACCTGCATTGTGAGTTTTGGGTGGACTGACCTTCTGCTGGATTGGTCAAGTCTTCTCTGTTATGTTGGAGAGTAATATAGGTGACGTCTTTCTTTTTTTTTTTCATTAAGAGCCCTTTCACACTGGGGCGGTTTGCAGGCGCTATTGCGATAAAAATAGCGCCTGCAAACCGACCCTAAACAGCGGCTGCTGTTTCTCCAGTGTGAAAGCCCGAGGGATTTCACACTGGAGCGATGCGCTAGCAGGACCGCTCCAAAAGTCCTGCTAGCCGCATCTTTGGAGCGGTAAAGAAGCGGTGTGTTTACCGCTCCTGCCCATTGAAATCAATGGAACACTGCGGCTATACCGCCAGCAATGCGCCTCTGCAAAGGCGCTTTGCGGTGGTTTTTAACCCTTTTTCGTCCGCTATCGGGGGTTAAAACCGCACCGCTAGCGGCCGAATACCGCCGCAATTCCGACGGTAAAGCGCCGCTAAAAATAGCGGCGCTTTACCGCCAACGCAACCTCCCGCCCCAGTGTGAAAGGGTCCTAACTTCAAGATCATCTTTAACTTGGTGTTGACCCCATGCTGGCTCCTGTATCATAAATTCCCAACGGTGACAGTTTGCATCCTAGCTCCTCCCACTTTGGCATAACAGAGGGTGTTACTTTGTCGCACAGAAGTAGATTTCAGTGGATGGAGGATGAACCTGGATCCGGGGAGGTGTGACCCTTTAAGTGCTGAAAAAAATTGGGAGTATTTCGGAGTGTTTTATCTTACCATCTGTGGCTGGCTGGCTGGGTGGTATTTTGTTCTTTCAGCTGGGATGGCGTCCAATTCAGCTGTCACTTTGACCCGAGACTCAGAATAGCGGATGGTGTGTGCCAAGGAGGGAGGGTGAGGTGGGGGGGGGGACACCGCTGGAGCCCGACCAATTAGGGGCCTGTTGTAGGGGATCAAGGTGAGTTTACTTTATTATATTTATTTATGAGAACGTCTACTGCCGGTTTGGCTGAATGTGGTTCAGGGAAGAGGAGCTCAAACTGGTACAACGCTGAAGGTTGTATTACAACTGCTGAAATCCTTCAATACAACCCGATAATGAGGAAGAACCCAATATAGAGCCCAGAGGAGCTTACACTCTAATGCCCCCCCATCACACACTATTATTATTATTCATTTATGTAGCTCTGACATATACTGCAGTGTTGTACAGAAAACACTGAGCCAGTCACAGCTGTCTCTGCAGCAGAAGAGCTTACACTCTAATGCCCCTCCCCATCATACACCATTATACATTTATATAGCTCTGACATATACTGCAGTGCTGTACAGAGAACACTGAGCCAGTTACATCAGCCTCTGCACCAGAGGAGCTTACACTCTAATGTCCCCCCCCACAGTCACACACTATTAATATTATACAGTTATATAGCTCTGACATATACTGCAGTTCTGTACAGAGTGAAACTCCGGCTTCCCCTTCAGTCTTGCGGAGTTGTACCGGCTCCTCTCCTGGACTGAAATGACTTACCGTATATACTCGAGTATAAGCCGAGATTTTCAGCCCTTTTTTTGGGCTGAAAGCCCCCCCCCCCCCTCGGCTTATACTCGAGTCAGCGAAATTAAATATTGTAAATTGTACCTGAAGGCTGCGGCGTCCATCGTTTAAAACTCGGGGGCTCTTCCTGGTCCCTTCCGTGATAGGCGGAACTGTGTCTTTTGAGAATCGCCTATCACGAACGTTCTCTCATCCTGTTTCCCAGCAGACGTCCGTGATTGGCGGAAACTGAATACAGTGTCTGCTGGGATGGGTGAAGATGAGAGAACGTTCGTGATAGGCGATTCTCAGCAGGCAGTTCCGCCTATCACGGAAGAGACCAGGAAGAGAGCGCGAGTTTTAAACGATGGACGCCGCAGCCTTCAGGTACAATTTTACAATGTTCAATTATAATTCTAGGGAAACAGTGAGGATGGGCACAGTGAGGACGGGCACATATGAGAATGGGCACTTGTGAGGATGGGCACAGTGAGGATGGGAACAGTAAGGTGGCAATGGGCTTAGTGAAGTTGCAATGGGTGGGCATTGTTGACCCTCGGCTTATACTCGAGTCAGTAAGTTTTCCCAGGTTTTTGTGGTAACATTAGGTACCTCGGCTTATACTCGGGTCGGCTTATACTCGAGCATATACAGTACTCTGATTTCACTGCACACTGTGAGCTTCTCACAATGTGCATTAGAAGCTGCAGCAAGTCAGATAGAGCTCCGCCTCATTTCCTGGCTGGACAACGCCCATCATCATCTAGCCCAGGGGTCTCTCTGCCTTTTGGCTAGGATCAAGTATAGTATTTTCAAAGGGGAGAAAGCTAGTGTGGGGGCGCTGGCGAGTATTCCTTCTGATGTAATTGGTAAGGAATGGTGATGGCGGTGGGAGGGCCTTTTTCCTCCTGGGTCAAATCGGACCTTTTGCACGACAAGGCTTATCCCCAGTTGTAGGCATGGATCTCCCTAAGGCCCCATGCACACAGGCCGTTTTTACAGCCGCGTTTTTTACAGCTTAAAAACGGCTGTCCATGTTTTGTAAACATTTTTTGACCTTTTTAATAAAAAAATAAATAAATCCTGGAGCTCAAAAACGCAAATCGCGGCGTTTTTGCTTGTTTTCGCTGCGTTTTTGCGCGTTTTCGCTGCGTTTTTGCGCGTTTTCGCAGAGTTTTTGCGCGTTTATGCGCGTTGGGCGTTTTTGCAGCTCAAACCTGGAGCTCCAGAACGCACTGGAATTGGGTTTTTTTTGCAGCTGGAAAACGCCTATGCCACTTGGAGCTCATAAAAGCTCTGTGTGCATGACACAATAGAATAACACGGATGGGCTTTTGCAGCTGTAAAAAAAAACGTCTAACGCTGCTGTTAGCAGCTGCAAAAACGCCCTGTGTGTATGGGGCCTAAGCTGTCTAAATTTCGATGCCTCCTGGTAGGGATGGGGCTGCAATTGTCTGGCCGAAGGCTGGGCTTCGAAAGATGCTCGTGGTGTATGTGACCCTGGGGTGGCAGTCCAGGGGTGCCATAATACTCACTGTGGATCGGACACTTTGAGTTATTGGCACCAAGGTCACTGCACCATGTCACACTTTTTTCGCACCTGCCTCCAGGGCCGGGCCGAGCCTTTTGGCTGGGACCAGAGGATTTTTGTTATTCCTGGCCGAAGGGCCTGCCATGGTAATCCACTATGGCACTACTGCACTTCTCCACTTCCCTTTCCCCACTTTTATTTGTGTGTTTTGTCAAGTTTGTCTTTTTTTTTTGCATGGTATTTTTACAGCACGATTAGTAGGTTGTAGATCCTCGGGCCTGTCCTGAAAGTTCCGGGAGGGGGTGGATTTGGCCTTCTGGCTTGGTTCGCCCCCTTTCTCATGGGGTCTCCCTTCGGGGGAGCCCCACGTAGTACTTGCGGTTGGTCTCTTTCGGCAGACCCTCCCAGAGAACTGAGTACGCCTGATTTTGGCTAGGTGGGCCAGTGAGTACCTCAGTCCCTGTCAGGAGCCTTGCACCCCAGGGGATCAGGGTAAGGGTCCTTCCTCTTCGGAGGAGGTCCATGTGTACACCCTGTGCACTTTTTTGTGTCCTCACGTTTTGTGTGTGCACTTTTTTTTTGCACCGGGTGTTAGTTCGAGTGTTTCACATACCACGGGCTTTAACCACTTGCCGACCGCCTCACATCCATGGACGTCCACGGCTTTGTGGTAGTATATCTGAATGAGGCCTGCAGCTACAGGCATCATTCAGATATTGCCGTTTCCAGCCGGCGATTCCCTACACCATAAGAATGATCATAGCGGCTGTTCCGCCGCTTGATCGTTCTTACGGGCGGCGAAAGGGGACGTCCCCCCCTCCCGCCTCCTTCCGGTGCTTCTACCAACTCACCTGTGCGATCGGTGAGTCGGAGAACTGATCCGCCGGCCCCGGATTCTTGACCATAGAGATTTCCGGTGGACCAGATGGTCGCCGGAGTCTCTATGATCGTCGGAGGCCGGGCGCGATGTTATGACGTCATGCCCGGCCTCTGCATTCAAAAAAACAGCGCCGCCTTGGCTAGGAAGTGGTGAGCGTGTTTTTTTGGGGGGGGGGGGGATTTTAGGCTTCCCAGCCTAGAGGTGAGATGTGGGGTCTTATTGACCCCATATGTCACTGTAAAAAGGTCCTGACATGTCATATTCCTATTACAAGGGATGTTTACATTCCTTGTAATAGGAATAAAAGTGATCAAAATTATTATTATTTTTTTTTAAAGTGTCAAAATATATATTTTTTAAGTAAAATGAACAATAAAATGTTGTTTTTTTTTAAAGTGCCCCTGTCCCCGTGTGCTCGCACGCAGAAGCGAACGCACACGTAAGTCCCGCCCACATATGAAAACGGTGTTTAAACCACACATGTGAGGTATCGCCGCGAATGTTAGAGCAAGAGCAATAATTCTAGCCCTAGACCTCCTCTGTAACTCAAAACATGTAACCTTTAAAAAAAAAATTAAAGCGTCGCCTATGGGGATTTTTAAGTACTGAAGTCCTCGGCGTAACTTCATCTTTCACATTATGCAAAAAAATGGGCTAACTTTACTGTTTTTTTTTTTTAAATAGCTGCACAAATACCTTGCGAGATAAAAAGTTGCAATGACCGCCATTGTATTCTCTAGGGTCTTTGCTAAAAAAACATATATAATGTTTGGGGGTTCTGTGTAATTTTCTAGCAAAAAATGTATGATTTTTACATGTAGGAGCGAAGTGCCAGAATTAGCCTGGTTGTCAAGTGGTTAAAAAAAAAGAGGGGGTCTCCAAACTTTTGAAACAAAGGGCCAGTTTACTGCCCTTTAAACCTTAGGGGGGCTAGACTGTGACCAATGGGAGTGGAAAATCAGTGGGAGTAAACAATGCCGTAGGCTTGGTGGTCAGTGGGAGTAAAAAAAATTGCATCATTGGGGTCAGTGGGAGGAATAGTGTCCCCATCATTGGTATCAGTGGGAGGAATAGTGCCCCATCATTCATGTCAGTGGGAGGAATAGTGCCCTATCATTGGCGTCAGTGGGAGGAATAGTGCCCCATCATTCATGTCAGTGGGAGGAATAGTGCCTCCATCATTGGTGTCAGTGGGAGGAATAGTGTCCCCATCATTGGTATCAGTGGGAGGAATAGTGCCCCATCATTGGCGTCAGTGGGAGGAATAGTGCCCCATCATTGGCATCAGTGGGAGGAATAGTGCCCCCATCATTGGCGCCAGTGGGAGGAATAGTGCCCCATCATTCATGTCAGTGGGAGGAATAGTGCCCCATCATTGGCGTCAGTGGGAGGAATAGTGCCCCCATCATTGGCGTCAGTGGGAGGAATAGTGCCCCCATCATTGGTGTCAGTGGGAGGAATAGTGCCCCATCATTCATGTCAGTGGGAGGAATAGTGCCCCATAATTCATGTCAGTGGGAGGAATAGTGCCCCATAATTCATGTCAGTGGGAGGAATAGTGCCCCAAGGGCCAGATTCAGCCTGCGGGCCACAGTTTGGAGACCCCTGATTTAGCCCTTTTCTCCCCAGCCTGACATGGCTCGCCACTTTCTTTTTAATGGATTTCCTCACGTAACTGTACATCATTTGGTTAAAGTGGTATTACCGGGGTAATGCCTGCAGATGCAGGAAAAAAAGCATCTGGAATGCATCAAAAATGCACTGAAACATGTTAAAAATGCGCATGCAGAAACGCACCCAGGAACGGATCTTGAGTGCGTTTTTGTGGTGTGAACCAGCTGTAAAAGTGACATTTGGTGGTTTTCCTTCTGTGGGGTCATGGAGGGCGTAGAATCCCCCATCCAGTGCCTCTTCAGAGGTGATGTGTTGTAATGTCAGGTGAGATATTATTGGTATCTACATAGCTGGTAATTGTTTTTAGCACAAGCTGAGTTGTATTGGACGCTCAGGGGACGCTCATGGCGGTCTGGTACGGCGGGGGTTTCGGGGGGGTCGGCACATAGGTGTGATGTGCTGCCTATACATTCTGCGTGCCGCGCTCTGAGGTGATTGTGAAATATGACTGCGGCGCGGCCTGGAGGAACAAACAGGTCCTTGAGGGGAGATTTCAGGGGAAACAGACCCGTCTATTCATGGCAGTGTCCTGATGTCATTGTCCTGAGACGGCGACCCGAGTTCCCCCCATACAGAGGCCCTTTGTGTGCCGGGGGGACCCTCTGAGTGCTATTATTCCCCAACAGAGAGCTGGCCGGGCCAGGAGCTGACAGTCACTGAGAGCAAAAACACGCCCGAAACACGCCCGCCGCATAGTGTGACTTCATTATTATCCTCAACTTCTCAGTATCTGTTCTTATTCTGTATGTATGGACTCTGCACAGTACTACTTCTCTTGTCCTGTATGCCGGGTGTAATTCTCAGTATCTGTTCTTATTCTGTATGTATGGACTCTGCACAGTACTACTTCTCTTGTCCTGTATGCCGGGTGTAATTCTCAGTATCTGTTCTTATTCTGTATGTATGGACTCTGCACAGTACTACTTCTCTTGTCCTGTATGTCGGGTGTAATTCTCAGTATCTGTTCTTATTCTGTATGTATGGACTCTGCACAGTACTACTTCTCTTGTCCTGTATGCCGGGTGTAATTCTCAGTATCTGTTCTTATTCTGTATGTATGGAATCTGCACAGTACTACTTCTCTTGTCCTGTATGCCGGGTGTAATTCTCAGTATCTGTTCTTATTCTGTATGTATGGACTCTGCACAGTACTACTTCTCTTGTCCTGTATGCCGGGTGTAATTCTCAGTATCTGTTCTTATTCTGTATGTATGGACTCTGCACAGTACTACTTCTCTTGTCCTGTATGCTGGGTGTAATTCTCAGTATCTGTTCTTATTCTGTATGTATGGACTCTGCACAGTACCACTTCTCTTGTCCTGTATGCCGAGTGTAATTCTCAGTATCTGTTCTTATTCTGTATGTATGGACTCTGCACAGTACTACTTCTCTTGTCTTGTATGCTGGGTGTAATTCTCGGTATCTGTTCTTATTCTGTATGTATGGACTCTGCACAGTACCACTTCTCTTGTCCTGTATGCTGGGTGTAATTCTCAGTATCTGTTCTTATTCTGTATGTATGGACTCTGCACAGTACTACTTCTCTTGTCCTGTATGCCGAGTGTAATTCTCAGTATCTGTTCTTATTCTGTATGTATGGACTCTGCACAGTACCACTTCTCTTGTCCTGTATGCCGGGTGTAATTCTCAGTATCTGTTCTTATTCTGTATGTATGGACTCTGCACAGTACCACTTCTCTTGTCCTGTATGCCGGGTGTAATTCTCAGTATCTGTTCTTATTCTGTATGTATGGACTCTGCACAGTACTACTTCTCTTGTCCTGTATGCCGGGTGTAATTCTCAGTATCTGTTCCTATTCTGTATGTATGGACTCTGCACAGTACTACTTCTCTTGTCTTGTATGCCGGGTGTAATTCTCAGTATCTGTTCTTATTCTGTATGTATGGACTCTGCACAGTACTACTTCTCTTGTCTTGTATGCCGGGTGTAATTCTCAGTATCTGTTCTTATTCTGTATGTATGGACTCTGCACAGTACCACTTCTCTGGTCCTGTATGCCGGGTGTAATTCTCGGTATCTGTTCTTATTCTGTATGTATGGACTCTGCACAGTACCACTTCTCTGGTCCTGTATGCCGAGTGTAATTCTCAGTATCTGTTCTTATTCTGTATGTATGGACTCTGCACAGTACTACTTCTCTGGTCCTGTATGCCGGGTGTAATTCTCAGTATCTGTCCTTATTCTGTATGTATGGACTCTGCACAGTACTACTTCTCTTGTCCTGTATGCCGGGTGTAATTCTCAGTATCTGTTCCTATTCTGTATGTATGGACTCTGCACAGTACCACTTCTCTGTTCCTGTATGCCGGGTGTAATTCTCAGTATCTGTACTTATTCTGTATGTATGGACTCTGCACAGTACTACTTCTCTTGTCCTGTATGCCGGGTGTAATTCTCAGTATCTGTACTTATTCTGTATGTATGGACTCTGCACAGTACTACTTCTCTTGTCCTGTATGCCGGGTGTAATTCTCAGTATCTGTTCTTATTCTATATGTATGAACTCTGCACAGTACTACTTCTCTTGTCCTGTATGTCGGGTGTAATTCTCAGTATCTGTTCTTATTCTGTATGTATGGACTCTGCACAGTACCACTTCTCTTGTCCTGTATGCCGGGTGTAATTCTCAGTATCTGTCCTTATTCTGTATGTATGGACTCTGCACAGTACTACTTCTCTTGTCTTGTATGCCGGGTGTAATTCTCAGTATCTGTTCTTATTCTGTATGTATGGACTCTGCACAGTACTACTTCTCTTGTCCTGTATGCCGGGTGTAATTCTCAGTATCTGTCCTTATTCTGTATGTATGGACTCTGCACAGTACTACTTCTCTTGTCCTGTATGCCGGGTGTAATTCTCAGTATCTGTACTTATTCTGTATGTATGGACTCTGCACAGTACTACTTCTCTTGTCCTGTATGCCGGGTGTAATTCTCAGTATCTGTCCTTATTCTGTATGTATGGACTCTGCACAGTACTACTTCTCTTGTCCTGTATGCCGGGTGTAATTCTCAGTATCTGTTCTTATTCTGTATGTATGGACTCTGCACAGTACTACTTCTCTTGTCCTGTATGTCGGGTGTAATTCTCAGTATCTGTACTTATTCTGTATGTATGGACTCTGCACAGTACTACTTCTCTTGTCCTGTATGTCGGGTGTAATTCTCAGTATCTGTCCTTATTCTGTATGTATGGACTCTGCACAGTACTACTTCTCTTGTCTTGTATGCCGGGTGTAATTCTCAGTATCTGTCCTTATTCTGTATGTATGGACTCTGCACAGTACTACTTCTCTTGTCCTGTATGCCGGGTGTAATTCTCAGTATCTGTACTTATTCTGTATGTATGGACTCTGCACAGTACTACTTCTCTTGTCCTGTATGCCGGGTGTAATTCTCAGTATCTGTCCTTATTCTGTATGTATGGACTCTGCACAGTACTACTTCTCTTGTCCTGTATGCCGGGTGTAATTCTCAGTATCTGTTCTTATTCTGTATGTATGGACTCTGCACAGTACTACTTCTCTTGTCCTGTATGTCGGGTGTAATTCTCAGTATCTGTACTTATTCTGTATGTATGGACTCTGCACAGTACTACTTCTCTTGTCCTGTATGCCGGGTGTAATTCTCAGTATCTGTACTTATTCTGTATGTATGGACTCTGCACAGTACCACTTCTCTTGTCCTGTATGCCGGGTGTAATTCTCAGTATCTGTTCTTATTCTGTATGTATGGACTCTGCACAGTACTACTTCTCTGGTCCTGTATGCCGGGTGTAATTCTCAGTATCTGTTCTTATTCTGTATGTATGGACTCTGCACAGTACCACTTCTCTTGTCCTGTATGCCGGGTGTAATTCTCAGTATCTGTTCTTATTCTGTATGTATGGACTCTGCACAGTACCACTTCTCTTGTCCTGTATGCCGGGTGTAATTCTCAGTATCTGTTCTTATTCTATATGTATGGACTCTGCACAGTACTACTTCTCTTGTCCTGTATGCCGGGTGTAATTCTCAGTATCTGTTCTTATTCTGTATTTATTGGACTCTGCACAGTACCACTTCTCTTGTCCTGTATGCCGGGTGTAATTCTCAGTATCTGTTCTTATTCTGTATGTATGGACTCTGCACAGTACTACTTCTCTTGTCCTGTATGCCGGGTGTAATTCTCAGTATCTGTTCTTATTCTGTATGTATGGACTCTGCACAGTACTACTTCTCTTGTCCTGGATGCCGGGTGTAATTCTCGGTATCTGTTCTTATTCTGTATGTATGGACTCTGCACTGTACCACTTCTCTTGTCCTGTATGCCGGGTGTAATTCTCAGTATCTGTTCTTATTCTGTATGTATGGACTCTGCACAGTACTACTTCTCTTGTCCTGTATGTCGGGTGTAATTCTCAGTATCTGTTCTTATTCTGTATGTATGGACTCTGCACAGTACTACTTCTCTTGTCCTGTATGTCGGGTGTAATTCTCAGTATCTGTCCTTATTCTGTATGTATGGACTCTGCACAGTACTACTTCTCTTGTCTTGTATGCCGGGTGTAATTCTCAGTATCTGTCCTTATTCTGTATGTATGGACTCTGCACAGTACTACTTCTCTTGTCCTGTATGCCGGGTGTAATTCTCAGTATCTGTACTTATTCTGTATGTATGGACTCTGCACAGTACTACTTCTCTTGTCCTGTATGCCGGGTGTAATTCTCAGTATCTGTCCTTATTCTGTATGTATGGACTCTGCACAGTACTACTTCTCTTGTCCTGTATGCCGGGTGTAATTCTCAGTATCTGTTCTTATTCTGTATGTATGGACTCTGCACAGTACTACTTCTCTTGTCCTGTATGTCGGGTGTAATTCTCAGTATCTGTTCTTATTCTGTATGTATGGACTCTGCACAGTACTACTTCTCTTGTCCTGTATGCCGGGTGTAATTCTCAGTATCTGTACTTATTCTGTATGTATGGACTCTGCACAGTACTACTTCTCTGGTCCTGTATGCCGGGTGTAATTCTCAGTATCTGTTCTTATTCTGTATGTATGGACTCTGCACAGTACCACTTCTCTTGTCCTGTATGCCGGGTGTAATTCTCAGTATCTGTTCTTATTCTGTATGTATGGACTCTGCACAGTACCACTTCTCTTGTCCTGTATGCCGGGTGTAATTCTCAGTATCTGTTCTTATTCTATATGTATGGACTCTGCACAGTACTACTTCTCTTGTCCTGTATGCCGGGTGTAATTCTCAGTATCTGTTCTTATTCTGTATTTATTGGACTCTGCACAGTACCACTTCTCTTGTCCTGTATGCCGGGTGTAATTCTCAGTATCTGTTCTTATTCTGTATGTATGGACTCTGCACAGTACTACTTCTCTTGTCCTGTATGCCGGGTGTAATTCTCAGTATCTGTTCTTATTCTGTATGTATGGACTCTGCACAGTACTACTTCTCTTGTCCTGTATGCCGGGTGTAATTCTCAGTATCTGTTCTTATTCTGTATGTATGGACTCTGCACAGTACTACTTCTCTTGTCCTGTATGCCGGGTGTAATTCTCAGTATCTGTACTTATTCTGTATGTATGGACTCTGCACAGTACTACTTCTCTTGTCCTGTATGCCGGGTGTAATTCTCAGTATCTGTACTTATTCTGTATGTATGGACTCTGCACAGTACCACTTCTCTTGTCCTGTATGCCGGGTGTAATTCTCAGTATCTGTTCTTATTCTGTATGTATGGACTCTGCACAGTACCACTTCTCTTGTCCTGTATGCCGGGTGTAATTCTCAGTATCTGTTCTTATTCTATATGTATGGACTCTGCACAGTACCACTTCTCTTGTCTTGTATGCCGGGTGTAATTCTCAGTATCTGTTCTTATTCTGTATGTATGGACTCTGCACAGTACTACTTCTCTTGTCCTGTATGCCGGGTGTAATTCTCAGTATCTGTTCTTATTCTGTATTTATTGGACTCTGCACAGTACCACTTCTCTTGTCCTGTATGCCGGGTGTAATTCTCAGTATCTGTTCTTATTCTGTATGTATGGACTCTGCACAGTACTACTTCTCTTGTCCTGTATGCCGGGTGTAATTCTCAGTATCTGTTCTTATTCTGTATGTATGGACTCTGCACAGTACTACTTCTCTTGTCCTGTATGCCGGGTGTAATTCTCAGTATCTGTTCTTATTCTGTATGTATGGACTCTGCACAGTACCACTTCTCTGGTCCTGTATGCCGGGTGTAATTCTCAGTATCTGTTCTTATTCTGTATGTATGGACTCTGCACAGTACTACTTCTCTTGTCTTGTATGCCGGGTGTAATTCTCAGTATCTGTTCTTTTCTTTTTCGTACATCACGGGACACAGAGCGGCATAGTCATTACTAATGGGTTATATAGTTTACCTTCAGGTGCTGGCACTGGCAACTTCCAAACCGGAAGTACCCTCCCCTATATAAGCCCCTCCCATCCGGGAGCACCTCAGTTTTTTGCCAGTGTCTAAGGTGTTGGCCAAAGAGTAACATGTGTTTTCACTGGGCTTGCGTACAGGTTCTTTTACGGGCCTTAGTAAGCTGTTCCGGATCCCACCAAATAAGCTTCATAGCTAAACGGTCGGTACCCGGGCCTTGCAGCAGAAGAGCAAGGTTTTGCCTGTAATGCCTCTCTTAGGAGGGCTGGACCCTGGGATCCAGAGCTCTGGTCATACCCACGACCAAGATGTTTTCTGTGCAGGGTGCTATACAGGTCCAGGGGAGTGGAATCCTTGGGAACCCGGTCCCTGAAGGTTTAATTACAATGCCTGCCGTGATAGGTGAAGTTTGGGCTTCTGTGGACCAAACAGAGTCCTGCGGCGGGGAAGAGGTAAGTGGGGGCCCCCAGGAACTTGGTTCTATTGGGGGACCCCCAAGCCTAATTTGTCTTTCTGTCTGTTACCTAACGGTATTCCCGCTAATATCTGTGTATGCCTATAACTACTGGAAAATGTAAAATTTTAATAGTAGTCAAGAAAAAAAAAAAAAAAAGAGGACCGCGGTACCTGTGTTAAACCACTAGAGGCCGCTGTGGTCCATTTTTCTTGTCATGTGGCTCTTTGGTTTTCTCAAGTCAAAAGATCCAGGCAGTTGGTAAGTTTCTCTGTGGGAATCCAGTTCCTCTGCCCTGTTGCTGCGCTCATCCACCGCACAGGCCCTCCGGCAAAAAGGGCCCTGGCTCCTAGTCCCTGCTTGGTTTCAAAAAAGGGCGCCAATGGTGCACGGGCGCACGCGCCTCCTATGGAAAAAAAGGGGCGGGGCGGGTGGATGACGCTCGATGCGCGGCGCTTCTGCGCATGTGCAGGCGTCCCAGCATGTATAAAATACACAGTACAAGTGTCAGCTGGATGCAAACAGAGCTAGCAACAAAACGGTGGCACACAGAGGCGGTTGATGCAGGCATCCCCATAGAAAGGCACTTTAGTGGACACCAGCTGGTATATAGCAGCAACTGTGTTAGACTATTACCAGCAAAATTGGTGTATGACGACGGGAATACCTCAGCTTTGTGCTTAAAGGATATGTCGTCCAGACACTCCGGAAATAAGTCTTCCAGGAAGCCAAAGGGGTCTCCATCGGGCTCTGAGGATATTGGGCATGCTTGTACTGCACCAATCTCCCCTGAAAATTCAGAGGTCAGTAGCCGTAGGAACCCCGCAGGAGTGCCTGGTGCTGCAGCTGTCCCCAGTCCACCTGCTCCTGTATATATATAACAGAGGAGGTTTTATCCTCAACTCTGGGAGGATTGGAAGAGAGATTAACAGCATTGATCGCTGCTTCCCTGTCACAGGGAAAGCGCGTCCGATCTCCGTCTCCTCCTTCAGAGTGCCTGTTAGTGGAGGAACAGCCCCACACAGAGATCGACCTACCTGAAGGGGATCAGGATGAGGTTGATTCAGTTATAGAGGAATCAACAGTGGAAGAACCTTTCTCAGCATCTCAGGCTGAAAGATTATGGGTTCAGTCTCTGACTAACATGGTCCGATCAGCATTTAAAATGCCTCTGGCGGAACCATCAACCACTACGGTTTCCTCGCTGGGGTCGCTGAAAGCTCCCCAGGCTGTCTGTTCCTTCCCAATCCACCCTTTATTGGAAGGGCTTATTTACCAGGATTGGGAGCATCCTGATAAAATATTTACTCCCCCCAAGAGATTTCCAGTGATCTATCCCATGGAGGATAAGTTCATAAAAAATGGAGGGTCCCTACAGTGGACACAGCCATCTCTTGTGTAAATAAATCACTGACATGTCCAGTAGATAATGTTCCAATTGTTCAAAGACCCAATAGATAAAAAAATTGGAGTCTTTACTAAAATCTGCTTTCTCTACAGCAAGCATGGTGACACAACCTGCAGTAGCAGCGATTGGAGTCTGCCAAGCAATGAAAGATCAGTTGAAACAAGTCTTAAGGGACTTACCAGATCAGCAGGCTCTTGCCCTAGCTGACCTACCTAGAGCCTTGTGTTGCGGTGGAAGCCATAAAGGATACAATCCATCAGGCATCCCGCTTTACGCTGTCTGTAGACATATGCGTAGGCTTCTATGGCTCAAAAACTGGTCTGCTGAAGCTCCCTGTAAGAAATTGCTGATAAGCGTTCTCCATGAAATGGGAAGCTAATCTGGAGAAGATCTGGACAAATATATCCAGAAAACTTCTGCCGGTAAAAGTTCACTCTTGCCGGTTAAGAATAAGGGTAGAAGTCCTTCTTTTAAGAGGCCTACTTCTCCAGTCCCTGGCACATCGGCTGTGAAACAGTTCCGACGGCCTCCGCGGTCAAATCCAGGGGGCAGAAATCAGGGACAATCACAGGGTAACAAGAAACCCTGGGTCAAGAGAGGTACAAAACCTCCCCCCAAGTCATGAAGGGTTGCCCCCACTCAATCGGGTGAGGGGAAGACTTCAGTTGTTCACAGAGACCTGGCGGGACACCATCAGAGACAGATGGGTGATCTCCGCAGTAAGTCTGGGATACAGGCTGGAGTTAAAAGACATTCCTCCTGCCCATTTTATAAGGTCAAACGTGCCAAGCGATCCCCAGAAGAGTGGATCCCTCCTTCTGGCACTAGAACAACTATTGCTCCAAGGGTAATCATGAAGGTTCCCCTGGAAGAATGCGGGTTCGGGTTTTGCTCAAACCTCTTCACAGTCCCCAAACAAATGGGGACGTGAGGCCCATATTAAATATAAAAGGGCTAAACAAGTTCCTACATATCAGGACTTTTTCGGATGGAGTTGATCCGATCGGTGGCCACCGCCCTACAAGGGCAGGAATGGTTAGCCTCGATCGACATAAGGGATGCTTATTTGCATATTCCCATCTGTCCGGCCCACCAGAAATTTCTACGCTTTGCAGTAGAAGGGCACCATTTTCAGTTCAGAGCCTTACCTTTCGGTCTGGCCACAGCACCACGAGTGTTCACAAAAATTCTGGCCCTACGATTGGCCAAACTAGGAACACAAGGTGTAACGATAATGGCATATCTAGACGACTTTTTGCTGATAGACCACTCAGTGAAAAAAACTAGAAGTGGTCGTTCACAAGATAATCAAGTATCTGAAATCTCACGGTTGGCATTATCAACCGAGACAAGTCAGCCCTAAAACCAGTCAAAAGTCTGGAATACTTGGGGGCTAAGACTGGATTCAAATCAGAGAAAGATTTTCTTACCTCCAGAGAAGGTGTCGTCTTTGAAAGATTTGACCCACTTAGTGGGTACAAAAAAGGAAAACCATCCATACGCCTGTGTATGAGGCTGCTGGGAAAAATGGTGGCTTCATTCGAAGCAGTACCCTACGGTCAATTCCAATCAAGGAACTTGCAGAGGGCCATACTGTCAGCCTGGAACAAAAAAGTTCAGGCTTTAGACTTACCAATGTCCCTGTCCCCTTCCGTTCGCAAGAGCCTCCATTGGTGGTTGGTGCCCCAGAATCTGGAAAAAGGGAAACCCTTCAGTCCGGTTTCTTGGAAGGTGGTCACTACAGATGCCAGCCTCATAGGCTGGGGGGCAGTACTGGAGCAATGGTCTCTCCAGGGCAAGTGGTCAGAAGCAGAGAAGGCCCTGCCCACCAATCTCTTAGAGATACGAGCAGCCCGGTATGCCCTAGTAGCATGGACATCCAAACTCCAAGGGTCACCTGTCAGAATTCAATCAGACAATGCCACAGCAGTGGCATATATCAATCACCAGGGTGGCACCAGGAGTCGTGCAGCCCAGAGGGAAGCGAATTGCATCCTGGAATGGGCAGAAAGATATGTCACAGCCATATCCGCGGTTTTCACCCCAGGAGTGGAAAATTGGAGAGCGGACTTTTTAAGTCGCCAGCAATTATGCCCGGGGAATGGTCTCTTCACCCCGAGGTTTTCCAGGCAATATGCCAGCGGTGGGGAACACCGGATGTAGATCTGCTAGCATCCAGATTCAACGCAAAGGTGGACAGATTTGTGTCTCGCACAAAGGATCCCCTAGCTTGCGGTTTGGATGCCCTCGTGTTCCCTTGGGATCAGTTCAAGCTGATATATGCATTCCCACCGCGATTAATCCGCAGAATCAGGGTAGAAAAGAAACCAGTGATTCTGGTGGCTCCAGCGTGGCCCCGAAGGGCATGGTACGCAGAGATTGTAAAAATGTCAGTGGGAAGTCCTTGGACCCTCCCACATCGTCCGGACCTGCTTTCGCAAGGACCGATATACTACCCTTCCTTACCAGCCCTAGGTTTGACGGCCTGGCTATTGAAGCCCACATTCTAAAAAAGAGAGGGCTCTCTAATCCTGTGGTATCTACCATGATCAATGCCAGGAAGCCGGTATCCAGGCAGATCTATTAGAGGATCTAGAAGGCGTACATCACGTGGTGTGAGGCCAAGAAATGGCATCCTTGTAAGTACGTAATAGGTAGGATTCTGGACTTCCTACAGTGGGCTGTACATAGGAAGCTTGCCTTGAGTACTATCAAGGGTCAGACGGCCTTGTCAATATTTTTTCAAAGGCCCTTGGCTTTGCATTCATTAGTCAAAGCTTTCATACAAGGAGTGATGCGTATTAGCCATCCGGTTAGTATTCCCATATGTCCATGGGACTTAAACCTGGTTCTGTCGGTTCTACAGAAACAACCATTTGAACCATTGCGGCACATTTCCTTGGTTCTTTTCACCAGGAAATTGATTTTCTTAGTAGCCATTTGTTTGGCTAAAAGAGTATCGGAATTAGCCGCCTTGTCCTGTAAGGAGCCATATCTGGTTGTCCATAAGGACAGAGTAGTATTACGTCCTCATCCAGCCTTCTTCCTAAGGTGGTATCGAGGTTTCATTTGAACTAAGATGTGGTTCTTCCTTCCTTTTTCCCCAAACCTAGTTCGGTAGAGGAAAAGTTATTGCATTCTTTGGATGTAGTAAGAGCAGTTAAAGCTTATCTAAAAGCCACTGCTCAGATTCGCAGAACGGATACTTTGTTTGTTCTGCCGGAAGGCCCCAGAAAGGGTCAGGCAGCATCAAAATCTACTTTAGCCAAGTGGATTCGACAGGTCATAATACAAGCCTATGGCTTGAGAATAAGACCGCCTCCGTTCAAAGTTAGGGCGCACTCCACAAGAGCAGTTGGAACCTCATGGGCAGTGCATCACCAAGCCTCCCTGGCTCAAATCTGTAAGGCCGCAACATGGTCTTCAGTACACACGTTTACTAGATTCTACCAGGTAGACGTCAGAAGTCAGGAGGATGTCGCCTTTGGGCGCAGTGTGTTGCAGGCCGCAAAAGAGCCTCATGCCTGATGGCGCCCAGCTTATGTATAGTGTATCCCTCCCCTCATTTGGCATTGCTTTGGGACGTCCCATTAGTAATGACTATGCCGCTCTGTGTCCCGTGATGTACGAAAAAGAAAAAGGGATTTTTATAACAGCTTACCTGTAAAATCCTTTTCTTGGAGTACATCACGGGACACAGAGCTCCCACCCCTCTTTTTGGGACACTTATTGCTTTGCTACAAAACTGAGGTGCTCCCGGATGGGAGGGGCTTATATAGGGGAGGGTACTTCCGGTTTGGAAGTTGCCAGTGCCAGCACCTGACGGTATCTATATAACCCATTAGTAATGACTATGTCGCTCTGTGTCCCGTGATGTACTCCAAGAAAAGGATTTTACAGGTAAGCTGTTATAAAAATCCCTTTATTCTGTATGTATGGACTCTGCACAGTACCACTTCTCTGGTCCTGTATGCTGGGTGTAATTCTCAGTATCTGTTCTTATTCTGTATGTATGGACTCTGCACAGTACCACTTCTCTTGTCCTGTATGCCGGGTGTAATTCTCAGTATCTGTTCTTATTCTGTATGTATGGACTCTGCACAGTACCACTTCTCTTGTCCTGTATGCCGGGTGTAATTCTCAGTATCTGTTCTTATTCTGTATGTATGGACTCTGCACAGTACCACTTCTCTTGTCCTGTATGCCGGGTGTAATTCTCAGTATCTGTTCTTATTCTGTATGTATGGACTCTGCACAGTACTACTTCTCTTGTCCTGTATGCCGGGTGTAATTCTCAGTATCTGTACTTATTCTGTATGTATGGACTCTGCACAGTACTACTTCTCTTGTCCTGTATGCCGGGTGTAATTCTCAGTATCTGTACTTATTCTGTATGTATGGACTCTGCACAGTACTACTTCTCTTGTCCTGTATGCTGGGTGTAATTCTCAGTATCTGTTCTTATTCTGTATGTATGGACTCTGCACAGTACTACTTCTCTGGTCCTGTATGCCGGGTGTAATTCTCAGTATCTGTTCTTATTCTGTATGTATGGACTCTGCACAGTACTACTTCTCTTGTCCTGTATGCCGGGTGTAATTCTCAGTATCTGTTCTTATTCTGTATGTATGGACTCTGCACAGTACCACTTCTCTTGTCCTGTATGCCGGGTGTAATTCTCAGTATCTGTTCTTATTCTGTATGTATGGACTCTGCACAGTACTACTTCTCTGGTCCTGTATGCCGGGTGTAATTCTCAGTATCTGTTCTTATTCTGTATGTATGGACTCTGCACAGTACCACTTCTCTTGTCCTGTATGTCGGGTGTAATTCTCAGTGTCTGTTCTTATTCTGTATGTATGGACTCTGCACAGTACTACTTCTCTTGTCCTGTATGACGGGTGTAATTCTCAGTATCTGTTCTTATTCTGTATGTATGGACTCTGCACAGTACTACTTCTCTTGTCCTGTATGCCGGGTGTAATTCTCAGTATCTGTACTTATTCTGTATGTATGGACTCTGCACAGTACTACTTCTCTTGTATATATTGCTCTGGGTGTAATTCCCAGTACCTGTATATATCTCTATGTAGGTTGATTTCGGTCTCCTCTGTGATTGGTCACAGAGGGCGGATATTCAGATTCTTGTAGAGCGCAGTGTTGGTCATGACGGTCCCTTTTGATTGGATGTAGGACTACGCCCTCCTGTCACATGACCCCCATTACTGAGATAATTTCAGCCTGAGGATTTCTGGAAGGAACAGCATCAGAATCCCTCGCGAAGCAGCGAGACTTTTATTGTGATGAATTGCGCGGCGTTCCAGATGGCGGAACGCATTTATAAAGAAGTGATTAATCTCTGCAGGCTGCGACTTTCATAAATGCGATGTATAATCCCGAAAGCACAAAGCGTTGGCGGCTTCATTATCGCACAATAGCAAACGCAGCGCCGGCGTCCCCCAACGTGCCGCCACCACGAGCACCAAGGGAAATCAATCGGAGAAATGATAATTTGATGCAGAAACATCTCTGCAATCCTCTGAGTATGAGTCCTCCCTGATACAATGTAACTGTATTCAGCAGGGTTTTCACAGTGCTCGCGGGTTGAACCCGCGGCCTCTTTGACTATGGATTCCTTTGCCACTGGCCTCATGGACAGATTCACTATAATTGTGGTTAAAGTGAATGTAAACCTGATCACCAATATCCCATTTCCAGTTTAATATCTTAAATCTGACCTCCGGCCTTCCCTTCAGTCTTGCACAGTTGTACCGGCTCCTCTCCTGGACTGAAATGACTTCCTCTGATTTCACCGCACACTGTGAGCTTCTCACAATGTGCATTAGAAGCTGCAGCAAGTCAGATAGAGCTCCGCCTCATTTCCTGGCTGGAGGACGTCCAGCAATTTCATTTCTCTCTAGAGCGGAGTTCTTCTTTAACTAGTTCAACTCGTTGTTTCTGTAACGGGAAGTTGTTTTTTCACTTTATATCTCAGTGGTTTGGGCAGAATATGGGAAGAGAAATTGGCTTTTCCTGCGGGGAAGTAACGCTCATTGCGGCCGAGGAGAAACAGGAAAATCCCCCCCCCCCCCCGTGCTGGAGCGGAGCTGCAACGTAATTTTGGCGGCGGCTGTTTGGCAGGTCCCAATCAGATGAGACCGCCGAGGTGCCTCACCTTGCTGCAGAGGTCTCTGTCATTCAGGCTCAATAAAGCTTTGTTTGTTCTGCTGTACTGTCACACTGCTGAAGTCAGCATCACCCTAACATTGGCCATATACATAGCAATCTGATTGTACAATTTCCTTTAGCTCTGCCAACAGCTAGGTAGTGCGAGGGTTTGCCTGATTGGATGCAGATTTAATGGGCTGGTTAGGCCGGCCCTTCGATTGCATAGTTATGGTAAATTTAAAGCGGAGTTCCACCCAAAAATGGAACTTCCGCTTTTAGGAATCCCCCCCCCCCTCCGGTGTCACATTTGGCACCTTTCAGGGGGGAGGAGGGAGCAGATACCTTGGCAACCTACGCCACGTCCGGCGCCTACTCCCCCCCCCCCGCTGTCTTCTGGGAGACACACAGGTCCCAGAAGACAGCAGGGACCAGTGGGATCATGCAGTGCGACTTGCGCATGCGCAGTATGGAACCAGGAAGTGAAGCCGCAAGGCTTCACTTCCTGATTCCCTTACCGAAGATGGTGGCGCCTCCACCCGAGAGCCGAGGGACAGATCGGCTTTGGGTGCCGACATCGTGGGCGCCCAGGACAGGTAAGTGTCCTAATATTAAAAGTCAGCAGCTGCAATATTTGTAGCTGCTGACTTAAATTTTTCATTTTTTTTGGCGGATCTTCGCTGCATCTGAGCACCACAAACCAAAAACACTATTTAATTATTTTTTATTATTGAAAGCAAACTTCTCCCATCCATCCATCCATCCAAGTCTCTGTGCTTTATTTTGTTGAGCAATCACCTTGAAACACACCCACCTACCATTACTGGCTGTGGCCACCTTGAGTAAGGGCAAACGATTCATGTAACATTTACTTCTTGGAATCTATCTGGCCTTAGCTCAGGCATGCAGGCAGGAGGGTGTGCTTAGCTGAGAAAACCCCTCCTCCCATCCTGGGATGTATGACATAATTTGCCTAGGCAAGAAATCAGGAAGTAACTGAAGAAATCTAAAGAAAACTGTTTAAAACAAGTAAATCAGATAAACTTTCCTATCTATGTACTAATGCTAGCAGCATAAGGATTAAAAATAATCAATGTTGCACCCAAAGAAATTATCAGTCTATGATTTTAATGGTCAGTTTATTTTAACAGTGAGAGGCAGAATAACAACAAAAATATCCAGAAAAACGCATTTCAAAAAAGTTATAAATTGATTTGCATTTTAATGAGTGAAATAAATATTTGATCCCCTATCAATCTGCAACATTTCTGGCTCCCAGGTGTCTTCTATACAGGTAACAAGCTGAGATTAGGAGCACTCTCTAAAAGGGGAGTTCTCTTAATCTCAGCTTGTTACCTGTATAAAAGACACCTGTCCACAGAAGCAATCAATCAGATTCCAATCTCTCCACCACGGCCAAGACCAAAGAGCTGTCCAAGGATGTCGGGGAGAAGATTGTAGACCTACACAAGGCTGGAATGGGCTACAAGACCATCGCCAAGCAGCTTGGTGAGAGGGTGACAACAGTTGGTGCGATTATTCACAAATGGAAGAAACACAAAATAACTGTCAATCTCCCTCGGTCTGGGGGCTCCATGTAAGATCTCACCTCATGGAGTTTCAATGATCATCAGGAATCAGCCCAGAACTACGCGGGAGAATCTTGTCATTGATCTCAAGGCAGCTGGGACCATCGTCACCAAGAAAACAATTGGTAACACACTACGCCGTGAAGGACTGAAATCCTGCAACGCCCACAAGGTCCCCCTGATCAAGAAATCACATGTTCAGAGCCGTCTGAAGTTTGCTAATGAACATCTGAATGATTCAGAGGAGAACTGGGTGACAGTGTTGTGGTCAGATGAGACCAAAATCGAGCTCTTTGGCATCAACTCACAGTGTTTGGAGGAGGAGGAATGCTGCCTATGACCCCAAGAACACCATCCCCACCGTCATACATGGAGGTGGAAACATTAGGCTTTGGGGGTGTTTTTCTGCTAAAGGGAAAGGACAACTTCACTGCATCAAAGGGACGTTGGATGGGCGGCCATGTACTGTCAAATCTTGGGTGAGAACCTCCTTCCCTCAGCCAGGGCATTGAAAATGGGTCGTGGATGGGTCTTCCAGCATGACAATGTCCCAAAACACACAGCCAGGGCAACAAAGGAGTGGCTCAAGAAGAAGCACATTAAGGTCATGGAGTGGCCTAGCCAGTCTCCAGACCTTAATCCCATAGAAAATATGTGAAGGGAGCTGAAGGTTCGAGTAACCAAACGTCAACCTCAAAACCCTAATGACTTGGAGAAGATCTGCAAAGAGGAGTGGGACAAAATCCCCCCTGAGATGTGTGCAAACCTGGTGCCAACTACAAGAAACGTCTGACCTCTGTGATTGCCAACAAGGGTTTTGCCACCAAGTACTAAGTCATGTGTTGCGAAGGGGGTCAAATATTTATTTCACTCATTAAAATGCAAATCAATTTATAACTCTTTTGAAATGCGTTTTTCTGGATATTTTTGTTGTTATTCTGTCTCTCACTGTTAAAATAAACCGACCATTAAACTTATAGACTGATCATTTCTTTGGGTGTGATGAAGCCACTAGTTGACTTGTGGACTGGGATTTATTGGGTACATTGGGTGTACTGGAGTCACTAGATGACACATGGGGGTTTATTTACTTTGCACTACAAGTGCACTTGGAAGTGCAGTCGCTTTAGATCTGAGGGGTAGATCTGAAATGAGGGGAAGCTCTGCTGATTTTATCATCCAATCATGTGCAAGCTAAAATGCTGTTTTTTATTTTCCTTGAAAGTCCCTCTCAGATCTACAGCGACTGCACTTCCAAGTGGATTTGCCTTTAGTAAATAACCCCCATGGACTAGACACGAACTAGGAGTACATTTGATGTCACTATGTGCTCTGGATTTACAAGTACCCAGGCAGGCATGTAGGACATAGGAGGCACAGGGATACAGGTAACTTCTGTAGCAGAAGGGTGCTTCTCAGAAGTGTTGCAACGCATTGTTTGAATTTAAACATACAGCAACGTTTCAGAGCCACCCAGGGCCCCTTTGTCAGACAATCACATGCCTGACAAAGGGGCCCAGCGTGGTTCTGAAACGTTGCTGTATGTTTATGTGACCACTAAAATAAAGCTTTGGACCCTTCTGAGGAATCCTTGGTGTGCTGATGACTATTCGTAATTTTGGACCCTTCCGAGGAATCCTTGGTGTGCTGATGACTATTCGTAATTTTGGACCCTTCTGAGGAATCCTTGGTGTGCTGATGACTATTCGTAATTTTGGACCCTTCTGAGGAATCCTTGGTGTGCTGATGACTATTCGTAATTTTGGACCCTTCCGAGGAATCCTTGGTGTGCTGATGACTATTCGTAATTTTGGACCCTTCCGAGAAATCCTTGGTGTGCTGATGACTATTCGTAATTTTGGACCCTTCCGAGGAATCCTTGGTGTGCTGATGACTATTCGTAATTTTGGACCCTTCCGAGGAATCCTTGGTGTGCTGATGACTATTCGTAATTTTGGACCCTTCCGAGGAATCCTTGGTGTGCTGATGACTATTCGTAATTTTGGACCCTTCCAAGGAATCCTTGGTGTGCTGATGACTATTCGTAATTTTGGACCCTTCCGAGGAATCCTTGGTGTGCTGATGACTATTCGTAATTTTGGACCCTTCCGAGGAATCCTTGGTGTGCTGATGACATATCTTCACTTTGATCTTCCACGGTTTCCAGCCTGTGGTCATTACAGCACCCAGCACTACTGAACAGCCGTTCCCCTGAATGTGTTCATGGGGAAAAATTGCGCTTGGCTTCACAAAAAAAGGTGGCACCAATCAGGAAAACTGTCTCCTGATTGGTTGCAGCGCCGGCGCTCCACGTTAGAGAGAAAATAGGGAAATAACTAAACCTAAACTGACCCCAGAGCATTAAAGTTCCCCTGTTAGGTCCCTAAACCCCAACCAAATGTTTACCTGAGCTTGGTACGGTTACATGACAACGCCTTTAGCCCTCCTAAACATCTCCTGGCTGAGCAGTTTCCAGGGAAGATGTGATTGGCCGGAATGGATTTTGCAGCCTTGGTCGTTTATTATTTTTCCTCTGTAATAAGCCTGCAATCAGGTGCCCCCTCCCCCTTCTGTTGGCCAACACATAAGTGATGCCCCTTGCCAGCTTTGCCCTGGCATAAACAACATGTGTGCTATGCAGTCTGTAATTCTATAATAAGCTGGGTGATGTGTGCCAGCCCATTTTGGACGGGCACTCAGCGGGAAGGGGCACCACAGGTGTGCACGCTGGACATTTGTCACATATGGCTCCCGCGTGTGCTGGTCTTTTGGCAGAACCATTTCCTCTTTCCATTAGCAGATGATTGAGCGAGCTTAGATACCAGGCCTGGTGCTGGACTGAAGAGCTGACACTCTACACAGCTTAGTTTGCTGATTTGGAATCAATTTAAGAACATCTCGGGGCCCTGTTTAATCTCTATAGGTTAGGGTTGTGGCGTCATTATGCAGTTTTAGGTAATGTTCATTATGGTGCTTATGCGTGATAACGCGCGTTATGTCACGTGCTATTGTCTGTTGCGGTAAGGCAGACTATTACCGCACCACAGCGGCCTGCGCTCTTTTTTTTTTGGACCGGTTACAACAGTTGTGTTGCTTTGGGGATTCAATTGGGTGCCATTTTTGTGGTTACCACCACAAAAAGTGCCTCAGCCAATAAAATCACGGCTTCTTAACGAGATATAGTTCATGATAAAATTCTGCATACATGGTACACATAGAGTTTCATGAATGAACTGCGGAGACCTACATAAAGTTCCGTCCGCAGAGTTGGACGCTTTCACCGGGTCACCGCGGTTAAAAAATGGTCTCTCCACATGTCTGAGTCAGTTGTGTGGCTCCATACAGCGAGCGCCAATTACTGTGCGGCCACAGCATATGTCGGAGACATAACTGGCAAATGAGTCAGCGGAGACTGTGTATAGTGAGCTCAGTGGAATGTGTGCTTTCCTTCTCTTCCGTATAATTTGACTCCACTATAGTGAAACATCGCAGAATCTTCCTAAAACAGAAGATGCCTGCAAGTCCTTCTCCATCACATATCCTACAGACAAGGGGCTTATTCCTCATTTTAGGATAGTGGGCGGAGCCATTGAGGTCATTCCTTTAATGCGTCACAGCCACCCGTAAATTCATAACTGCTGGGTTAAAACACAGTTACGGGTTAAATTGATTCAAACTACATACTACTGTTTCAGGCTTGTTGGCCATCATCAGTGTAGTGCATGCAAGCCATGGCTTTTATGGAGTAGGGCTTGAGGAGTAACGAGAAGGTATAACGAGACAGGAGATGATGAGGTGGTACTCCTTTCGAAGTTACATTCATCTGGAGTGTCCCCCCCACTACCAATCAGGAGACAATTCTGATTGGTGCTCAGGCAGTGCGTGGTTTGATGTTTGAGTAATGCCTTTTTATGGCCAAGCCGAGACCCCTGTCCTACCCGTGCTGCTGTCTGTTCTATGCCCCCTGTGTCTCAGCCCTCTCCAGGGCCATTGTACCACCTCTGTGCTTCCCCACTTACCTGTGTCCACAAGTACCTCTGCCTCTTTGTGTGCTCTAATGCTTCCCTGTCTCTGATACCTATGTGCTCCATTGTGTTTCCAATGTGCCCCGCTGTGTCTCCAGTGCTCCCCTGTGCTCTACCACGTCTCCATTGCTCCCTTGTGCCCTGCTGTGTCTCCATTGCTCCCCTGTGCTCTGCCGTCTCTCCAGTGCTCCCTTGTGCTCTGCCGTCTCTCCAGTGCTCCCTTGTGCTCTGCCGTGTCTCCAGTGCTCCCCTGTGCTCCGCCATGTCTTCGGTGCTCCCCTGTGCTCTGCCGTCTCTCCAGTGCTCCCCTGTGCTCTGCCGTGTCTCCTGTGCTCTGCCGTCTCTCCAGTGCTCCCCTGTGCTCTGCCATGTCTCCAGTGCTCCCTTGTGCTCTGCCGTGTCTCCGGTGCTCCCATGTGCTCTGCCGTGTCTCCAGTGCTCCCTTGTGCTCTGCCGTGTCTCCAGTGCTCCCCTGTGCTCTGCCGTGTCTCCAGTGCTTCCCTGTGCTCTGCCGTTTCTCCTGTGCTCGGCCATGTCTCCAGTGCTCCCCTGTGCTCTGCCATGTCTCCAGTGCTCCCCTGTGCTCTGCCATGTCTCCAGTGCTCTGCTATGTCTCCAGTGCTCCGCCGTGTCTCCTGTGCTCCCCTGTGCTCCGCCATGTCTTCGGTGCTCCCCTGTGCTCTGCCGTCTCTCCAGTGCTCCCCTGTGCTCTGCCGTGTCTCCTGTGCTCTGCCGTCTCTCCAGTGCTCCCCTGTGCTCTGCCGTGTCTCCAGTGCTCCCCTGTGCTCTGCCGTGTCTCCTGTGCTCGGCCATGTCTCCAGTGCTCCCCTGTGCTCGGCCATGTCTCCAGTGCTCCCCTGTGCTCTGCCATGTCTCCAGTGCTCCCCTGTGCTCTGCCATGTCTCCAGTGCTCTGCCATGTCTCCAGTGCTCCGCCGTGTCTCCTCTGCTCCCCTGTGCTCTGCCATGTCTTCGGTGCTCCCCTGTGCTCTGCCATGTCTCCAGTGCTCCCTTGTGCTCTGCCGTGTCTCCAGTGCTCCCCTGTGCTCTGCCGTGTCTCCAGTGCTCCCCTGTGCTCTGCCGTGTCTCCAGTGCTCCCCTGTGCTCTGCCGTGTCTCCTGTGCTCTGCCATGTCTCCAGTGCTCCCCTGTGCTCTGCCATGTCTCCAGTGCTCCCCTGTGCTCTGCCATGTCTCCAGTGCTCTGCCATGTCTCCAGTGCTCAGCCATGTCTCCTGTGCTCCGCCGTGTCACCAGTGCTCCCCTGTGCTCTGCCGTGTCCCCTGTGCTCTACCATGTCTTCGGTGCTCCCCTGTGCTTCGCCATGTCTTCGGTGCTCCCCTGTGCTCTGCCGTCTCTCCAGTGCTCCCCTGTGCTCTGCCGTGTCTCCTGTGCTCTGCCGTCTCTCCAGTGCTCCCCTGTGCTCTGCCATGTCTCCAATGCTCCCCTGTGCTCTGCCATGTCTCCAGTGCTCCCCTGTGCTCTGCCATGTCTCCAGTGCTCCGCCGTGTCTCCTGTGCTCCGCCGTGTCTCCAGTGCTCCCCTGTGCTCTGCCATGTCTCCAGTGCTCTGCCATGTCTCCAGTGCTCCCCTGTGCTCTGCCATGTCTCCAGTGCTCCCCTGTGCTCTGCCATGTCTCCAGTGCCCCCCTGTACTCCGCCTTGTCTCCAGTGCTTCTCTGTGCTCCGCCTTGTCTCCAGTGCTTCTCTGTGCTCCGCCATGTCTGCAGTGCTCCCCTGTGCTCCGCTGTGTCTCCAGTGCTCCCCTGTGCTCCGCTGTGTCTCCAGTGCTTCTCTGTGCTCCGCCTTGTCTCCAGTGCTTCTCTGTGCTCCGCCTTGTCTCCTGTGCACCCCTGTGCTCTACCATGTCTCCAATGTACCCCTGTGCTCAACTTTGTCACCAGTGCACCCCTATGCTCCACTGTGTGCTCCTATGCTCCACCATATCTACTGTGTGTCCCTGTGATCCACTGTGTCTCTAGTAAACCTATGTGCTGCACTGTGTCTCTTGTGCTCCACTGTGTCTTGTGCTCCACTGTCTCTTGTGCTCCACCGTGTCTCTAGTACACCCCTGTGCTCTACTGTGTCTCCTGTACGCCTCTGTGCTCCACTGTGCCCCCTGTGCACCTCTGTGCTCCACTTTGTCTCCTGGGCACCCCTATGCTCCTCCATGTCTCCAGTGCATCCCTGTGCTCCACCGCATCTTCAGTTCATTCCTGTGCTCCACCGTGTCTCCAGTGCACCCCTGTGCTCCACTGTGTCTCCTGTACCCCTCTGTGCTTCACTGTGTCTCCTGTACCCCTCTGTGCACCACTGTGTTTCCTGTACACCTCTGTGCACCACTGTGTTTCCTGTACACCTCTGTGCACCACTGTGTCTCCTGTACACCCCTGTGCTCCACTGTGTCTCCTGTACCCCTCTGTGCTCCACTGTGTCTCCTGTGCTCCACTGTGTCTCCTGTACACCTCTGTGCACCACTGTGTCTCCTGTACACCCCTGTGCTCCACTGTGTCTCCTGTACCCCTCTGTGCACCACTGTGTCTCCTGTACACCTCTGTGCTCCACTGTGTCTCCTGTACCCCTCTGAGCACCACTGTGTCTCCTGTACCCCTCTGTGCACCACTGTGTCTCCTGTACACCTCTGTGCTCCACTGTGTCTCCTGTACCCCTCTGTGCACCACTGTGTGTCCTGTACCCCTCTGTGCTCCACTGTGTCACCTGTACCCCTCTGAGCACCACTGTGTCTCCTGTACACCTCTGTGCACCACTGTGTCTCCTGTACACCCCTGTGCTCCACTGTGTCTCCTGTACCCCTCTGTGCTCCACTGTGTCTCCTGTACCCCTCTGTGCTCCACTGTGTCTCCTGTACACCTCTGTGCACCACTGTGTCTCCTGTACACCCCTGTGCTCCACTGTGTCTCCTGTACCCCTCTGTGCTCCACTGTGTCTCCTGTACCCCTCTGTGCTCCACTGTGTCTCCTGTACACCTCTGTGCACCACTGTGTCTCCTGTACACCCCTGTGCACCACTGTGTCTCCTGTACACCTCTGTGCACCACTGTGTCTCCTGTACACCCCTGTGCTCCACTGTGTCTCCTGTACACCTCTGCGCTACACTTTGTCTCCTGTGCACCCTTATGCTCTGCCATGTCTCCTGTGCATCCCTGTGCTCTACCGTGTCTCTAGTGCACCCCTGTGCTCTACTGTTTATCCTGTGCACCTCTGTGCTTCACCATGTCTCTAGTGCACCCTTGTGCTCCACTTTGTCTCCTGTGCAACTCAGTGCTCCACTATGTTTCTAGTACACAACTGTGCTCCAGTATTTCTCCTGTGCACTCCTATGCTCCACCATGTCTCCAGTGCGCATCTGTGGCTCCAAGTGCACCTTGCATAACCCTGTGCTTCCTGTGCACTTCTGTGCACCCACACAGCCTCAAGTACACCCCTGTAAACACTGGACATTCTATTCCTCAGTGGATTCTGACCCCTGCCCCGGCAACAGAAACGAGCAAGCCTCCAATGACCCAGTGTGATGCACAGTAGAGCCTTCTTAAAACAAATAAAAAAATATCTACCGTAAATAACTATATATCTATATATATATATATATATATATATATATATATATTTATGGTCGGAGCCCTCTGTCCGAAGAGATATGGATCACATAAACACGTCACAAGACTAACAACACAAATAAGACCTGAAGTGTGGCCTGGCCTTTTGTACGGTATGCCAAAGAAAGGGGCCATACCTGAATAGAAGTGATAGATAATTCTGCTGAGAATTGTTGTAGAGGAGTGCCCTAGAAAAGGGAGATATGGGTGGGTGGGTACCGCGCACTACAGCCGACGCTGACCCTCGTGGATGGTCTGTATAAGTACCCCTCGAACTCCTCCCATAATTTCAGGCTAGCATACCAGCCTTCCTATTTATGGTCGGAGCCCTCTGTCCGAAGAGATATGGATCACATAAACACGTCACAAGACTAACAACACAAATAAGACCTGAAGTGTGGCCTGGCCTTTTGTACGGTATGCCAAAGAAGGGGGCCAAAAAGTCACACAAGGTTAGGAAGGAATTGATCTATTATGTCAGGTAAACCATTATAGAGCGAGACTGTTAAAGGCTCGTGATATTTCTGACTGAGGATCGGGGACGTGTCGGGCGAAACACAAGGATTTCCACCTGCCTATCTTCCTTATTGCGTGGTCAGGAACTCTGTTTCGTGATGTTGCTGGGGCTGCTCTAATGCGAAAGCGAGTCCTGAGTAACATCCTGGGTCAAGGCCCGAGATGCTCAGGAGTGTTCTGACGTGGCTGACGAACTGGTTCCCGCTTAGGGGTTCAGTTGGGAAAGGTAGTAGAGGGCTGTCCTCAGATGGCTCGGACAGCAGAGTTTACCAATTACCGTAGAACGGCCATAGCGTTGTGTGTCTGGAAAGGTTTAATGTCTACTCCGGGACCGGGTTGTATCATTTCCGACACCGTCGGGTGTAGGATGAAATGACTTCGGTGGCAAGTCGGGTGGTGCCCGAGTAGTACTCGGCATTTAGGGCTGGTGATAGTAATTCGCCGGCCGTAAAATCGTAAAAGGCTAGGTAAGTGGCTGCTTGAACTACCAGGCTGGGCCATAGACCGAAGGGAGAACGTGAAAGGATAGCAGACATGTCCCGGAGTATGGCGCTGGTCACTGGTAAGCGTTTGGTACTAGAGTGTGGTTGCCGCCACCTGTAGTGTGTTGGCAGATCAGGATGCATTGACGAGGGAGGTAGCACCATGGAGGTGCTATCCGATTCCAGAGTTGGTTGCGACTAATGTGGGACGCCGGACATGGTCGAGTCGGCTCCGGCTTCTGTGAGAGGATGTGGCATGGTCAAGCGGGATAGCGCGTCGGCCGAGGTGTTGCATTGACCGGGGATGTGGACACTGAGGCTACTGAGCTGATGATGTAGGGAAAGTAGCAACAGCCTGCGTGGGAAGGACATGACGGACAACGATTTATTGACCTGCCTTTGTTAACGACTGTGACTGTAGCCTGGTTGTCTGTGGCGAACGTGGCGGTCTGTCCTGCCCGGGGCTGCCCCGTACTTGAGTTGCTGCGACTATGGGGTAGATCTCAAATAGAGAGGAGGACTGACTAAAAGCGGAATTGTGAGCATCTCTGATGGATCGGATCTCCTGAAACCAATGATGGCCAAAAGTTGCAGCGAAGCTTGCGGAAGCTGCTACGTCCGTGATTATCTGAGGTGACGAGGAAAATGCTGATGGGATAAACAAGGGTCTACCTATCCGGTCTCAAGGAATTGGTCCCCCATGGCCAGATCCTGCTACGGAGGCTGCGTCTAGCTTAACGACTTGGTCAGGGTCTTGTGCCTGGGAGAGGAACACTAAGAAGCGTGCGATAAAGGATCGCCCTTGAGAGACGATCCTCATCGTGGTTTGAGCATGCCCAGTAGGGATTGTAGCTGTGGGTTAGTGCACCCTTGCGTGTCGGTGGACGTATGGATGACTGTCCTGATGCGGGTCAATCCACCGAGAGGTGGGCTGGCCCGCATGGCGCGTTTGTCTAGAATGATTACCAGGAAGGAGATGAACTGTGCCGGTCTTTCTACTTTCTTCACGGTTGTGGGCACATCGAGGTTTTAAAGACCTCTCTTGGACTCCTTAGATCTCACAAGAATCCTAAACCATCGGGAGAACTCCTGTGAGGGTATGCTGGAGTTTGACTGGGTAGTTTTGGAATGAGTCAGGCAGTGTAACGAGTCCGGTGTGGAACCCTGTAGTGTCCCCTGTACTAGAAAGGCTGCTAGAGAGGAAGTTGGATGTGAGGAGAGAAAGTCGAGCCGCCCAAAGTGCATGTGGCCTGGTCCAGCTGGACTCTGCTGCTTGGCGCCGCAGGTATTTCTAGGGAGAGCCTTCTGGCACAGGAGGCGGATGTGCAGAAGTTTGCGGTGGGGTAAAAGCAACCCTTGAAATTAAGTTGCTGGAGATGGCTGCGCCCCCCGGTGCTCAAATTGGACATCCTAGTCTGACTGGGAGGACTGGTTACATCTCTAAGGCTTTCAGAGGCTACCACGAACTTGTCGCTTTCGAGTTTGCGAGCGAGCCTGGGGTCCTTGGCCATTAGGATGACTGAGACGTCCCCCTAGGCACGCGGCTTGTTCCCTGTTATGACCTGTGCCGAAGATGCGTGGGGACGCTAGGTTCGCGTCCTATCGCTTAGGATGTCCTTCCTGATGCCCGCTGGGACCAGGTGCGAAGAAAAAGGGGTGCAAGCGTCGGGCGTACCTACAGTGGGGGGTTCGGTAACGACGGTGGAGACTGGGGCTGATAGGGGCGCGGCTGACCGTGTTTCCAGGGCCCCTACTCTAGCCTGGACGTCGGTGACTGCGGTTGCCAGTGTGGTCACCAAGGCGTGTAGCTGAGTAATGCCGAGGATATCGACTGCAGCGGAATTTGTCTGGTAGAGTTGCCGCTGGTTATGGAACAGCAGCCTAACAGCTTGGTTTCCCTGGCCGTGGCCGGGTAGGGGATGCCCCTACGGCGTAGTTCGGCTGTAAGCCTGGGGATGGTCCAGCCCTGAGGAACTGTGTGGAGTCGTCCGCTGAACCCGAACGTGGTGACGATGGGACGAAGGTAAAGTCATCGCAGTCGGTCTGCGACATGTTGGGGGTTGGAGAAAAAACGAGAAAGAAAAGGGGGGGGGGAATGTATGTTTATAGAGTGAGATGCCAGGTATGGAGGGGATAGAGGAGGTACGAAAGTGGGTAGGGAGAAGGAAGGGAGGATGGACAGAATAAGGAATGACAGGCGCAGAGGATAGCCAAGTTTTGCGTACGAGCGCTTGTTGAGTGTAATTTAGAAAACTCAAAAGAGTGCGTGGCAACCGAGGTGAGCCAGGAGGTGACTGGCTAGGTAACCGATAGCTTGGGTGCCGTCTGTGCTTGGCACAGACTGATGAACCAGAGCCCCCAGGGCGTACTGGGGCGGGTAGCTGGAGTCTGGTATGCTAAGTAGGAATGTTTCGATCTGTAGTTCAATGACATGTGGTCGGTCTGCCAACTCCTGCACTGCCAGCAAGGTGGATGTTGGTGACCTTGTCTGCGTAGTGAAGGATCTCGGATCGGCTTCGAAAACAGAGTGTCATGCGTAGAAGTATGTGGCAGTTGCTAGCGCCTGGTGAGCGGTCGAATTGTGTATGTGAAGGCAAATATGTCGTGAAAGAGTGCGGAGAGAAAGCAAGGAGGGGCCTTGCGTTTACGCACCTGACTTGAGCCCTGTCTTGGTTGAGGTCGAGACACGGGTCGACCGGGACCTGTGAGGAGGGTGACATGGAGATATATATTCCCCTTTTTTTATTTTATTTTTTTTATTTTATTTTTTTATTATTATTTATTTATTTATTTTTTTATATATTTTTTTTTTTTTATTATATATATATATATATATATTTTTATTTTTTTTTATTTATTTATTTATTTATTTATTTTCTTATTATTATTATATATATTTTTTTTTTTATTTTTTTATTTTTTTATTTTTTTTTATTGTTTTATTATATATATATATATATATATATATATATATATATATATATATATTTTTTTTTTTTTAATTTATTTATTTATTTTCTTTTTTTTTATTATTATTATATATATATATATATATATATATATATATATATATATATATATATATATATTTTTATTGTTTTTTGTAGGCCTGAAGAGTTGTGGGAGCGGTAGGTAGCTCCGGGTGAAGAAGTGTGTAAGACCCCCTGCCCCCCTTTCTTTTTTTTTTTTATTTTTATCGTGAGATATCGTCCGACCTGGATTACAGGGTGGATGGGATGGAAACTCAATCTAAACTGACGTGTGTGGTGGAAAGGGATAGAGAAATCGGTGAGTAGCCGTTTGACTACTGGAGGAGGTGAGTGGCTGGTGTGCAACCGCTCGTCGAACGCTCGCAGCGCTTGCGAGGAACAAATGCCTTAAGGAGACGAAAGAAGAAGAGTTTGTGACTTTCGAGTGTGTGGGGATGGCCGTTTCGTGATGAAACGGGAGTGGTAAGTAATGCGTGTGTATAGCAGCTTGGGGTTCGAATCATTGTGGCCGATGCTACGGCTGGATTCGTAACGTTCTGAGACGTTCGACGTTGTATCGGAGGTATGGGTCGGAGCTGCTTAGAGCCGGTATGCGACTGCGAACGAATTGGTTGTTTCAGCCGAGGATCCGAAACTTGGAGCCGATGCTACGACTGGATTCGGGTCGGCTAAAGAAGTTTACTGCTGAAGATCGGAGCGGTATGCGCCGGTGGTTTGACTGTGACTCGACCGCCAGAACGGCCATGTTAGCGGAGGATCCGAACCTTTGAGCCGATGCTACGACTGGGTTCAGATCGGATAGGAGGGTCAGTTGCTAGAGATCCGAGTCGATTGAGCCGGTGAAGCGACTGGACTCGGAACGCTTGGGAATGCCATTGGTTCGAAAGTTTGAGCCTATGCTACGACTGAATTCGGATGGTTTAGCGGTTCGATGTTTGTAGGTCCGAGCCGATGAGCCGGTGGTGCGAGTGTGCTCGGAACCAACGTGGATGCCAGAGATCCGAATCTCTAAGCCGATGCTGTGCCTGTATACGGGCTAATAACGGGTGCAAGGCGGGGATTTGAATTTCCCGGGTCCGAATCGTAGCGCCGGAGATACGGCTGGATTCGGACGGGTGTTCGTTGTTTTGAAGTTGAAGGGGCTTGTGATTGTCGAGGGTCCGGCCTGTAGTGCCGATTGTTAGCGACAAGAGCCGGCCCAGACTGTTTGGTGTATGGTGTGAGTAGGAGGTGTGGGGCATCAGTAAGGTGAAGGGAGAGTATCGTAGGAGGTGTAGGGCATCAGTGACTAGGGATAAGGAAGTGCAGTGTGGGATACCAGTCCGACGACTGGGTATCGGATGTGCGACTGAGGCGAGAGCCTTGCGAGCTGTGAGTAATTCGTACAACAGCTCTGAGAGCCGTAGTGTCTGGACGGACCGTTACCGGTAGCAACGTGGGTGTGACAGGGTACGAAAGACAACTAGACTAGTCGATAAACATACGATGCAGACGGAAAACACGGGGTTATGAACCGTGTGATTTTGAAAAAGAAGAAACGTGTACCGGCGCTACGATTCGTACGAACGGTAACGGCCGGTCCTACCTGCGACCGCGAGCGGGGATACGATCAACTGCGAGCGAAGCTGGAAGGTACGAAAGCAACTACACGGACGTTGCGAGTCGTAAGGCGTCGGCTGATGACGACGAGTACCGCGCACTACAGCCGACGCTGACCCTCGTGGATGGTCTGTATAAGTACCCCTCGAACTCCTCCCATAATTTCAGGCTAGCATACCAGCCTTCCTATATATATATAATATACTGTATATATATTTTTTTTTTTCGAAAAAGAAATATTTTCACATCCCAAAACCGTTACAGATCCCCACACCCCTTATTTTAGGATAGTGGGCGGAGCCATGCGTCAGTTCAGTTTATAAACATTTTGAATAAAAAATTCAGGAGCCCGGGCTTTTGTAGTTTATATTATTTTATCACAAAAGACAGAAGACTCAAGTTACATGTACAAAATGCAGAATTTCTGCATGAAATGTGCTTGTCTCTGTACAGAGCGCCTCTCGGAGGTAGTATGGCACCGCAGATGGCGCACAATGTTTGGTATGCTAGGGGACATCTTGTATGAGGACTGGACGGAGTCCCTGACATATTGGTGCTGCCGAGTACAGTTGGATCAGCTTTGTTTATTTGGACCCCGGCAGGTTCGCTGGGTGAGAAGGAACAGATGGGCAATTTAGTCATTTGGACGGATTTGGTGAAAGAGCTGCAAAGCTGAGCACTTTCTTGCCAGTTGCTCGGGTGCCACATGTGTCTTTAAAGACGGTCCCAGCTGCCTCTTTGCGTGTGCTCAGTTCTCTGTCTGAAAATCTGCCGTATTATAGATTTTCAAATAGGCATGACGCCTTACGTCAGCCTCCTACTTACCCCCTTCCTTTGTACTTTCTTTGTACTTTTCTGCATTTTGTAGTAATACAACCTGGAATTAAATTTAGACTTTGAAAATTACTGACAGGTCCACTTTAATGTGGCTCACAGTCACTGAATGTGACTTATAGGGGTGAATTTACCAAAGGCAAATAGATTGTGCACTTCTTTTCCCCAGAGCTTAGTGAACGTGGCAGAGCTTCACTTTGTAAAGAATACCCAATCAGGTGCAAGGAAAAAAAAAACAGGATTTTTACTTGCACATGATTGGATGATGGAAATCGGTAGAGCTTTACCACAGTCATTCACTAAGCACTGGGGCAAATAAGTGCAACTGCACTTCCATAGTCCACAGTCTATTTGCCTTTAGTAACTTCCCCCCATAATCTGCAGATGTTGGGGACCTCCAATGGAGCTCATACTTATCCAGGAGTCAGCTATCAAGAACCACAAGTCCCATTCATATCTGCTGGCTGGCATGACATGCTGGGACTTGTAGTTCAACATCAGCAGTGAACATTACAATTATTCCACAGTGATTTTGTTCCATGATAAATGTAATGGTAACATATAAAGTTTGTACACAGCGGATACTGATCTGTGGGGATTTCCAGGTTGAGAGCGTGCCATGCCTAGTGGAAAACTTGGGCACAAAAGTGTCAGCCCCTCCTGAGACGGAAATGATATTCTAATAAGTGAGATTTTAAAGGAAATCTGTGACCAGAAAAAGATTGTCATACTGTCCTAGCAGTAAGAGCCGGTGTGCCTAAATTCCATTTGCTGTTCTTTTCCTATCGTGCCTTGAGAAACATACAGGATGCACAGGCTACCTGTTCAGGATTTTGCTTTATTATTCAGCCATTATTGCTGTACTCTACCCATCCTCCCCACTCCTTTTATCTGGTGATCCTGGAACATACGGTACCTGCAGTGATCCTAGAACACACTCGCTGTTGATCCTGGAACACACCCGCTGTTGATCCTGGAACACACCCGCTTGTGATCCTGGAACACACCCGCTTGTGATCCTGGAACACACCCGCTGTTGATCCTGGAACACACCCGCTGTTGATCCTGGAACACACCCGCTGGTGATCCTGGAACACACCCGCTTGTGATCCTGGAACACACCCGCTTGTGATCCTTGAACACACCCGCTTGTGATCCTGGAACACACCCGCTGTTGATGCTGGAACGTATCCGCTGGTGATCCTTGAACACACCCGCTGGTGATCCTTGAACACACCCGCTGGTGATCCTTGAACACACCCGCTGGTGATCCTGGAACACACCCGCTGTTGATGCTGGAATGTATCCGCTGGTGATCCTTGAACACACCCGCTGGTGATCCTTGAACACACCCGCTGGTGATCCTTGAACACACCCGCTGGTGATCCTTGAACACACTCGCTGGTGATCCTTGAACACACTCGCTGGTGATCCTTGAACACACCCGCTGGTGATCCTTGAACACACCCACTGGTGATCCTTGAACACACCCGCTGGTGATCCTTGAACACACCCGCTGGTGATCCTTGAACACACCCGCTGGTGATCCTTGAACACACCCGCTGGTGATCCTGGAACATACACGCTGGTGATCCTGAAACATACAAGCTGGTGATCCTTGAACACATCCACTGGTGATCCTTGAACACACCTGCTGGTGAGACTCCCCATTCTGCTTTTTTCACATAAAATTTCTGATGTAAAAAAAAAAAAAACTGTTCCCGCCCAGCATATAGGTAAATTCACCGTTCTGGGTGGACGTCATATGATGTCCTCCTAGAACGCGCCTCGCACATGCCCCACGGGCCACGCTGTGGCATGATCTGTCACTGACTGATCAGTGTTCTGGCGGCTGCCGGTACCATGTGATTGCTGTGGCCAATCACAGCAGATCATTTGACAGTTGTACACAATAGATGGCTTTCATTCATGCCATCCATTGTGTACTATTGTGTTAATCTCTGTGATTGGTCACAGTGATAACATGGTACAGACAGGGCCAATCACAGCCCATCTGTACCATGTTACTTGCTGTGGCCATTTACAGCTAACCACAATAGTAAACATAGAATTAATCGATTTCATTCAGTAAAAATGATTGCTTATACCAGTGAAGTTCATAATGTGTAAAAAAAACAATCCTGATCACTTCTCCAGAGTGGTACAGTTTACTATGATAACATTGTACCGCTCTGGTTGAATTAAAAAAAAAACGTAAAAAAAAAGAAAACAAATAATAAAAAAGAAAATTAAAGAATTAAAAAAAAATGATTACAAAATTTACATACTGCCACCAGTCAGTGTGGACCCTGATCACCGCCACACCAGTTATATGATGACCTACTGCACTGGTAACAGTATGTCAAAAAAAAAAATGAAAATTTTTTGTTTTGGAATTCTTAATTTTCCTAAAAATTGTGACAAAAAATTACACCCTCAAAAAACTTGCCACTACTTTCCAAAAAGGGGTCATTTGGGGTGCATTTGTACTGTCCTGGCATTTTTAGGCCTCAAGAAATGAGATCGTCAGCACATCAGGATTGATCGATTTTCAGGTATATATCATAATAATCACTGATTTGGGTTCACCATAGAAATGTAGCAGAATACATTGTGGCCTAAATCTCTGAAGAAAGGTTATTTATTTGCAAAATTTTATAACAGAAACAAAGAAAAACATTATTTTTTTCAACATTTTCGATTTTTTTTCATTTATTTACCAACAATTAAAAAACCCAGTGGTGAATAACCACTTCAGCCCCCGAAGAATTTACCTCCTGCCGGACCAGTTCGGCACTGCGTCACTTTAACTGACAATTGCGCGGTCGTGCGACATTGCACCCAAACAAAATTGACGTCTTTTTTTTCCCCCTTTTTTTTTGGTGGTATTTGATCACCTCTGCGGTTTTTATTTTTTGCGCTATAAACAAAAAGAGAGCGACAATTTTGAAAAAAAAGCAATATTTTGAACTTTTTGCTATAATAAATATCCCCCAAAAAATATATAAATTTTTTTTTTTCCTCAGTTTAGGCCGATACGTATTCTTCTGCATATTTTTGGTAAAAGAAATCGCAATAGGCGTATATTGTTTGGTTTGCGCAAAAGTTATAGTGTCTACAAAATAGGGGATAGACTTATGGCATTTTTTTTTTTTTTTACTGGTAATGGCGCGTTCTGCGATTTTTATCGGGACTGCGACATTATGGCGGACACATCGGACACTTTTGACACTATTTTTGGACCATTGTCATTTTTACAGCGATCAGTGCTATAAAAATGCACTGATTACTGTGGAAATGACACTGGCAGGGAAGGGGTTAAACAATAGGGGGCGAGGAAGGGGTTAAGTGTGTCCTAGGGAGTGATTCTAACTGTGGGGGGGGCTGGGCTACGAGTGACACAACACTGATCACTGCTCCTGATGACAGGGAGCAGTAGATCCCTGTTGTGTCACTAGGCAAAACAGGGAAATGCTTTGTGTACATAGGCATCTCCCTGTTCTGCCTCTCCATGTCACGATCGCGGGCCGCTGGCGAACATCGAGTTTGTGGGGCCCGTTCGCACATTCGCGCGCACGCCAGCTACACGGAAACTAAAGGGGACGTACCTGTACGCCCATTTGCCGACCGCTGCCATTGTGCGGGCGTATATCGGCAGGCGGCGGTCGACAAGTGGTTAAATACCACCTAAATAAAATCTCTATTTGTGAAAAAAAAAGACAAAGAAGTCATATGGGTACAGTGTAGCATGACAGCTGAAAATTGGCCTGGGCATTAAGGGGGCGAAAGTGCCCAGTATTGAAGTGGTTAAGGGGATAATTAAACTTTCAAGTTCAATCACCTAAATACAATCCAGGTGCATCAAAACAAAGGGTGTGCAAAGTCTTTCAGTTTATTTTCTTTATAAAGCAGCCACAGCCTGAGTAGAAAAACCCATCCACTGTCAGCTTGCTGCAGGAAAGGATCCTTGCTCTCTGTGTGAAAAGAGTGGTTTCTCTGCAGAGGTCTGACATGCCGCCTGCTCAGTCAGACCTACAGCTCTACAATCAGCAAAGCTCACAACCCTACTTATTGGAGAGCTCCAGACAGGGGGTGCGTCGGACTTCTGCAGGGAGACCACTGCTTCCACATAGAGTGCAAGGGTCTATTTCTGTAGCATACTGGCAGAGGACAGGCTTTTCTATTTAGGCTGTGCCATATTTACTGCACAAAACCAACTGTGTGCCTTTGCAGACTTTTTATTTTGATGCTCCCGGAATGTATTAAGCTGATTTACCTTAAAGTTTAATTGGCTTATAAAATGTTTCTTATTGCCACTAATCCAGTTCAATCCTGCTATCAAAAGTTTAAATGTCATGGCTGATGCAGGAAGCACAGTGAATGGATGTCATGCAGCAAGGACTTCAGGAAGTGCTATCGACCTCCCCCCCCCATCCCAAAGGTGTTCTATCAGGTTGAGGTCAGGACTCTGTGCAGGCTAGTCAAGTTCCTCCACCCCAAACTCACTCATCCATGTCTTTATGGACCTTGCTTTGTGCTCTGGTCCAAATCATTTGGTGGAGGGGGGATTATGGCGGGGGGTTGTTTTTTAGGGGTTGGGTTGGCCCCTTAGTTCCAGTGAAGGGAACTCTTAAGGCGTCAGAATACCAAGACATTTTGGACAAGTTCATGCTCCCAACATTTTGGGAACAGTTTGGGGATGGCCCCTTCCTGTTCCAACATGACTGCGCACCAGTGCACAAAGTAAGGTCAATGGGTTTGGTTTCACTGCTATTCAGGCTGGATCATAGGCGTGTGCCAGGTGTGCCTGGGCACAGCCTAATCACCCTGTGCTCCAGAGCCAATGATGAGCCAGTATAGTCTGCCCTCCTGTACCAGGCCCATGTCCTAGTAATTCAAAAAGGGGGGCCCAGACACCTGGTGAGCAGGAGGACCGCTGTTTTACTTTATTGCAGATACCGATCCTCTTGTTCCTCCCCCTGCAGCGCTCATGGCTTCTCCTCCTCTCCCTCCCTCCGGGATCAGCTCTAGTATCTGCGCCTCCATCCTGTCCTCAGTCTTTTTCTCAGTCTTAAATGTTGATCATCAGGGGTCTGTGAAGAACCCTGAGACTTCACCAAAGCCCCCCAGAAGGGCAGTTAAAAATGTAAAAAAAAAAAAAAAAAAAAACCTTTCAAAAATAAATATATATATATTTTTTTTCTCCAAAATAAAGCACTCATTCACATGTGCTCTGCACTCTGAAATGTCTGCCATGGCTGTGAAGCATAGCGGCGTGGCCGTGACGTGTATACGCCTTGAGCCTCTGTTGCTCTGTGTTTTAGCTTTGGGGTGCACACCCTAATGCACACCTATGGGCTGGATTTAATGACAGGTGTTTTTTTTATCTTGGACATGATGTAAGTTTTCTATCTTTTAAATAAATTTCACTGCTACAGTTTTACACTATGTGGAGGATTTTTGTATTTTTAATTTTTTTGGTCCAATGGAATACACGATATGTGAAAGTGAGAAGTGACCCTATCGTGAGACCCTCAGAATTGCCCTCCAAGCACCACACTTCTGATTCATACAAGCATGGCTACGGTATCTGAGTCCACGTGTTCCGGTAAGTGCCGCATCTCCTTTGGTGGTGGTTGGCCTCACATTGGTGTAAGATATATGAACTGTTATTGCCGTTATTCACAACCATCGCGATTGCACTGGGATCTTCTTTCCTTTTCCTGTTTTTGAATTCTGCTTTTCGATTTATGAACTGGACTTTTCACAATTTTTATATTTTTTTGTATTTTGCACAATGCACTTTATTGTCTATGTTGATATATATACATATGATGCAATAGCGTTTACACTTTATGGTTATTATAGCGCTGCACTAGGGGACGGCCCCTTCCTGTTCCAACATGACTGCGCACCAGTGCACAAAGCAAGGTCCATAAAGACATGGATGAGCGAGTTTGGGGTGGAGGAATTTGACTGGCCTGCGCAGAGTCCTGACCTCAACCCGATAGAACACCTTTGGGATGAATTAGAGAAGAGACTGCGAGCCAGGCCTTCTCGTCCAACATCAGTGCTTGACCTCACAAATGCGCTTCTGGAAGAATGGTTAAACATTCCCATAGACACTCCTAAACCTTGTGGACGGCCTTCCCAGAATAGTTGAAGCTGTTATATCTGCAAAGGGTGGGCCAACTCAATATTACACCCTACGGACAAAGACTGGGATTCCATTAAAGTTTAGGTGCGTGTAAAGGCAGGCGTCCCAATACTTTTGGTAATATAGTGTAGCTCTGACATATACTGCAGTGCTGTACAGAGAACACTGATCTCGTCACATCAGTCTCTGCACCACAGGAGCTTACACTCTATGTTTTTATTAGGTTGTATGTTGTAAGGTTTTTTAATAAAGAAAAGTTTACACTCTAATGTTTCCTTACAGTAACACACTATTATTATTATACATTTATATAGCTCTGACATATTCCATAGTGCTGTACAGAGAACACTGAGCCAGTCACAGCAGTCTCTGAACCAGAGGAGCTTACACTCTAATGTCCCTATTGAAGGTATACACACACGGGCCAATTTTGGGTGGAGTGTATAGGACCATGCAGTATATTTTTGGATTGTGAGAGGATTCCGGACGCCTGGAAGGGACACATGGGGGGGGGGGGGGTATATACGGCCTTATGTGCCCTGCTGGGATCTGAGCCCGGTGCTTTCCATTTCCTTGCTTGTTTCCCATTGCAGTGGTTGCACCTTTCTCCTAGCTGTCATGCTCCAGTCATAATAATTCAGCCCTCCTTCCTGTACAGGTGGAGCTCCGCAGATTCTGCTTTCTCTGGAATTCCCGAGCTCGTGATTCTGTCTTGTAAAGATTTCCACTGGGACCTAATTACTGAGTGCTGCGTCTGCCCAGATGCCTCCCCCGCCCCCCTGATACCAGCCCGTCATTAGGAATGGCACCTCTCCAGATGCCCAACTTATCCTGCAGCCTGCGGCGTCCCTGAGGACGGCCCACGGGAGTTTTCATTTTGGTAACAGCAGGTGGGGGAAGTTTAAAGGGACCCCCTCGACTGCGGGCGGTCACGTGACCTTTCATCAGTGTCCCCATTTCAGTCTCAGGCTGGCCATTTCCTCTGAGATAGGAGTGAGATATGAGCACAGAATGAGTAAGAACGAGTGTTTGAAGTGCAGGAGCGACATTGCAAGGATCTTCCAGCATTAGGGACATTTTCTGCACGATTGACATGAGATCGGTCGTTTCCGGCAGATGTCCGGCCATGCTGGGACTTGTAGTTCCACACCAGCTGCAGCCACAAAAGTTGTAAAGGAATATCTTAACCCTTGAAGGTCTTTTAAAAGTATATCTTCTTATTCAAAAGCTTTGGATGCAGTGGGGAAGGGTTAGAACCCCTGTAAGATTTGCACTGCTGTTTGTGTCCCAGCTGAAGTAAGTCACCATTGGTATTTGTCTGGAGAGTATCTGACAATTGAAAAATTAACAGTTGTCACTGGAACAGGAGATGAGGGGATATCTTCCAATGGGGACACCTGTCCCTAATGACAGCTCACTTTGGAGAGATTTCCTCTCACTTCCTGTTGTGTCTCTGGGATTGATAGTGAAGGCAAATCTCCCTGATGGAACACTGGCACATCTTTTCCTATCCATATCCAATATCAAGAATACTTAAAGCAGGGGCAGGCACAGACACAGCACGATTAGGAACACCCAGTGGCCTTAGAGCAGGGGTGGGCACAGACCCAGCGCTCCTCCTACTAACACCCAATGATCTTAGAGCAGGGCAGGCACAGATACAGCACACCTCCTATTTGTATTCAGTGATCTTAGAGGGGGGGGCAAAGACATAGCACTCCTCCCACTAACACCCAATTATCTTAGAGCAGAGGTGGGCACAGATACAGCACACCTCCCATTTGCTGAATATTAAGTCATCTTAGAGCAGAGGTGGGCACAGATACAGCACACCTCCCATTTACTGAATATTAAGTCATCTTAGAGCAGGGGTGGGCACAGATACAGCAATCCTTCCATTTTCACCCAATGATCTTAGAGCAGAGGTGGGCACAGACACAACACTCCTCCTACTTCCAACATCCAAGGATTTCAGAGGAGGGCGAGCATATCTCCCACTTACAGCAAGGCACAAATACAACACACCTCCCACCTAATGATCGTAAAGCAGGGGTCGGCACAGACACAACACACCTCCTACTACCACCCAGTGATCTTAGAGCAGGGGTGGGCACAGACACAGCACTCCTCTTACTTATATTCAGTAATCTTAAGCAGGGGTGGGCACAGATACAGCACTCCTCCCACTAACACTCAGTGATGTTAGAGCAGGGGTGGGCCCAGGCCAATTCTGACACTTCGCTCCTACATGTATAAATCATATTTTTGTTGCTGGAAAATTACATAGAACCCCAAACACTATATATATATGTTTTTTTAGCAGAGACCCTAGAGAATACAATGGCGGTCATTGCGATTTTTTATCTTGCACGGTATTTGCGCAGCAATTTTTCAAACATGCTATAAAAAATAAACAGTAAAGTTAGCTAATTTTTTTTGCATAATGTGAAAGATGAAATTACACCGAGTAAATAGATACCTAACATGTCTCGCTTCAAAATTGCACACGCTCGTGGAATGGCACCAAACTTCGGTACTTAAAAATCCCCATAGGCGACGCTTTAATTTTTATTTTTATTTTTTTACTGGTTACATGTTTTGAGTTACAGAGGAGGTCTAGGGCTAGAATTATTGCTTTCGCTCTAACGTTCGCGGCGACGCCTCACATGTGTGGTTTGAACACCGTTTTCATATGTGGGCAGGACTTACATATGCGTTTGCTTCTGCGTGCGAGCACACGGGGACAGGGGCACTTTAAAAATTTTTTTTTATTATTGTTAATTTTACTTAAAAAAAAATATTTTGACACTTTTTTTAAAAAGAAAAAAATATTTTGATCACTTTTATTCCTATTACAAGGAATGTAAACATCCCTTGTAATAGGAATATGACATGTCAGGAACTCTTTACAGTGAGATATGGGGTCAATAAGACCCCACATCTCACCTCTAGGCTGGGAAGCCTTAAAAAAAAAAAAAAAAAACTATCACCGCTTCCCAGCCGAGGCGGTGCACTTTTTTTGAATGCAGAGGCCGGGCGTGACGCCTCCAACGATCATAGAGACTGCCGGAAATCGTTATGATCAGCATCCGGGGCCGGCGGATCCGTTCTCCGACTCACCAATCGCAGCAGTGAGTTGGTAGAAGCACCGGAGGGCGGCGGGAGGGGGGGGACGTCCCCTTTCCCCACCCATAAGAACGATCAAGCGGCAGAACAGCCGCTATGATCATTCTTATGGTGTAGGGCAGGGATGTCAAACTCAATTTCATCGTGGGCCGCATCAGCATTATGATTGCCCTCAAAAGGGCCGGTTGCATCTGTAAGATTAGATGTCCAGCGCATCCCCTCCCCTTACATTAGATAGCCACTCCACCATCAGAAGTTGAGTCCCCCACTCTCCCTTACATCACAGTGCACCCCCCTTTCCTTATGCTGCTGCTGGGAAGAAGCTGGATGCATTGCTTGAAAGCAGAAAGTAAGGGTCTGGAGTAGGACCAGAGGGCAGGAGCTCTCCTGCAGCTGCAGGAGAGCTTGGAGGGCTGGATTCGGCCCGCGGGCCTTGTGTTTGACACCTGTGGTGTAGGGAATCGCCGGCTGAAAATGCCGATATCTGAATGATGCCTGTAGCTGCAGGCATCATTCAGATATCCCCCACAAAGTCAAGGACGTCATATGACGGCCTTTGGGCGCCAAGTGGTTAAAGCTATAACATTCTGTCCTGAACTTTTTGATAGAGACACAAACGCCCCAAACTAGCATTTAAAGTACCACAAAAGTGCACTTAAGACATACCAAAGTGACCTCTTACTCAATATTATTGTATGCTATTTTAGTGCACCTGACATTCTATTTAGCACACCTTAAACCAGGGGTAGGGAACCTCGGCTCTCCAGCTGTTTCGAAACTACAAATCCCATCATGCCTCTGCCTCTTGGAGTCATGCCTGTGATTGTCAGGGTCTTGCAATGTCTCATGGGACTTGTAGTTTCGAAACAGCTGGAGAGCCAAGATTCCCTACCCCTGCCTTAAACTATACTGTATCTTGATGAATCGGACCTCGGGAACTGTTTCTGATAAGGAGTGAGAGTGTGTCGCACATTTCTGCTAAAACACCGACACCTTGTCACCTGCCAGTAGTGACACCAGGAGCCAGGTTTAGGAAGGCCCCCTAGCCCCCCCTCCCCCCCCACATAATCACCACCACGTCCCCCCATATTCCTGCTCCATCCAGCAGGGTGCTGCACATGTGGTAGCGGCTGAGCTGTCGGCTCCCAGCCGGGACGTGTTTGCAAATCCCCTCCATCTGCAGGGATTAGGAAGTCATCTGGTTTGTTTTACAGCATCAAAACAAAGAAATTCGTAGGCGCCGATACTGGGAGAGGAGGGGGCCGAGCCCTGCACTGCGCACTTTGTGTAGTAGCGAGAAGAGTCTTGGAACTCTCAAGCTTGTAAAATCTTCATCCGAGTCTGGGGCAGAATGAAAGTGAAAAAGTTCCTTTTTCCCAAATCGCTGCCAATGTTTGGTAAGCCATGAAATCCGCCATGCTCATTACTTTAAACATTCAAAGAGAACCTGTAATGGATAAAGCAAAGAAACACCACAGAGTGCCCCCTTTAATATGTCCTGTTATAATTAGTTATTTATTTATATTATAATTTATGATTTTGTGTTTCAAACTTTATCATACCCGAGATGTCTACTAGACTCTGGTTTGGACAGATTTAAAGAGGAGGTCCCACTAAAAAAAAAATATTAAAAGCCAGCAGCTACAAATACAGCAGCTGCTCACTTTTAATATATGGACACTAAGGGCTCTTTCACACGGGCGGATCCCGTCATGATCCGCCCCGTGAATATCCGCTTGCTCAGCGGAGATCGCTCCGTTGATCCCCGCTGAGCCGGGGGATGACTTGTCCGTCTCTTCACACCGTGCAGAAACGGAGATCGCCGCTTTCCTCTATGGGGGGATCGGATGAAAACAGACCGTCTGTCCGTTTTCATCTGATCCGATCCGCAGACGGATGGAAAAGTAGGATTTTCCTCCGTCATGCTAAACGGACCATAGCGGAGACTGATGTTGTCAGATGTCAGCGGATGTTCATCCGCTGACATCCGCTATCCCATAGGGATACATGTATGTCCGTTTTTCATCCGAAAACGGATGGATGAAAAATGGATATACGGAACTTCCGTGTGAAAGAGCCCTTACTTGTCCAGGTCGCCCGCAATGTCGGCAGCCGAAGCCGATCTGTTGCTCGAGGAACGGCTGTTGCCGCCGCCATGCTCGGTAAGGGAATCAGGAAGTGAAGCATTGCGGCTTCACTTCCCGGTTCCCTACTGCGCATGTGTGAGTTGCGCTGCGCGTCTTCACTGGTCCCCACTGTGTTCTGGGAGCTGTGTGTTTCCCAGAAGGCAGCGGGAGTACAGAGTAGGCGCCGGAATTGGCGTAGATCACCGAATTACAGGCGTAAGTTTGAGACCAGGCCCTTAGTGACGTCATCGCCCCATAATGCCTCAGGCAATGACGTCACAAGGGGCGTGGTCTCAAACGTACATCATCAGGTGGCCCCGCCCCATGCCAATATATGTCATTGCACACGGCGGACCCAGCGTTACACCGGGAGATCGCGTTGAGTCAACATCGGAAGAAGAACAGTGGAAAAAGACCCAGCAAAAGAGCAGAAGACAACGGAGAGAGAAGACAGCGGAGAGAGAGGACAGCGCAGACAGGAGAAGAACCAGAGATGGTGAAGGACCAGCAGAGGGAGAAGACGTCGCCAGAAGAGGTAGAAGAGCCAGAGCTGCCTTAATAAAATATTTTAAAAACCTGTGTAGTGTGTTTATTTTTTACACTTTTCTTTTAGGTGAATGGGTAGGGGAACCATGTACCCCATACTCAATCACCTAGGGTGGAGGGCCAGGATCTGGGGGCCTCTGATAAGTCCCACAGACCCCAAAAACCACCAGGCAAGGGTTGTCGGGAAGAGGCCCTTATCCTCATCAACATGGGGGGGAAAAGGTGCTTTGGGGTAGGGGGGCGCAGGGCCCCCCTGCCCCAAAGCACCAACCCCCCCATGTTGAGGGCATGTGGCCTAGTATGGTCCAGGAGGGGGGGGGCACTCGCTCGCCCCCCTTTACTGACCTGCCGGGCTGCGTGCTCGGATAAGGATCTGGTATGGATCTTGGGGGGACCCCCACGCCATTTTTTGTGACGTGGGGGTTCCCCCTAAGATCCATACCAGACCGAAGGGTCTGGTATCGTCTTGGGGGGGAACCTCACGCAACGGGGTTGCCCCTTCAAGATTCTCAGCATACAAGTTGCACCGCAAGTCGGATCATCTTGATCCGACTTCTGGTGCGACTTCTATTCAAATCAATGGCTTCTCATAGGGAACCATTGATTTTGAATAGAGATAGAGAAACGCGTCTGAAAGCCAGCGCGGCTAAACGTGCATTGAATTCAATGCAAAACGCGGATAAAAACGCATTTTTAACGCCGCTTTTTTTCCTGGCGTCTGTACTAGCTTTACAGCCCGTTTTTTAAAACGTCTGTGGGCATGAGGCCTTAGGCTCCATGCACACTGGACGTTGAAATAATGTTATAAAAAGGGCAGTAGCTTTGCATTGAGTCTTTCAACGTTTTTTAAAGTTTTTGCAATAGTGTTTTTTAGCCTTATTTTTTTAAGTACTTATTTATTTATTTTTATTTTTTCCAATGGATCAAAAACGTAAAAAAACGCTGGTGAGCCATGTTTTTGAGCGTTTATCGACGTTTATGAGCGTTTGGCGGTTTTTGTGGTCAGAAAAACGACTCCTGAACACGATTTTAGGGCGTTCAGAAAACAGCCCATAAACTCCACTGCTGATAAACGTCCATGTGTACATGGGCACATAGGATAACATAGAGGGGAGTTTATGGGCTGTTAAAAAAAACGCCCAAATGCCCAAAAACGGCCGTTTATGAGCTTCAGTGTGCATGGAGCCTTATTATTATACATTTATATATCTCTGACATATACTGCAGTGCTGTACAGAGCTCTAACGAGCAAGGCCCTCTGATTCCTCCTGTATTAAACCGTATTGTAACTGTTCTGTCAGCCCTCATGTTATAAAGCGAAGCTTAAACTGTTGGCGCTATATAAATCCTGTATAATAATAATAATAGAAACACTGAACCAGTCACCTCAATCTCTGCACCAGAGGAGCTTACACTTTAACTGCTTAAGGACCGCCTCACGTACATATACTGCGGCAAGGCGGCCCTTTAGTGTGAAATCACATACCTGTACGTACTGTCATTTCTTTCAAGGGCTCTGGGGCGTGTGCTGCCGGAGCCCCGCTCCCACTATGATTGGACACAGCGGGAGCCAATCAGCGGGACCCGCCAATCGTTTACAGGAGAGGCAAAACGGCGGTCTGACTATATAAACAAGGCAGACTGCCGTTCTGTGAGGGAGGAAAATAGAGATCTTGTGTTTCTTCTAAGCAGAAACACAGATCTCTGTTTTCCTCCAGTCACAGCATCCCCCCCACACAGTTAGAAAGCACTCCCTAGGAGCACATTTAACGCTTTGATCGCCCCTGATGTTAGCCTCTTCTCTGCTAGTTTCATTTATACAGTGAGAGTGCATTTTTTTTTTTTTGCAATGATCACTGTATTGGTGTCACTGGTCCCCAAAAAGTGTCACTTAGGGTCAGATTTGTCCGCCGCAATGTCGCAGTCCCGCTAAAAATCGCAGATCGCCGCTATTACTAGTAAAAACATTAAAAAAAAAAGTCCCTAAATCTATCCCATAGTTTGTAGACGCTATAACTTTTGCGCAAACCAATCAATATGCACTTATTGTTTTTTTTTTAACCAAAAATATGTAGAAGAATACATATTGGCCTAAATTGATGAAGACATTTGATTTTTTAAATTTTTTAATTGGATGTGTTTTATAGCAGAAAGTAATATATATATATATATTTCAAAATTGTCAGTCTTTTTAGCATAGTATATAGCACAAAAAATATAAATAAAGCTTTCTTTTGGTGGTATTTAATCACCACTGGGTTATTTTTTTTTGCTAAACAAATTAAGTACTTTTTCTTCTTTACTGGTGTGCACTAATGGGCACTGATGCCGCGCACACACGACCGTTTTTAATCTCATTAAAAAAAACTGCGTTTTTCTCGACGTGATTCTTCTCAAGCCTGCCTTGCCTACACACTATCGTGGAAAAAAAATGCTCGAGTAAAGCGCGGTGACGTACAACACGTACGACGGCACTATAAAGAGGAAGTTCCATTTGAATGGCGCTACCCTTTGGGCTGCTTTTGCTGATCCTCGTGTTAGTAAAGTTTGGTGAGAGACGATTCGCGCTTTTCAGCCTCATGCTTTTCAGTCTGTTACAGCGTGACGAATGTGCTATCTCCATTACAAACGCTAGTTTTACCAGAACGAGCGCTCCCGTCTCATACTTAATTCTAAGCATGCGCATTTTTTTTCACGTCGTTAAAGCCACACAGCCATTTTTCATGACGAGAAAAACGACGAGAAAAATTAGAGCATGTTCCAAATTTTTTCACGGTCATTTTTCACGTTGTGAAAAATGCTCTGGAGCCCACACACGATCGTCTTTAATGACCATTTTAATTTTTTTTCTTTTTCTCGTCATTAAAAACGGTTGTGTGTACGCAGCATGATAGTCTGCACTGATGGACACTGATAGTCTGCACTGATGGACACTGATGGGGCACTGATAGTCTGCACTGATGGGCACTGATAGTCTGCACTGATGGGCACTGATAGTCTGCACTGATGGACACTGATGGGCACTGATAGTCTGCACTGATGGGCACTGATAGTCTGCACTGATGGGCACTGATAGTCTGCACTGATGGACACTGATGAGGCGGCACTTTACCGAAAATATGTAGAAAAATAGATATTAGCCTAAATTGATGAAGACATTTTTATTGGATGTGTTTTATAGCAGAAAGTAAAAAAAAATATATATATATTTTTTAAATTGTTGCTCTTTTTTTTTGTTTATAGCACAAAAAATAAAAACCGCAGAGGTGATCGAATACCACCAAAAGAAAGCTCTATTTGTGTGAAAAAAAGGACATCAATTTTATTTGGGTACAACGTCGCACGACCGTGCAATTGTCAGTTAAAACAACGCAGTGCCGTATTGCAAAAAATGGCCTGGTCATTAAGGGGGTAAATCCTTCCGGGGCTGAAGTGGTTAATGCCCCCCACAGTCACACACTATTATTATTATATATTTATATAGCTCAGCAGTGCTGTACACTGGGCCAATCACATCAGTCTGCACCAGAGGAGCTTACACTCTAATGAAATTATGTCATCTAATTTCCAGTTTGGTACTGGGAACTGAACGCACAATTCTGGAACTGCAGCGCTGGCGGTGCCCCCCCCCCCCTGTACTGGGCACACCTTCCAGTTGGCGTCAGCTGTTCCCAGATTTCTGTGCCACTTTAATACCATTGATAAGAAAACACGGCGTCTGTGTTCATGTAAGACACTGAAAATGGCCTGTGTGAGCCCAGTGTGCAGCGAGGAGCGCGGCTGGGGGGGGGGGGGGAGAGCGCAGTGTGCGCAGACAGTGCTGCACAGTAACTGGCAGACAGACTGGAGCCGGTGTTAATGGGACAGCAGCCCTGAGACTCGGGGGACCAGCCAAACAACGAGATTGTTCAGAGAATCCCCCCCACCGCCCTTCGGAGCAGAATATACGTTGATTACGCCTCGACAGCCTTCGATTAATGAGGAGATGCTGAAATCCCTAAATACAGCCAACTAATGAGTTTACCTCCTTCCCTTGCAAGAAGGGGGCTTAAAATATGTGCCCCTAATACCTGACACCTTCACAAACCACGTGTTTGCGCTGTGCCCGAGCAACAGGACCGGCGTCTGTTTCGAGGAGGGCTGACCACACAAAACTTTAATTCATGCGCATTAAACAACGGCGATAAGTCTTTTTTTTTTTCGACTTCTGCCGTGCGCCCAGTTTATACGCCAATTGCGCTTGATTGGCTCCACTATTAAGACCCCTTTCACACTGAGGTGTTTTTCAGGCGCTTTTGGGCTAAAAATAGCGACTGAAAAACGCTTCTCCTGCGGCCCCAGTGTGAGAGCCCGAGTGCTTTTTTACACCGGGGCGGTGCGCTTGCAGGACGTTAAAAAAAGTCCTGCAAGCAGCGTCTTACGGGTGGTGGGGGAGCAGTGATTACACCTCTCCTCCACCGCCCCTGCCATTGGAATCAATGGGCACCGCCACCGAAGTGCTTCCAAAGCGCTTCGGCAGCGGCGCTCTGCGGGCGGTTTTAACCCTTTATTCGTTTAAAAGCGACGATAAGCGCCGCTATAACAGCAGTTAAGCGCAGCTGAAATTAGCAGCGCTTTACCGCTAACGCCCCTCCACCCCAGTGTGAAAGTGGCCTTATATTTCCCGAAGCATGCGTTCGTTTCAATATATATTTGCGTTAATTTTCATAGGTAAGCGGATATTTGCATTTTTAATGAAGTGAAGCTATTCCCCTGCGCCGGCCGCTTGCAGACAAGGGGGGACAGTTCTGTGCGGCATGCAAAACAAATGCGCCGGCGGTGGTGTAAGTTGCAACAGGCGTGCGTGCCTGCGATAAAAAATAAAAATGCGAGGATTCTGACTTTTCACGGGGGATTTAACCTCGAGAATTCTGCGCTTTGAAAGGGAAGGGATTGGAGGTATAATGTAGCGGCAGCCATGTTCCTGTACACCCCCCCCCCCCCCCATCCTCTTCTCCGGAGGAATCCAGATTACTGCCAAGTGAAAGCTGCACTGGAGCCAAGACCCTGCTTGTTCCCTCGTCTTGCTGGAGCCAGCAAGTGACCTTACTAGCTGGGAGGGCAGCTTCCTTGTTAGCGCACATCTGGCGTAGGGGGTGGGGGGGGGGCTGTCCCTGCATTGTCTCCCCCGGCTTTGTTGACCTTGCCTTACCTTGCAGGAATGCTGACACGGTTTTAGCGCATCTGGTGAGAATTTCTGCAGCCAGGCGGCTCCCAGCCTCCCCTCTGAGGCCGAAGGAGTGGACGGCGAGCGGAGTGGGCGACCAGCAGAGGTGGTAGAGGTTCAGGAGAAGGTGGAGGGTTCAAAAATGAAAGGAAACAAAATTCTGCAAAACAATTCACTTCTGTTATTTATACACAATTTTTTTTTTCTTGAGTGTAATCACTAAAAATATCCCCTTGTCCAGTAAATATCCGGCCGGAGTGTATGGAAGGAAACATTTGTTTGGGTTCTGTACATTGTTGTTTGGCGGGTGGCCAATGTTAAAGTGAACCTGTCAGATGCAACAATGTGTCCGGCCTCGTGATACTGCCAAAGTGCAGCGTTAGGTGAAGGCAAAGAGGACCTTTTGACATGATACAGGAGATGGTCAGAGACTGCAGACATACTACAGGAGATGGTCAGAGACTGCAGACATACTACAGGAGATGGTCAGAGACTGCAGACATACTACAGGAGGTGGTCAGAGATTGCAGACATACTACAGGAGATGGTCAGAGACTGCAGACATACTACAGGAGATGGTCAGAGACTACAGACATACTACAGGAGATGGTCAGAGACTGCAGACATACTACAGGAGATGGTCAGAGACTGCAGACATACTACAGGAGATGGTCAGAGACTGCAGACATATTACAGGAGATGGTCAGAGACTACAGACATACTACAGGAGGTGGTCAGAGATTCCAGACATACTACAGGAGATGGTCGGAGACTGCAGATATACTACAGGAGATGGTCAGAGACTGCAGCCATATTACAGGAGGTGGTCAAAGACTGCAGACGTACTACAGGAGGTGGTCAGAGATTGCAGACATACTACAGGAGATGGTCAGAGACTGCAGACGTACTACAGGAGGTGGACAGAGATTGCAGACATACTACAGGAGATGGTCAGAGACTGCAGACATATTACAGGAGGTGGTCAGAGACTGCAGAAATACTACAGGAGATGGTCAGAGACTGCAGACATACTATAGGAGATGGTCAGAGACTACAGACATATTACAGGAGATGGTCAGAGACTGCAGACATAATACAGGAGATGGTCAGAGACTGCAGACATAATACAGGAGATGGTCAGAGACTGCAGACATGCGACAGGAAATTGTCAGAGACTGGAATGAGCAGGGAAGACAATGACAACTGTCAGCTATCATATGAATGCCCTGAACTATGAACTGATGAAAATTTAGCTCGGAGTGTTCCCGGGTTCCTGTCCCGCCCTCTCTCCTTGTATGTGTGTGTCAGTGATTAGATGAAGAGGTGAGCTGTGCAGTGAGAGCAGAGGGCCAGCAGCAGTGAGTCTGTTGCTTCTCCAGCGCCCCCTGTTGTCCTTTTAATGAAGCAGTGATAGGCAGCGGGTTCCACAAGTTGAAGGAACATCTTCCTATTCCCCCCCCCCCATGAAACCCCAACTTCCCCCCACCAAAACCTTCCGCACACTCGCCCACAGTGCGCCTTCCTTCCCCTTGGCGGTACGCCAGGCCTTTGTTGTGGATGGCTCCGCTCAGCTTTCCTAAAGCCTGGTGTGGAGGGATGATGACAGCTCTTCTCTGTCTGCTCTCCCTACCCGTCCAGGAAACTCTGCAGCTGTGCTAAACCCCAAAATTCTAGTTTATTTTAAAGGTGAATCCTGCCCAAAGCTGTTATGGAGTAGGGAAAGGTGGGAGCCGTTATTAGGTGTTATTGCTATCTGTGTCACCATTGGAGAAATTTTCTGGCACTTCCTGTTTGTTACTAAGAGAGGAAATCAGGGACATTTTCAGCGGTGGGAACACAAGATCATCTATTGCAGCGATTGATAACCTCAGCTCTGTTCCCTGTTCCTGTGTGCTGTGTAAAGGGAGCGTCTCTTCCCTTTAATCAGCTCTCAGAACTCTCCTTACTGAATTCTGCAGAGTGTAATTTCACCTCTCCGCCTCTTTTTTTCTGACAGCTCAAACAAGATTTTATGTTCTGGATGGATGTAGAGAAGATTAGACTGCAGGTGAACAGGTACAACTTGTAGGAGGATTTGTTTCATCTCTGTGTATCACCTGAGGCCAATCACTTCACTGGGTATATGTAAGGGCTTACAACCACTTTAAGTGTGTCTATGGTCAAAATGTAAAATATATACATTTCCACATTGTATTTTAATTATTTCTAGTCTACTCTTATTATTTTGAACCATCTTGAAGTTTGTAAAGATCCCCACACATTTACCTCCTTGAATTCTGTGACACGTAGTCACTATGCCCTGGGAGTAGGCACTGCTGTGTCACACATTTTACAGAGCCTGCCTTCTGATAGGAGGAGTTTCAGAAGGCGGAGTCAGTACAGGAGTCACTGTTTGCAGGGTACCATGGGACATGTAGTCCTCAAAAATGGAGAAGCTGCAACGCATGCTGGGAATCCAGGGATTTGTGGAAAGAGACAACCAGCAGACAGACAGAACTCACAACATGAAAGGAGATTTTTCAAGCAAGCTCACATTGGATTGGTAAATATAACTATTGTTTGTATTGTTTTTACAATGCTGATGTTAAAAGTAGATCTACACTTAGTAACTATGCTGTAACCACAGATCAACTTTTAATGTTCTTAATTCCAATGCTCAAAATTGCAGGAAGACAAATTTAGAATATTTTGAATTAGAGTGAAAGAACGACATAATATCTTCCCTATAGGGACCTTTATATGCACAATAACATATGCAAAGTTCCTTATCATAAATATAATGCAGATTAACCACTTGCCTACCCGGCCAATTCTAACACTTCTCTCATATCAGTAAAAATTATTGTTTTTCAGCTAGAAAATTACCTAGAACCCCAAAACATTATATATATTTTTTAGCAGAGGCCTTAGAGAATAAAATAGCGGTCATTGCAATTTTTTTATGTCACACATTTTTTGCGCAGCGATTTTTTGAATACAATTTTTTTTTTAAAAACTACACTTTAATGAGTTAAAAAAACAAAACACAATCTATATCCAAATTGTTTGTAAAATATGAAAGATGATGTTACGCTGAGTAAATAGATTTGCAACATGTCATGCTTTAAAATTGTGCACACTTGTTGAATGGCGCAAAACTATGGTACTTAAAAATCGTCATAGGCAATTCTTTGAAAATTTCTACCAGTTTAGAGCTACAGAGGAAGTCTAGTGCTAGAATTATTGCTCTCGCTCTGACATTCACATCGTTTCTTCGCATATGTGTTTTAAACACTGTTTACATTAGTGGGCGTGACCTACATACGCGTTCACCACTGCTTGTGGGCACGGGGGCGCTTTAGTTTTTTTTTTATTTGATTTTCTAATTTTACACTGTCCCTTTAAGATTTTTATTTTTTCATCATTTCTATTGCTATCGCATGTAAACATCCCTTGCAAAAGAAATACAGCATGACAGGTCCTCTTTATGGAGAGATCTGGGATCTGTATGACCCCCTTTTTAAAATTAAAAGATATAAAAAAAAATGTTTTTGATCTTTTGCTGTAACAAAAAAAAAGCCTTGTTTACATGCTGGAGGAACCGGAAGTGACATCATGACGTCACTCCGGTCCTCCAAGGCCATAGAGATGAATAGTGAATGAATGAACTACAAGTACCTTCTTCCACCGCGGCAGGCGGCTTGTAGTTCCTAACCAGCTGCGAGGGCGCTGATGAGCGTTCTCATCGTTCATTGATCTTCCTGGACTTTAGTAACTGTCTGCCTGTATAGGAAGTACGAGCAGACTGCTGTACTAACAGTCTGCAGGAAACTGACATTGCATCCGTGATATTCTAATCACAGGTGCAATGCTTTATTAGGCACCTTAGAAAAAAATATATAATAAATTCAATTTTTCATATCTGCAAAAGCAGCTACTGTGGCAGCCCGCTGCATTGTAATGCAGTGTTGGTGTGAATAGGCCCCAAGGAGTCCAGCATGGCAGTATCGGGATGTAAATAAACTCGCAGCTGCATTATTTACCTTTTGTTCATCTAGTTTTGAGCTAGCATTTCAACATTTATATGTTCAAGATGGTGCTTATAAGCCCCCTTGTGACAGTAAGTAAGCCCCCTTATAATATTAAATAAGCCCCTTTGCGATTGTAAAATAGCCCCCCCTTTTGATACTATATAAGCCTCTTTATTATTGTAAATAAATCCCCTTGTGATAGTAAGTAAGCCCCCCCTAATGATAGTAAATAAACCCCTTTATAAGCCCCCTTATAATAACAAATAAACACCTTTGTGATTTTAAATAAGCCCCCTTGTGATACTAAGTAAGCCCCCTAATGATAGTAAATAAACACCTTGTGTTAATCAATAAGCCCCCTTATAATATTAACTAAATCCCCTTTTTATAGTAAATAAGCCCCCTTGTGTTAATAAAAAAGCCTCCTTATGATAGCTTCATCTCTTCTGGGAAGGCTGTCCACAGGGTTTAGGAGGGTGTCTATGGGAATGTTTGATCATTCTTCCAGAAGCACATTTGTGAGGTCAGGCACTGATGTTGGATGAGAAGGCCTGGCTCACAGTCTCCACTCTTATTCATCCCAAAGGTGTTCTATCAAGTTGAGGTCAGGACTCTGTGCAGGCCCGTCAAGTTCCTCCACCCCAAACTCGCTCATCCATGTCTTTATGGACCTTGAATTGTGCTCTGGTCCAAATCATTTGGTGGAGGGGGGATTATGGTGTGGGTTTTTTTTTTCAGGGGTTGGGCTTGGCCCCTTAGTTCCAGTGAATGGAGCTCTTAAAGTGGTTGTAAACCCTTATGGGGAAGTTACACCTACAGGTAAGCCTAGATTAAGGCTTACCTGTAGGTGCTTGCAATATCTCCGATACCTACACCGTCTCGGAGATATTTGCAAAAAAGACTGTACTGATGTCAACGGCGCATGCGCGCCGTAGACAATGGTGCAGGCGCACTGAGTGTGCCGTTTTCATGAATGGGGTCGTGCCGTGAAAAGCGGCTCGCATGCGTGGGAGTGATGTCACGCGGAGTCACCCGACTCTGGCCAGTCACAGAGCCGGAGTTTGCGGACCCCGGAAGAAGAGGGGTGAAGATGGACGCTCGCTACTAACGAGGAAAACGGGGACATTGCGGGCTTCTACTGCAGGTAAGTGACACATAATGGGCTACTATGCGATGCATAGTAGCCCATTATGCTTTACTTTTGCAGGGAAACAAAGTGGCGTCAGCATACCAAGACATTTTGGACAATTTCATGCCCCCAACTTTGTGGGAACAGTTTGGGGATGGCCCCTTCCTGTTCCAACATGACTGCTCACCAGTGCACAAAGCAAGGTCCATAAAGACATGGATGAGAGAGTTTGGGGTGGAGGAACTTGACTGGCCTGCACAGAGTCCTGAACTCAACCCGATAGAACACCTTTGGGATGAATTAGAGTGGAGACTGTGAGCCAGGCCTTCTCGTCCAACATCCGTGCCTGACCTCACAAATGTGCTTTTGGAGAAATGGTCAAACATTCCCATAGACACCCTCCTAAACCTTGTGGACAGCCTTCCCAGCAGAGTTGAAGCTGTTATAGCTGCAAAGGGTGGGCCAACTCAATATTGAACCCTACGGACTGGGATGCCATTAAAGTTCATGTGCGTGTAAAGGCAGGCGTCCCAATACTTTTGACTAAATAGTGTATTTGGTATCTACTTTCTCAACTGAACCTGGTCTTTTAAAAAATTTACAGAAAAATGTAAAATGTTATTGTGTTTGTGTGCACAAAAATGTATTTCAGTGTATTTTTTATTTTTACAGAAAATATAAATTTGATAAAATGTAGCGCTTATAATATTTGCGCCATAATAGTTAATAATTGCGCCATTAAAAGAGATAATAAGAAGACCCAGTTTTTATTTTGTGTGTCCTCTACTTTCATAAAATATATAATATTTTGGGGTTTTAAGTGCATTTTAGTTAAAAAATATGCATTTAGCATATGCAAAAAAAATTAAAATAGCATGAAATGCGTAAAGCAGTGGACATCAACCCTGTCCTCAGGGCCCACTAACAGACCAGGTTTGCAAGATAACTGAAATACATCACAGGTGATATCATTTGCTGCTCAGGGATTGCAGTATTCTAGTCTGCATCTCTCCAAGGTAATACATAAAACATGGCCTGTTAGTGGGCCCTGAGGACAGGGTTGATGACCACTGGCGTAAAGGACCAGTAGGGAGATTTAGGAGGTGGGATGAGGCAAAATGATCAGTATAAGCAGCTGAGGATATACGCGAATCCTGACCTTCTTATAATATTTAGGCTATGCATATATCTCCAGAACGATCGAAGTTTCCATGACGATGACCCCTGAGGGGGAATTTTCCATCATACGCCCAGTCTGAATCGTCCAGGGTTCTGACAGGTGCACTTTAGGCATTCTTCGCCCTAACATGACAGCTGTTATGGTATGAGGCAGCCATGTTTTTTTTTTAGAAGTTGGAAGTGAAAGGCCTTTCCCGATAAGTGGAATTATCTTGTATCCGGACGTCTGGGCGCAGCAGCTGCTGGCGTGATGCTCCCGTCACAGGTCTTGCCAGCCGCTGACAGAAGGTTTAATGGTTTCTAGCCGGTAATGAAGATATCTGCTGGGCTGCTGGCTTGACTGCCTTGCGCTTCAACGTTCCTTCTACAAAGAAGTTGTTGTGCGGAGCCATCGCTGTGCTATGTGCCCGGGGACGTGCCGTCTGCCGCTGGAAAGATGGATTCTGTCAGTAACACAATAGCGCTACATGCAGCTCCATCACAGCTTGGCTGGGCACCAGAGCAGAGAATGTCAAGACAGCTCCGGAAAAGATCCAGACCTGCTTACTCCAGATTTATTTCCTCAAGTCATTCATTGTTTGATGAGCAGTCTTCTGGTGAAAGGCAGCAGACATTTTGGATGGCCTTCCGTCCATCTTGGTTGTCACAGGACTTGTTTTCCCTAGTAGTTATCTAGTGTCAGGCAGCGGCCATGTTGGACAGACTTCCCTCCATCTTTATTATCACAGGACTTGTTTTTTCCTCAGATTTCTGGTGTCAGGCATCAGCTATCGGCCATGTTGGATGACCTTTCCTTTATCTTGGTTGTCACGGGACTTGTTTTTCTAGTGTCAGGCAGCAGCCATTGGCTATTTTAGATGGCTTTCCCTCCATCTTTGTAGTCACAGGACTTGTTTTTCTATCAGTTTTCTGGTATCAGATAGTGGCCATCGGCCATTTTGGATGGGCTTACGTCCATCTTGGCTGTCATAGGACTTGTTTTCGTTAGTAGTTTTCTGGTGTCAGTCAGCAGCCATGTTGGATGGCTTCCCCAATCTTGGTTGTCACAAGACTCGTTTGTCTATCAGTTTTCTAGTGTCAGACAGTGGCCATCGGCCTTTTGGACAACCTTTCCTCTATCTTGGTTGTCACGGGACTTGCTTTTCTGTCAGTTTTCTGGTGTCAGGCAGTGGCCATCGGCCATTTTGGATTGCCTTCCATCCATCTTGGTTGTCACAGGACTTGTTTTCCCTAGTAGTTTTCTGGTGTCAGGCAGCAGCCAGGTTGGACAGCCTTCCCCTTCATATTGGTTGTCACAGGATTTGTTTTCCCTAGTAGATTTCTGGTGTCAGGCAGCAGCCATGTTGGACAGCCTTCCCCTTCATATTGGTTGTCACAGGATTTGTTTTCCCCAGTAGTTTTCTGGTGTCAGGCAGCAGCCATGTTGAAAAAGTTTCCCTCCATCTTGGTTGTCCCAGGACTTATTTTCCCTAGTAGTTTTCTGGTGTCAGGCAGCAGCCATGTGGAAAAAGTTTCCCTCCATCTTGGTTGTCACAGGACTTGTTTTCCCTAGTAGTTTTCTGGTGTCAGGCAGCAGCCAGGTTGGACAGCCTTCCCTTCAAATTGGTTGTCACAGGACTTGTTTTCCCTGGTAGATTTCTGGGGTCAGGCAGCGGCCATGTTTGATGGCCTTTCCTCCATTTGGTTGTCACAGAACTTTTATTTCTATTTGTTTTTTTGGTGTCAGGCAGCAGCCATGTTGAACAATCTTCCTTCCATTTGGTTGTCATGGGACTTGTTTTTCTATCAGTTTTTTTTTGTGCCAGACAGCGGCCATGTTGGACAGCCTTCCCTCCATCTTGGTTGTCATAGGATTTGTTTTCCTAGCAATTTTCGAGTTGTGCAATGCTGGATGGTCTTCTTGTAGTAAGGAGGACAACAGAGACAACTCTTATAACATCTAACTGTAACCCGATGCAAACTCCAAACTGCTATTTTGTACCGCAGTTGCCATGGGAAAACAAAACCTGTGGTGCCACCTGAGAAAAACTATGCTGTTGCCTTTAGCAACCAGACTCCAGCTGCCATTTTGAAACTAGGAAAGGCATCACCTATGGCAACCAAACCCCCAACTGCTGTTCTGTAGGTTAGAACATGATAACCAGATCCAAGATGATATGTATTTCCCATTGTGGGTTAGACCAGGGGCTCTAAACCTTTTTAACACCAGGGTCCAGTAAATTCTTCCAAAACCTTCAATGCCCTAACAGTAAAGTTTATACAATAAAAGTATGGGAATGTAAAACATGTATAGAAATACTAGAAGGTTATGGATGAGGCTGTGCCATTGTGGAGGAGGAGGGTGGATAGGGAATGTGGAGGGGGTTAGGGGACTCTGTAGCAGACTTAGTGACCCTATAAGGGATTAGGTTTCTTAAGGGGGCTGGGGAGCACTGTGGGAGGTTGGGGTGGGGGCAGTATGTATGGCTGGAGGCTCTGCAGCAGGTTGGGGGGCACTGTGGGAGGCTGGGGGGGGGCACAGTGGGAGGCTGGGCGGTACTGTGGGAGGTTGAGGGAGCACCGTGGGACACTGTTGGAGTTTAGGAGCACTGTGGGAAGTTGATGGACACTGTGGAACACTGTTGGCGACTGGGGGAACTATGGGGGTCTGGAGGCTCTGCAGCAGGCTGGGGGGGCACTGTAGGAGGCTGGATGGCACTGTGGGAGGTTGAGGGAGCACTGTGGAACACGGTTAGAGTTTGGGAGCACTGTGGGAGGTTGAGGGGCACTGTGGAACACTGTTGAAATCTGGGGGCACTGTGGGGGGCTGGAGGCTCTGCAAAAGTCTGTGGGAGGCTGGGTGGCACTGTGGGAGGATGAGGGAGCACTGTGGGACACTGTTAGAGGTTGGGAGCACTGTTGGAGATGGAGGGGCACTGTGGAACAATGTTGGAGCCTGGGGGCACTCTAGGGGGCTAGAGGCTCTGCAGCAGGCTGGGGGGCACTGTGGGAGGATGAGGGAGCACTGTGGGACACTGTTAGAGGTTGGGAGCACTGTTGGAGATGGAGGGGCACTGTGGAACAATGTTGGAGCCTGGGGGCACTCTAAGGGGCTAGAGGCTCTGCGGCAGGCTGGGGGGCATTGTGGGAGGATGAGGGAGCACTGTGGGACACTGTTAGAGGTTGGGAGCACTGTTGGAGATGGGGGGGCACTGTGGAACAATGTTGGAGCCTGGGGGCACTCTAAGGGGCTAGAGGCTCTGCAGCAGGCTGGAGGGCACTGTGGGAGGATGAGGGAGCACTGTGGGACACTGTTAGAGGTTGGGAGCACTGTTGGAAATGGAGGGGCACTGTGGAACAATATTGGAGCCTGGGGGCACTCTAAGGGGCTAGAAGCTCTGCAGCAGGCTGGGGGGCACTGTGGGAGGTTGAGGGAACACTGTTGGAGGATGGTGGGCACTGTGAAAACTGTTGGAGACTGGGGGCACTATGGGTGGCTAAAGGCTCTGTAGCAGGCTGGGTGGCACCGTAGGAGATTGGGGAGAGCTGTGGAGGCCAAGAACCTGGTGGGCACTTTTGGCTACCATGGGATTTGGGGGGGTTATATGGAAGGTTAAGGGACCTACAGCTGTCTAGAGGCCGGCAAGAGTGCGGCCATGGCCCACTGGGTTAGACTTTGGGGCCAATTAATTAAAACCAAAGAATAAATTAACACAAGCCACAGCCACCAATCATCAGGCTTCACCTTTTTTTGGCCGAAACCTTCGTCAGGAATTCCGATTAGTCGCTGTGGGACGCAACTCAGCTCTTGCAATAGTTTTCTTTTCTTTTTAGTGCATCAAGTCCCGGCGGGGGCATTCATCTGATTGGTCGTCTCAGGTCTCCCGCACTTCCCATAATCCGGTCCCTGCGGCGAGCGGAAAGCACAGCTTCAGCACTGACAGCATTTGACGGATTGCGCCACTTGCTCTACCTGCCTCCCCGCGGTGCTCATTATAATTGCACAGCAGCTAATAGGTTTATAGGGCGAAGCGTGCAGAGCCCCGGGGAGCGTATACCTCCGCCTCTAATTGGTTTTCAGAGCTCTGATGGCGGAGGAAGTTTGACCTTCTCATTGCGGGAGGAGAGATTACCAGGCAGCAGCCGCTCACTCGGCATGATCTGACGACTCCCGAGCAAATTCACTCCGCCGCCTCGCCGATCGGGTTTAGAAATCCAGCCTAAGGCCAGACACGCTCCGTACAATCGGATGATCGTCTCTATTTACTGTCGCTGATCCCTGACCTCAGCCCTTCCCTACCTCCTGCAGTGGGCGGGGGGGGGGGGGGGGGGTTCATTTTATATTTTGGTTTAATAACAACAACAAAAAAAAAAATGATTCCATACAAATTGATCGATTGAAAGAATTATTGTACAAGGACAGCACACACAATGCGTTTGGATAGTAAATGGAGATTTCTGCCACAGATGACCGATATTCTGTTGTATCCTCATATACACAGCCAGCAACCAAACTAAAATATCGACCTAAATCATTCGTTTTAGGACCGGATTGTACCGTAAAGTGGTACGTCCTAAAATAACGAAGTGCCAACAATTGCTGTCAGGGTGGAATAGATTTAAATCAAGTCGATTCAAATCACTAATAAAAAGGCTTTGATTTAAATCATGATTTTTAAAGAGCAACTGTCATCTCTGTCCCACAGCGGCTCCTCCTCTGACCCGCTGCTGACTCACAGACAGTCCCATTCACTTTAATGAGACGGCTGGTGATGCGGCAGTGACACAACAAGGTGAGGGACGTGGCGGCAGCAGGTGAGGGGATGCCCGCTAACAGGCACTGCCATGATGGATCTGAAATGACAGGTGCTCTTTAAATGTAAGGACTTATTCTTCCTGGTAGTTAGAATCTTTAATATTTGCAAACAAAATTAAGGTTTCCTATTTAGAATAATAAGCTGTCAGGTTAGTAAAACAGCGATATCAGAGCCGATTCAATCATACAGTTTGTAGTGTACATAGAGGAATATTCCTGAACTTTGTTTTATCTCATGGTTACTGTGACATTGTGTGAATGCATCAATGCAGTGCATGTTATCTCAGCTTGCAGAGCTTGGATTCATTGAATGAGTTTACCAAAAATGTAAATATTACAGAATATACAGCCTCATGCTCCTTAACTAAGCTCCATTTCATGCTAAATAAACTAAATTATTAATGTATCCAAAATAGAAAACAAATTTTCGACAGATGTTTACTCCAAAAGCATTTTATTAAAAAAAATCTGATAAAAAAAAAAAAATCTGATTTTTTTGATTTGTTTTTTAACCACTTCCATACTGGGCACTTATACACCTTCCTGCCCAGACCAATTTTCAGCTTTCTGCACTGTTGCACTTTGAATGACAATTGCACGGTCATGCTACACTGTACCCAAACTAAATTTTTATCATTTTTTCCCCACAAATAAAGCTTTCTTTTGGTGGTATTTGATCACCTCTGGGATTTTTATTTTTTGCTAAAAAAAATAAAAAAAGACTGAAAATTTAGAAAAAAAAAGGATTTTTTTTTTTCAGTTACAAAACTTTTTAAATAAGTAAGTTTTCTCCTTCACTGATGGGGCTGCACTGACGGGCATCGATGAGGTGGCATAAATGAGGTGGCACTGATGAGGTGGCATTGATGGGCACTGATGATGGGCACTAATATGCGGCACTGATAGGTGGCATGGATAGGCGGCACGGATGGGCATGGATGGGCACTGATAGGTGGCACGGATGTGCATGGATGGGCACTGATAGGTGGCATGGGTGGGCACTGATAGGCGGCACTGATGTACTGTAATGGAAGCCAATCAGTGCCAAACAATAATGCCTGCCAATCAGTGATGCCCATTGTGGGCACTGATTGGCATCCATTGTGGGCACTGATTGGCATCCATTAGGGGGCACTAACTGGCATCCCTGGTGGTCTAGGGTGGCATACCTGGTGCTGGCATCCCTGGTGGTCTGGTGGCATCCCTGGTGGTCCAGTGTGGGCATCCTCGGGGGGGCTGCGCTGATAATCGATCAGCACAAACCCCCCCTGTCAGAGGAGCAGCCTATCTACTCGCATCTGACAGACGCGAGTGAGGAAAAGCCGATGACCGGCTTTTGCTGTTTACACTGTGATCAGCCGTGATTGGACACGTCTGATCACGTGGTAAAGAGTCTCCGTCGGAGACTCTTTACCTAGATCGGTGTTGCGGGGTGTCAGACTGACACCCCGCAGCAACGATCACCGCGATACGCGCCCCCGGGGGCGCGCAGCGGCTCAAAATCCTGAGGACGTCATATGACATCCAGTCAGGATTTTGAAACCACTTTGCCGCCGTCAATCCGCTATAGGGCGGGCGGCAAGTGGTTAAAAAATCATTGATTTATCTCCACCCTGATTGCTACAAATAACCTGACACCTCTACAAATGAGGACTCCTCTGCTATGTGCGTTTTTACCATTTCCTATATCCCTGTATATTGCATTCGTCAAAATGCCCATCTAAGAGCTTTTTGCACTTAATGACACTGTCTGTGCTGACACCACCAATTGTGGAAGGGAGTTCCACATCCTTACATCCTAACAGTAAAGAATCCTCATAGTTTGTGATTACCGTATATACTCGAGTATAAGCCAAGTTTTTCAGCACATTTTTTTTCAGCAGTTCCATTCCACGTTCAAAGTCATGTAACCTGTTGCCAACCGCCCCACGTACATTTACTGCGGAGCAGCGGCTCCTCTGCGCAGAATCACATACACATGATTCTGCACTTCCGGGTCTGCGGTGATTGGACACAGCGGGAGCCAATCAGTGGGTCTGGCAGACCCGATGTCCGCCGGGACCCGCTGATCGTTCCCGACAGAGGTAGAACGGCGGTCCGTTAGTAGGGAAGACAGAGATCCTGTGTTTCTGCTAAGCAAGAACACGGATCTCTGTCTTCCCACAGTTAAAGCCCCTCCCACACAGTTAGCAAGCACTCCCTAGACCAAGGGTCTCAAACTGGCGGCCCTCCAGCTGTTGCAAAACTACAAGTCCCATGAGGCATTGCAAGGCTGACAGTTACAAGCAAAACTCCCACAGGCAGAAGCATGATGGGACTTGTAGTTTTGCAACAGCTGGAGGGCCTCCAGTTTGAGACCCCTGCCCTAGACCAGTGATGGCGAACCTTGGCACCCCAGATGTTTTGGAACTACATTTCCCATGATGCTCATGGACTCTGCAGTGTAGGTGAGCATCATGGGAAATGTAGTTCCAAAACATCTGGGGTGCCAAGGTTCGCCATCTTTGCCCTAGACACACAGTTAACCCTTCGATCGCCCCAACCCTACCTGTAAGCATTACTGAACATGCAGCAGGGAAAATCAGAAGGGTCGGTGCTGCTATCAGCGGTTGATTAGGTCACACCACTGAATGTCCTCTTGTGTCTCAAGGCGGCATTAGTTTATGAGGGTGTCAGGCCCCTGCATTGCACATTAGCTCCTCTTCCGCTGTAAGCAGGTAGACCTATCAGGGAGCTGTATATATAGTGATCCAGGCGGCTCATCGCTGTAAAGCGATTTCTTGGCATCTAATTAGAGCGGAGTAGCTGAGAGCCGGCCGGTGTTTATCCTTTTCTTGTGAAATACGGGACAGACAGGAAGGGGAGAATCTGTACATTAATAAACACTCCGCTCAGTTGGCTCACCGCGCTGAGAAATGTATTTAGGTTGGCAGCGTGACCGTCTTCCCAGCCGAGGACTGCGCTGAGCCGGAGACAGAATACATTAGACCTTGTTTGTCCTCCGTGCGCTCGCCGCAATCCATCCTTAAAAGGGAGGCGACGGCGTCCTTAGATCATCCGTCAGCGCGGTCTGCGCAATCTACACAATCCCATCACCGAACGCTTTACAATCTTCCCAAAAAATCATCGACTGTTATCTTTATTTCTATGCAGTCCAATCTGCTGATTATATATGCAGGCGCTGCTTCCTACTCCTGCATTTCACTCTTCCTCCCATCAAAGTCTGCCCAGTCCAGCCCTGGATGGGACTAATTGATCTTATCTCAGCAGCTGTATAGCGGGGGGGGGGGGGGGGGGCAGTGTCCTTTCTGAACATTTGTTTAATTTCCTTTTAAAGTGAACCTGTCAGTCATATTCTGTACACATGCAGCTCCCTCTGCTTCCCATAGGATGCAGCAAAAGCCATTGACTGGATAGAGGCGGTTTCTTCGGTATAATCTACCCTGATATCTGGCCTCAGATCCCGGCTCCCGGTTGTTTCTGGCCTCAGATCCCGGCTCCCGGTTGTTTCTGGCCTCAGATCCCGGCTCCCGGTTGTTTCTGGCCTCAGATCTCGGCTCCCGGTTGTTTCTGGCCTCAGATCCCGGCTCCCGGTTGTTTCTGGCCTCAGATCTCGGCTCCCCGTTGTTTCTGGCCTCAGATCCCGGCTCCCGGGTGTTTCTGGCCTCAGATCCCAGCTCCCGGTTGTTTCTGGCCTCAGATCCCGGCTCCCGGCTGTTTCTGGCCTCAGATCCCGGCTCCCGGCTGTTTCTCGCCTCAGATCCCGGCTCCCGGCGGTTTCTGGCCTCAGATCTCGGCTCCCGGCTGTTTCTGGCCTCGGCTCCCTGCTGTTTCTGGCCTCAGATCCCGGCTCCCGGTTGTTTCTGGCCTCAGATTCCGGCTCCCGGCTGTTTCTGGCCTCAGATCCCAGCTCCCGGTTGTTTCTGGCCTCAGATCCCGAATCCCGGTTGTTTCTGGCCTCAGATCCCGGCTCCCGGTTGTTTCTGGCCTCAGATCCCGGCTCCCGGTTGTTTCTGGCCTCAGATCCCGGCTCCCGGCTGTTTCTGGCCTCAGATCCCGGCTCCCGGTTGTTTCTGGCCTCAGATCCCGGCTCCCGGTTGTTTCTGGCCTCAGATCCCGGCTCCCGGTTGTTTCTGGCCTCAGATCCCGGCTCCCGGTTGTTTCTGGCCTCAGATCCCGGCTCCCGGTTGTTTCTGGCCTCAGATCCCGGCTCCCGGCTGTTTCTGGCCTCAGATCCCAGCTCCCGGTTGTTTCTGGCCTCAGATCCCGGCTCCCGGTTGTTTCTGGCCTCAGATCCCGGCTCCCGGCTGTTTCTGGCCTCAGATCCCGGCTCCCGGCTGTTTCTGGCCTCAGATCCCAGCTCCCGGTTGTTTCTGGCCTCAGATCCCGACTCCCGGTTGTTTCTGGCCTCAGATCCCGGCTCCCGGTTGTTTCTGGCCTCAGATCCCGGCTCCCGGTTGTTTCTGGCCTCAGATCCCGGCTCCCGGCTGTTTCTGGCCTCAGATCCCGGCTCCCGGCTGTTTCTGGCCTCAGATCCCGGCTCCCGGTTGTTTCTGGCCTCAGATCCCGGCTCCCGGTTGTTTCTGGCCTCAGATCCCGGCTCCCGGTTGTTTCTGGCCTCAGATCCCGGCTCCCGGTTGTTTCTGGCCTCAGATCCCGGCTCCCGGTTGTTTCTGGGCTCAGATCCCGGCTCCCGGCTGTTTCTGGCCTCAGATCCCAGCTCCCGGTTGTTTCTGGCCTCAGATCCCGGCTCCCGGTTGTTTCTGGCCTCAGATCCCGGCTCCCGGCTGTTTCTGGCCTCAGATCCCAGCTCCCGGTTGTTTCTGGCCTCAGATCCCGGCTCCCGGTTGTTTCTGGCCTCAGATCCCGGCTCCCGGTTGTTTCTGGCATCAGAGCCCGGCTCCCGGTTGTTTCTGGCCTCAGATCCCGGCTCCCGGCTGTTTCTGGCCTCAGATCCCGGCTCCCGTTTGTTTCTGGCCTCAGATCCCGGCTCCCGGTTGTTTCTGGTCAGATCCCGGCTCTCGGTTGTTTCTGGCCTCAGATCCCGGCTCCCGGTTGTTTCTGGCATCAGAGCCCGGCTCCCGGTTGTTTCTGGCCTCAGATCCCGGCTCCCGGCTGTTTCTGGCCTCAGATCCCGGCTCCCGTTTGTTTCTGGCCTCAGATCCCGGCTCCCGGTTGTTTCTGGCCTCAGATCCCGGCTCCCGGCTGTTTCTGGCCTCAGATCCCGGCTCCCGTTTGTTTCTGGCCTCAGATCCCGGCTCCCGGTTGTTTCTGGTCAGATCCCGGCTCTCGGCTGTTTCTGGCCTCAGATCCCGGTTGTTTCTGGCCTCAGATCCCGGCTCCCGGTTGTTTCTGGCCTCAGATCCCGTCTCCCGGTTGTTTCTGGCCTCAGATCCCGGCTCCCGGTTGTTTCTGGCCTCAGATCCCGGCTCCCGGCTGTTTCTGGCCTCAGATCCCGGCTCCCGGTTGTTTCTGGCCTCAGATCCCGGCTCCCGGTTGTTTCTGGCCTCAGATCCCGGCTCCCGGCTGTGCACCTTCAATTATTGGAAGATTCCTAACCAGCAGTAAATTAGCTTTAGCATTAACCCTCACTGACCTCTGTAGCTGCATGTACTGTGGAGCAATTCATCTTCAAAGGTCACAGCAGGAGCACTGAAATCCTTCAAGCAGCAGGTTCCCCTATTCCCCCCTCCCAACTGCAACTGAGCAGCTCAATTTCCCCTGCTCCCCCTCTCAGTAGTGACTCTGCAGCTCAGCTCTCCCATTCCAGCATTGACTCTGCAGCTCAGCTCTCCCTCCTAGGAGTGATTCAGCAGCTCAGCTACCCGCTCCCTGCTGTGACTTAGCAGCTAATTTTCCCCTTTTTTTCTTTCCTAGCATCTAATCCAGCATTGATACATCAGCTCTACCCCCCCCCCCATTCCAATAGTGACTCACATGACTCACAGCTCAGCTCCCTCCTCCCAGCAGTAATTCAGCAGCTCAGCTCCCCTGCTGCCCCCTTCCAGGAGTGACTGAGCCACTCCACTCCCTCTGCTGCCTCTTGCAGCAATAACCTGCCAGCTCAGATCCCCCTCCCAGCAGTGTCTCTGCAGCTCATCTACCGCTGTCACCCCTTTCAGAAGTGACTCAGCCACTCCACTCAGCAGTGACCTGCAAGCTCAGGTCTCCTTGATCTCCTCTTCCAGTAGTGATTCAGTAGCCTTTCTTTTCTTTCTAAACTGGTAGGGAAACCTGAGCTTCTGAGAGGATCACTTAAATGACAGCTGAGTGCTTTAGAACTTCCAGTAATGTTTTAATGGCAGCTCAGCAGGTTCTGCTCCCCCTCCCAGCAGTGACAAGACAGCTCCGCTCCCCCCCAGCAGTGACACAGCAGCTCAGCTCCCCCTCCCAGGAGTGATTCTGCAGCTCAGCTCCCCCTCCCAGCAGTGACACAGCAGCTCTGCTCCCCCTCCCAGCAGTGACACAGCAGCTCTGCTCCCCCTCTCAGCAGTGACAAGGCAGCTCTGCTTCCCCTCCCAGCAGTGACAAGGCATCTCTGCTTCCCCTCCCAGCAGTGACAAGGCATCTCTGCTTCCCCTCCCAGCAGTGACACAGCAGCTCTGCTTCCCCTCCCAGCAGTGACACAGCAGCTCTGCTTCCCCTCCCAGCAGTGACACAGCAGCTCAGCTCCCCCTCCCAGCAGTAACACAGCAGCTCTGCTACCTCTCCCACCAGTGGCACAGCAGCTCAGCTTCCACTCCTAGCAGTTATGAGGCAGCTCAGCTCCCCCTCCCAGCAGTGACACAGCAGCTGTTACATTGTATATTTTATGTAATTTTACACAGATTGTTGGATTTGCCCCATGAATGATTCTCTTCTTTGGAAGAGCTGGAGGAAGCTGTGACCTGACATGAACAGCGCCGTACTTGGTAAGCGAACGCTGCGCCAGACTTTGGGACTCTCAAAGAGCTTTGCAGCTGTTCCATGACTTATGATCTTCCTAGGAAGTGATTTCCAGCATTGAGGGGGGGGGGGGGGCAGGGGGAGCCGTCACTGATTGGCCGGCTCCACGTGACTCGTTATTATTTCCCCAGAGAATGGAGATTATTGGATCCAGAACCTCGCAGCTGTGAGTTACTTCCCTGCAGTGCCCACAATGGACACTAGGTGGCAGGAGAAGACCTTCTCAGGATTGTTCAGGACTCCAATGGAGCTTTTTCTGCTCTGCAGAACTACATGTCCCAGGATGTGCAGCACTACATGTCCAAGGATGTGCAGAACTACATGTCCCAGGATGTGCAGAACTACATGTCCAAGGATGTGCAGAACTACATGTCCAAGGATGTGCAGAACTACATGTCCCAGGATGTGCAGAACTACATGTCCCAGGATGTGCAGAACTACATGTCCCAGCATGTGCAGAACTACATGTCCCAGGATGTGCAGAACTACATGCCCCAGGATGTGCAGAACTACATGTCCAAGGATGTGCAGAACTACATGTCCCAGGATGTGCAGAACTACATGTCCCATCATGTGCAGAACTACATGTCCCAGGATGTGCAGAACTACATGTCCCAGGATGTGCAGAACTACATGTCCCATCATGTGCAGAACTACATGTCCCAGGATGTGCAGAACTACATGTCCCAGGATGTGCAGAACTACATGTCCCAGGATGTGCAGAACTACATGTCCCAGGATGTGCAGAACTACATGTCCCAGCATGTGCAGAACTACATGTCCCATCATGTGCAGAACTACATGTCCCATCATGTGCAGAACTACATGTCCCAGGATGTGCAGAACTACATGTCCCAGGATGTGCAGAACTACATGTCCCAGCATGTGCAGAACTACATGTCCCATCATGTGCAGAACTACATGTCCCAGCATGTGCAGAACTACATGTCCCAGGATGTGCAGAACTACATGTCCCATCATGTGCAGAACTACATGTCCCAGCATGTGCAGCACTACATGTCCCAGCATGTGCAGAACTACATGTCCCATCATGTGCAGAACTACATGTCCCAGCATGTGCAGCACTACATGTCCCAGCATGTGCAGCACTACATGTCCCAGCATGTGCAGAACTACATGTCCTATCATGTGCAGAACTACATGTCCCAGGATGTGCAGAACTACATGTCCCAGCATGTGCAGAACTACATGTCCAAGCATGTGCAGCACTACATGTCCCAGGATGTGCAGAACTACATGTCCCAGCATGTGCAGCACTACATGTCCCAGCATGTGCAGCACTACATGTCCCAGCATGTGCAGAACTACATGTCCCAGCATGTGCAGCACTACATGTCCCATCATGTGTAGAACTACAAGTCTCATCATGTGCAGAACTACATGTCCCAGGATGTGCAGAACTACATGTCCTAGGATGTGCAGAACTACATGTCCCAGGATGTGCAGAACTACATGTCCCAGCATGTGCAGAACTACATGTCCCATCATGTGCAGAACTACATGTCCCAGCATGTGCAGAACTACATGTCCCAGGATGTGCAGAACTACATGTCCCATCATGTGCAGAACTACATGTCCCAGCATGTGCAGAACTACATGTCCCAGGATGTGCAGAACTACATGTCCCAGGATGTGCAGAACTACATGTCCCAGCATGTGCAGAACTACATGTCCCATCATGTGCAGAACTACATGTCCCAGCATGTGCAGAGCTACATGTCCCAGGATGTGCAGAACTACATGTCCCAGGATGTGCAGAACTACATGTCCCATCATGTGCAGAACTACAGCAGAACTACATGTCCCATCATGTGCAGAACTACATGTCCCATCATGTGCAGAACTACATGTCCCAGCATGTGCAGCACTACATGTCCCAGGATGTGCAGAACTACATGTCCCATCTTGTGCAGAACTACAGCAGAACTACATGTCCCATCATGTGCAGAACTACATGTCCCAGCATGTGCAGCACTACATGTCCCAGCATGTGCAGCACTACATGTCCCAGGATGTGCAGAACTACATGTCCCAGCATGTGCAGCACTACATGTCCCAGCATGTGCAGCACTACATGTCCCAGCATGTGCAGAACTACATGTCCCAGCATGTGCAGCACTACATGTCCCATCATGTGTAGAACTACAAGTCCCATCATGTGCAGCACTACATGTCCCAGCATGTGCAGCACTACATGTCCCATCATGTGCAGAACTACATGTCCCAGCATGTGCAGAACTACATGTCCCAGGATGTGCAGAACTACATTTCCCAGCATGTGCAGAACTACATGTCCCAGGATGTGCAGAACTACATGTCCCAGCATGTGCAGAACTACATGTTCCAGCATGTGCAGAACTACATGTCCCAGGATGTGCAGAACTACATGTCCCAGCATGTGCAGAACTACATGTTCCAGCATGTGCAGAACTACATGTCCCAGGATGTGCAGAACTACATGTCCCAGGATGTGCAGAACTACATGTCCCATCATGTGCAGAACTACAGCAGAACTACATGTCCCATCATGTGCAGAACTACATGTCCCATCATGTGCAGAACTACATTTCCCAGCATGTGCAGAACTACATTTCCCAGCATGTGCAGAACTACATGTCCCAGCATGTGCAGAAATACATGTCCCAGGATGTGCAGAACTACATGTCCCAGGATGTGCAGAACTACATGTCCCAGCATGTGCAGAAATACATGTCCCAGGATGTGCAGAACTACATGTCCCAGCATGTGCAGAACTACATGTCCCAGGATGTGCAGAACTACATGTCCCAGGATGTGCAGAACTACATGTCCCAGGATGTGCAGAACTACATGTCCCATCATGTGCAGAACTACATGTCCCATCATGTGCAGAACTACATGTCCCATCATGTGCAGAACTACATGTCCCAGCATGTGCAGCACTACATGTCCCAGGATGTGCAGAACTACATGTCCCATCATGCGCAGAACTACAGCAGAACTACATGTCCCATCATGTGCAGAACTACATGTCCCAGCATGTGCAGCACTACATGTCCCAGCATGTGCAGCACTACATGTCCCAGGATGTGCAGAACTACATGTCCCAGCATGTGCAGCACTACATGTCCCAGCATGTGCAGCACTACATGTCCCATCATGTGTAGAACTACAAGTCCCATCATGTGCAGCACTACATGTCCCAGCATGTGCAGCACTACATGTCCCATCATGTGCAGAACTACATGTCCCAGCATTTGAAGAACTACATGTCCCAGGATGTGCAGAACTACATGTCCCAGGATGTGCAGAACTACATGTCCCAGGATGTGCAGAACTACATGTCCCAGCATGTGCAGAACTACATGTCCCAGCATGTGCAGAACTACATGCCCCATCATGTGCAGAACTACATGTCCCAGCATGTGCAGAACTACATGTCCCATCATGTGCAGAACTACATGTCCCAGCATGTGCAGAACTACATGTCCCAGGATGTGCAGAACTACATGTCCCAGGATGTGCAGAACTACATGTCCCAGGATGTGCAGAACTACATGTCCCATCATGTGCAGAACTACATGTCCCAGCATGTGCAGAACTACATGTTCCAGCATGTGCAGAACTACATGTCCCAGGATGTGCAGAACTACATGTCCCAGGATGTGCAGAACTACATGTCCCATCATGTGCAGTACTACAGCAGAACTACATGTCCCATCATGTGCAGAACTACATGTCCCATCATGTGCAGAACTACATGTCCCATCATGTGCAGAACTACATTTCCCAGCATGTGCAGAACTACATGTCCCAGCATGTGCAGAAATACATGTCCCAGGATGTGCAGAACTACATGTCCCAGCATGTGCAGAACTACATGTCCCAGGATGTGCAGAACTACATGTCCCAGCACGTGCAGAACTACATGTCCCAGGATGTGCAGAACTACATGTCCCAGCATGTGCAGAAATACATGTCCCAGGATGTGCAGAACTACATGTCCCAGCATGTGCAGAACTACATGTCCCAGGATGTGCAGAACTACATGTCCCAGCATGTGCAGAACTACATGTCCCAGGATGTGCAGAACTACATGTCCCATCATGTGCAGAACTACATGTCCCAGCATGTGCAGAACTACATGTCCCAGGATGTGCAGAACTACATGTCCCAGGATGTGCAGAACTACATGTCCCAGCATGTGCAGAACTACATGTCCCAGGATGTGCAGAACTACATGTCCCAGCATGTGCAGAACTACATGTCCCAGCATGTGCAGAACTACATGTCCCAGGATGTGCAGAACTACATGTCCCAGCAGGCCCAGACAGCGTTTAATTACCTTGGGCTGCACCTTTGTGTGGGTCTAATCCTGCATGGGGTATAAATCTTCTCACTCTGCGGGGAGCTGCCACATCCAACTGATAGAAAATAAACAGAGCGGCCCGATGGTGGAAGGAATTGCTGAAAAGCACATAAAAAGATTCTGCAGTAAAATGTAACCTTCCCGGGTACCCCGATAGTAGTGTGTGCTGGAGGGAGACTGATCGTCCACATGTGGAATTAGATGTCCTTCCAGATTGTAGATCATGGAAGGAGAATCACTTCCTAAATTCCTAAACCCCATCCACCCACCCATCCATCCATCCAACCATCCATCCATCTATCCATCCACCCACCCATCCATCCATCCAACCATCCATCCATCCACCCACCCACCCATCTATCCATCCACCCACCCACCCATCCATCCAACCATCCATCCACCCACCCACCCATCCAACCATCCATCCATCCACCCACCCACCCATCCATCCAACCACCCATCCATCCACCCACCCATCCATCCAACCATCCATCCACCCACCCACCCATCCATCCATCCACCCATCCATCCATCTATCCATCCATCCAACCACCCATCCATCCACCCACCCATCCATCCAACCATCCATCCACCCATCCACCCATCCATCCATCTATCCATCCATCCAACTACCCATCCTTCCACCCACCCATCCATCCAACCATCCATCCATCCATCCACCCACCCATCCACCCACCCATCCATCCATCTATCCATCCATCCATCCAACCATCCATCCACCCACCCACCCATCCATCCATCCAACCATCCATCCACCCACCCATCCATCCATCCAACCACCCACCCACCCACCCATCCATCCACCCACCCATCTATCCATCCAACCACCCACCCACCCATCCATCCAACCATCCATCCACCCACCCACCCATCCATCCATCCAACCATCCATCCATCCATCCACCCACCCACCCATCCATCCATCCAACCATCCATCCATCCAACCACCCATCCATCCAACCATCCATCCACCCACCCATCCATCCATCCAACCACCCATCCATCCATCCATCCACCCACCCACCCACCCATCCATCCAACCACCCATCCATCCAACCACCCATCCATCCACCCACCCATCCATCCAACCACCCATCCATCCATCCACCCATCCATCCACGCACCCATCCATCCACTCATCCATCCACCCACCCACCCATCCATCCACCCACCCATCCATCCACCCATCCATCCATCCATCCATCCACCCTTCCATCCATCCACCCATCCATCCACCCATCCATTCATTCATCCACCCACCCACCCATCCATCTATCCACCCATCCATCTATCCACCCACCCATCCATCCACCCACCCATCCATCCATCCACCCACCCATCCATCCATCCATCCACCCACCCATCCATCCAATCATTCATCCATCCATTCATCCATCTATCCACCCACCCACCCATCCATCCACCCATCCATCCATCCACCTATCCATCCACTCATCCATCCATTCACCCACCCACCCATCCACCTATCTATCCATCCACCCACCCATCCATCCATCCGCTGCAAAGATGGTCCACCCCCCGGGGATCCCCCATATTGTACAATAACCAGATAAACGGTGACACACTGCCAAGGGGACATCTCACAACATACACAGCCCAACCGGATTCTACTTACATGGCTCTCTGTACCGTGCTATGGAATATGTCAGAGCTATATAAATGGATTATAATAATAATAATATTGTGTGACTGTAGGGGGGACATTAGAGTGTAAGCTCCTCTGGTGCAGAGACTAATGTGACTGGGAATCAGTGTTCTCTGTACAGCACTGTGGTATTTGATAGAGCTATATAAATGTATAATAATAATAGTGTGTGACTGTGGGGGGGACATTAGAGGGTGTAAGGGGGTCTGTAGTGAATATTGTGGTATAGAATACATTAGAAGTGAGTACAATAGACTATAGAAGAGAGAATAGACTGGTGAGGGGTCAGGGGCTTCTATTGTCAGCCACAGAAAGGACTCTGATAATGGAGTCTGGGGCTCTGTATTACCTGCAACATCTCCGGGGGTCTCTCCGTCCCTGACCCCCCGAGAGGGATCACTCCGCCCCCGACTCTCCTCCCCCCTGCAGCCCCCCTCTTATTCTTCATACTGGTAACTATTGAGTCCTGAAAACTAAAAAACATGTATATCCACAATCACCATCTGATTCAATCCTGCCAGTCAATGTGGGCCATCATTTTATATATATATGTAGTGCGTTTGTATATTCCATATCTATCTATCTACAGCATGCTCAGTAATGTGTCAGTGTAACCCTTCCAGGTATTTATTACCTCTCACAGAGATCACAGGACTCACCCTGACAAGGTCTTCATCTGCTTTCCTCTCCAGAAGGAAAGCACCATCTTTATTCAGGCATCGTCCAGGGTCACCATCTACTTCCTGAGCTGAGATGCCGGCTCAGAGATGACACAATCATGTAATTCCTGGTGTCTGTGCAGTTCTTGGCTGTGTTCACAAATGTCTGACACAGAACAACCCCCTTGCTGCAGCCTCTCACCTTGGGACTTGCTACAAAGTTACAATATTGCAGTCTGATCACTGAGGGAGGGGAGACTGAGGAAATGCCTCCTCCTGCCTGCAGCAGACTGATGCCTCGTACACACGACCGGTTTTCCCAACAGGAAAACTGCCATGTTTGCTTTTGGTTGGGAAAACCGGGCGTGTGTATGCTCCATAGTAGTTTTCATGACAGGAAAACTGCGAGCAAAAAAATGGGAACTTGTTCTCTTTTTTCCCCCGCCGCGATTCTCTGCGTTTTTTTGCGCGGCAGTTTTCCTATGGGAAACATTGCAGTGGAGCATACACACGGCCGGTTTTCCCGGCCAAAGCTGTCATGGCAGTTTTCCTGTCGGGAAAACCGGCCGTGTGTACACAGGGGAAAAGCAACCTAGCAGGTTCTCGGTTTTCCCCTTGGTTTTTCCCAGCAGACTTTTGACCGCCGGGAAACCCGATCGTTTGTACGAGGCATGTGTCTTCATCTCATCCTAGGCAAAGTCACTAGACTGCAGCCAGTGTTAACTTCGTTGACTAAAACCGACTAAAATATTTTGGTCGACTAAATACGACTAAAACTAAAACAATTGAGATGACTAAAAATACGTGTAGTGCCCACCCCATTTAGGGGTGCTATATACCCAAATTTAGGGGGCTGGTCTGAGATAGTAGTTGGGCTCAGACCGTTCTCAATTTGTAGGTTGTGCTGTTTATTTCCAGGATGGTATACTGGTGTGCAGTTCCCTGTGGCCTATAGGTGGCACTGCCATAATGGGTCAGGGTTGAACTACTGGTGTTAGTGCTGTGCCTTGGGTGTCCTCTCTCGGCAGCGGTACGGTGGGTGTGGTCGACCTGCTGTGCATGCCGGGAGAGGATACATAAGGGCAGACGCCGCCTGGGAGGGGTCTTCGTTCCAGAGTCGGAGTCCTGCTGCGTGGCGCATGGCCTTCCAGGCCATGGGGCCACGTGTGCATCAGTCCCAGGCACCTTTAGTCCTGGGGCTGCGACTTCAACACTGGGCCCAGCACCTTTAGCTGGAGCCCACTTCGAGGAGGAGAAGTCCCAGGGTGTCCCTCGCGAGGGAGCCCGCTTCTAAGAGGAGGAGGCCGGGGGAGGACCTTTCTGATGGACCGGTGAGAGTTCACGGTGAAGGAAGAGGCCCGGTAACTTTCTGGAGGGATTCTTCTATCCACCAAGGGCCTAGTATTGTGCTGCTGCTGGCACCTGTCCTTATGTACCAAAAGCTGAGAAGTTCGGGGTCTGATAGATTCTGTGACAGAGAGTCTCCCGATAGCATCTAGGAAAGAACTTGATCAAACGTCCGAGCATCACTTCAGCTGCTAGGATCCACTTTGTAGGAGACTATCCGGGTGAGCTAAACCTACTTGGGGATAGAGTAGTGATTGTGCTATCCATTGTGCCTGGACTAACCTCCCAAACCTTGCTGTCCTGTCTCTCTTCCACCCTTTTCCTATCTGCTGAACATTGAGAAAATAAACTCAACGTTGGAGTTTAGAGTGGTGTGGACATTGGAATTACTTGGGGGAAAACAGAGACTTGTCCCTATACCCTAGGAGATGAGAACCAACTGATGGAGAACCTAGCTGTGGGACCCAAATACATAACACCGCTCAACCTCCTCAACCAGGAGGGTACGGGCATATAGTACGGTGTGCCCTTTTTCCTGCAATTGAGCCAAAGCAAGGGAAAAGGGTCCGTGTGCTACATACGACTAAAACTAAAATGGCATTTTAGTCAGAAGACTAATGCCGCGTACAAAATTTCCAACAGAAAAAGGCCGATGGGAGCTTTTCCGGAAATTCCGACGGACTTAGATAGAGAGCAGGTTCTCTATTTTTCCGTCGGAAATTCCGACTGAGGTTTTCCGTTGGAAAGTCCGGCCATGTGTACGCTTTTTAGCGCCTGCAAAGCGCCCTGAAAAAGCCACTACTTTGTATCCAGTGTGAAAGCCCAAGGGCTTTCACGCTGGAGCGGTGCGCTGGCAGGAGGGTAAAAAAACTCCTGCAAGCCGCATCTTTGAGGCACGATAGGAGCGGTAAAAATACCGCTCCTATAGCGCCCCTGCCCATTGAAATCAATGGGGTAGCACCTCCAAAACGCAGCAAAGAGGCGTTATTGCGGGCATTTTTAACCCTTTTTCGGCCGCTAGCGGGGGTTAAAATCACCCCGCTAGCGCCCGCAAATCGTGGCAAAAACATCGGTATAGCGGCGCTAAAAATAGCGCCGCTATACCGCCAGCGCATCCAGCGCTTCAGTGTGAAAGTAGCCTAATGCCACGTACACACGACCGCTTTTCTCGACGAGAAAAACTGCATTTTTTTTTTCGTCGAGAAAAACGATCGTCTGTGGGCTTTATGTCGAGAAAAACGGCAGAAAAAACGACGAGAAAAATTAGAACATGTTCTAAATTTTCTCATCGTTTTTTCCATCATTTTTTTCCGCGGCAGTTTTCCCATAGGGAGACACTGCCGCGGAGCCCACAGACGGTCGTTTTTCTCGTCAAGAGAAAAAATGACGGGAAAAACGACCGTGTGTAGGGAACCAAGTGGTTCCCTCGTTTTTCCTGTCATTATTCACGGCGGATTTTTAACCGCCGTGAATAATGATCGTGTGTACGCGGCATTAGACTAAAAAAAATGAACACTGGTCTGTAGCGCATGTTCATACCTCAATACCATAAATAATAACATATTCGATTTTTCACTCCAGCCATATATAATGAGTTTGGAAATGGTAGAGAAATGCTTAAATAATGCATTACAATTTAATTACACCCATTAGATTTTAGATGAATAAAATGAGTTTTAGCCCTGGTTCACACTGGTGCGTTTTGACATGCGATTTGGCATGTCAAATCGCATGTCAAAACGGCGATATTTGCCGCAAATTGCCGGCAATGGCACCGTCCTAATTGGTGCGACGACGCATCTCAAAACGATTTCAAAAAGTAGTTTCTGTACTACTTTTTGCAATTTCGTCCCGCGATTTACATTGACATCTGTGCAGAAACCTGCACAGATGTCTTTGTAATCGCGGCTGAAATCGGGACTGCCAGCGAGAGTGAAATCGTGCGAGTTCAGCTGAACTCGCACGGCTTCACTCCTGCAGCCCAGTGTGAACCTGGGCTTAGTCGACTAAAATGTACTGGAGATTTTAGTCGACTAAATAATTGCAGAAAACTAAAATAGGACTAAAACTAAAATGACATTTTAGTCCTAAGACTAAAACTAAATCGAAATTTGCTGTCAAAATTAACACTGACTGGAGCTCAAGGCTGGCTTTTAGGCTGCATTCACACCTGAGCGTTTTGTAGCCTGAAGCCTGATGCTACAAAACACTAGAGGGGGAAAAAAACATTATTCTCTATGGAGATGGTTCACATCTCCACTCCAAAACGCCTGAAGCCGAACGCCTGAAGCTCAAACAAGTTCCGGACGAATCGGGCAGATTTGGGCGTTTTAGGAGTCATAGAATGTAATGGAAACGCTCGATTCAAGCGTTTAGCGCGACAACGAGCGTTTCGACGGGCACAAATTTGCGCGTCAAAACGCCGGTAAAAACGCTCGAAGCGCTACGCTCAGGTGTGAATGCAGTCTAAATGATAAATGATCCTGTTGCTGTATATTGTGACGTGTCAGGAATGTATTCTTGTGCCTCGTACACACGATCGGTTTTCCCGGCAGGAAAAAAAAAAACGACGCTTTTCCTGACGGGATTCCTCTCAGGCCTGCCTTGCATACACACTGTCACACAAAAGACCGCTGAACTTTTGAATGCCAAGAACGCGGGGTGACGTCAAAGACTACGACAAGCCGACAAAATTACCTTCTATGCTTCCGCGCATGCGTCGAATTGTTTACGAGCATGCACGTTTTTTTTCCCCTCGGGAAAGCATACAGATGACCAGTTTTCTCGGCAGGATTTTTTCCTGATGGGGAAAAAAGAGAGCTGGTTCTCTTTTTTTTCCCGGCAGTTTTCCTGTCGGGGAAAACTGCAATGGAGCATACACACGGCGGGTTTTCCCGGCCAAAAGCTCTCATGGCAGTTTTCCCGATGGGAAAACCGGTCGTGTGTACGAGGCATCATAGACTTTTTTAGCGATTTGCCGAGCGCAATGTTTGGTTTGCGGTTTGCAAATGGTTTACCGGTGAATATGGCTGAAGATATCAGGCATAACCCCGGTATGGTCTTCTTCATCCTGCGGCTTCCTCATGAGCCGCTAGACCGGTTTCCGAAGCAGCAGGAGGGGATATCCCTCTCCCGCCATTCGCTGGTGTTTCTCGGGCTTACCATTTCCGCCGATTCACTCGAGATACAATGCGACCGGCTGCACCCATAGGCGTACAAAGAGTTAATAATCTTTGATCGCCTCTATAGCCTTGGAGGACCGGAGCGATGTCATTGTGATGTCACTTCCAGTCCAGGCTGGAAGTAAATCTTCTTTTTTGATCTTTTGCTTTAAAAAAAAAAAAAAATGTTTTTGTTTTTTTGATCTTTTGCTTAAGGCCTCATGCCCACGGACGTTTTTACAGCCGCGTTTTTGATCGTTTTTTACAGCTTAAAAATGCCTGTCCATGTTAGTCTATAGCTTCATGCCCACCTAGACGTTTTTGAGCTGCAAATAGCATAGACGTTTTTAAGCTGTAAAAAAAAACCAGGACCAGTGCGTTCCTCAGCGTCGGAATTAGGCAGAAAAAAACGCGAGCGTCAAAAAACGCGCAAAAACGCGCACAATTTTTTTTTTTACAATAACAAGGACAGGCGTTTTTAAGCTGTAAAAAACGCAGCTGTTAAACACGTCTGTGGGCATGAGGCCTAAAGGTAAAGAAGAGATTTGGGGTCTTTTTTTACCTCAGAACTCTCCATAAAGAGGACCTGTCATCCTTATTTCTATTACAAGGGACGTTTACATTCCTTGTAATAGGAATAAAGTGCTAAAAAAAATATTTTTTAAGGGGCAGTGTAAAAAAATAAAAAAGTAAAATGAATAAGTAAAAAAAAAAAGTAGCACATGCATATGTAAACGGTATTGGCACCACACATGTGAGGTATCGCCGCGAACGTTAGAGCGAGAGCAATAATTCTAGCGCTAGTCCTCTGTAACTCTAAACAGTTGTTACTCTAAACAGCCTGTAATGGTGTTTAAAAAAGTGTCACCTATGGAGGTTTTTAAGTATTGTAGTTTGTCATGCACAATTTTAAAGCAGGACATGTTTGGTATCTATTTTCTCGGTGTAACATCATCTTTCACATTATACAAAAAAATTGGGGTAAATACTATTGTGGTTTTTTTTTTCATTAAAGTGTATTTTTTTTTTCAAAAAAATTGCGTTCGCAAAACTGCTGCGCAAATACCGAGTGACATAAAAAACTGCAATGATCGCCATTTTATTCCGTAGGGACTCTGCTAATAAAAATGTATAATGTTTGGGGGGGGGTTCTGAGTAATTTTCTAGCAAAAAAATATGGGTTTAGGCTCGGATCACACTGGTGCGATGTGGGTACCACAGCGATTCCTGTAGGGGTTCCTGCATCGCATCTGAGTCGCAGGCAGATTACACCACTGCGGGTCTCAATATAAAGTTAATGACACTCCCCAACTGCAGAACGCAGTGCGAACTATGAAAGCAGATCGCCTGGGTCTGAACACCCATGCGATCCGATTCCTGTGCAGATGGGAAAAAAAGGGTCCTGCACCATTTTAGTGCGAATGCAATTTCAGAAATTAAAAACTGTTTTGGCTGAATTTGCATCGCATAGACATCATTAGTGATGTGCACTGCGGTGCGGTGCGAATCGCATGCGATGTCTGGCATTGCATAAGTGTGAACCCAGCCTTAAACAAAAAGTGGCAGAAAAAGCCTGGCCGGCAAGTGACAGGTCCACTTTAATACCATTGTGTGGGGTTTTGGTTAGCGGACCTTACGTGAAATGCTCGCCCGTTGTGAGCGCTGTCGGTGCTCTTCATCTGGAAGAGGTTGGCCTTCTGTATTGGCCGGGTGTTGGCTGGTCCGATGCTCTGGTCGGTAGCGCAGAGTCGCAGACACACATTCAGGTTGTTGCCAGCTCTGCGCACAGCAGCCACTTCAGGGGACAAAATAAACAGAGGATTTGCCAGAAGCCGAGACGCAAAGCCGAGAAACTTGTAAATCCGCCAGCCAGCCCGTCCAGCGGTTCAGTGCTGATGCCGGGATTTGGCTCTCACCCAGACCGATCCCACATCTGTGCCGGGACTTGGCTGCCAAGCAGAAGTGTTTGCCCCGTGCTGAAGGACTACAAGTTCCAGCATGCCGTGCCTGATCTGCTGCATGCAGAGCCGTAATACTGATTTCCCACGACGCTCAGTCAGTGCCACACCTCTCTACCACATACTGGGTAGTTATTTGGTATAAAATGTCATATAAGATAGAACATATATTTTGCAATGTAAGACTAATGTTTAAAAAAAAATAAAAAATTTAAATCACAAAAGAAATGTTTAGCCCCTTCACTACCGGACACTTCACCCCCTTCCTGCCCAGACCAATTCTCAGCTTTAAGCGCTGTCACACTTGGTTCAGTTATCCTGACTGGATGTCATATGAGGTCCAGCAGGATAAGCCGCGATCGCCCGCCCACCCGCATTGGCTTTTCCTCTATCAGCTGCTCTCCTGATAATCAATTAGCGCAGGGACCCCCGGTCTGCGCTGATTGATTATCGGCACAGCCCCCCCCCCCCCGAGGATGCCCACTCAGGACCACCGGGGATGCCCACCAATGATTACCACCAGGAATGCCATTCAGTGCCCATAAATTATGCCAATCAGTGCCCATCAGTAATGCCTGCATCAGCTTTTGCTCTATTGGCTGCTCTCCTGACAGGGGGGTCTGCACTGATTGATTATCAGCGCAGCCCCTCCCCATCCCGAGGATGCCCACCCAGGACCACCAGGGATGCCCAACAATAATGACCACCAGGTATGCCACCCAGGATTACCAAAGATGACAATCAGTGTCCATCAGTAATACCTGCCAGTGCCTCCTCATCAGTGATGCCTATCAGTGCCATCTATCAGTGTCCATCAGTGCCAACCATCAGTGTCCATCAGAACCACCTATCAGTGCCCATTAGTGCCTATCAGTGCCCATCAGTGTCATCAACAGTGCCCATCAGTGCTGCATATAAGTGCCCATCATCAGTGCCACCTCATTGGTGCCACCTCATCAGTGCCGCCTTATCAGTGCCCATCAGTGAAGGAGAAAACTTACTTATTTACAAAATTTTATAACAGAAACAAAGATTTTTTTTTTTACATAACCTCTGTAATATAACTGTAAAGTAATGACATATATTTACAGTTAGGCGGTCGGCAAGTGGTTAAGCTCCTCCCATGTATAAGCCCGCCCATCGCTTTACAGAAACACCCACTGCAAGCCTGCTGTCAGCTTTCATCTGGTGTGTAGGAATTTAGCGGGTGACTTTGGAGGGAATACATAAGTAAACTGTTTATTTAACAATATTTTCGGGGGGTTCTTCTTTAAGCTGGCCCCTGGCTGCGTAATGAGGCCCCCCCCCCCCAGGGGTGCAGGCTGGACGGCGTCAGGAGCAGCTGCCCCGGGCTGAGAGCCACTTGATGTTTCCTGGTGCCCGGAGCCCTTATTTACATGTGTAACGTGCTTGTAGCCGTATTGTAATGAGCCCTGGAATATCTCGCCCTCATTTGCATGGCAATGAGGTGTCTGGGGTTATTTCAGGCTGTGGACTTTCCAGCTGCACCGCCGCCACCCCGATCGGCGCTCTTCTTCCATTGTTTGCCCGAACGGCGAAGCCGTCAGTTGCCCCGACAATCCGGCGTTGCCATGGAAACCTCAGTGGGAGCTGTGACCCGTCACCTGGTTCCTGTTAACCCCTCCGGTGCTGGATTTCTGGAAGAATTTTTTTTAAAAACCCGGATAACCGGCGCCGTCACCAATAAACTGCACCGCACATCCCACCAAGGCCGCCTACCATGTCAAGTTTTGTATCATTTATTTGCTACGTTGGTGATTGGTTGGGGTGAAGCAATGAAAAACAATGTACAGCAAGAATCCTATTGATCACCTTGAGATCGCACGACCGCTATCTATAACCATGGCCGTCCTGGCGGCTTATACCTTAGAATAGGTGGTTTAGGACCGGTGACCCCCCTATAGCTTTAGTAAAATAAAGAAGATTGTACAATCAGGTTGTAACGTATATTGCCCGCTCCTTCCATCTGTGTTGGCTTTTTTTCCTGCATGTGAGCGGGCACACAGCTCAAGGAAAGCAAGCTTCTTTGATTACAGCAAAGTCTTCATTAGTCACAATGTTGTCTCTCACACACAAGCAATGAGGCTCCATTCAATCCTCAGCGTTTTGTAGCTTGAAGCTCGACGCTCCAAAACTGGAGCTGAAAGAAAAATCTATTATTCTCTATGGAGTTAGTTCACATCTCCACTCCAAGTCGCCTAATGCTTCGTACACACGGACGGACTTTTGGCCAACAAACTTTATTTTGAGCAAGTTGGACCAACAATCCGACTGTGTGTGTACGCTCCATCGGACAAACTTTTTTTTTTGTTTTCATCGGACAAAAGTTCGGTCTGCAAACGGACAAACTTTTGGCCAACAAAAGTCCGATGGAGCAAAGTCCGACCGTGTGTACAGAAAACCATCAGACTTTTGTCCGATGGACAAAACAAATAATGTTAAAATCAAGCAACAATAGCAGACGTTGACCAAAGGGTGGCGGTAAAGAGCAGAAAAACCACGTGATGTTGGAAGAAGTTTTGGGAAAATTTGCAGAAAAGTCCTGTGGCGTGTATGCTATGGGTGTGCCCGGCCAACTCCTTTCGGACAAAAATCCACGGAAAAGTCCGACGGAAGTTCGACCGTGTGTATGAGGCTTTAAGCTCAAAAAAGTTTTGGAGCTTTTTTTTTGTAAAACGAATTGGGCAGATTTGAGCGTTTTTAGCACGTTTTTATTCTCATAGAAATGAATGGAAATGCGCCATTCGCACATTTTTGTACGCATTCACGCATTTTGTCGCGCGTTTTTGCGTGACTTTCTACCAAAATTAAATAAAATAAATAAATAAAATAGTAATAATATATAAACAAATTAAAGTGAACTAAATACACAAATAGCTAAAAAGCATCATAAATAAATAAAATAAATGTAATATTAAGTAATAATAAATAATGACTAAGCCCTAACCTTACAAAAGATTAAACACATTATTATTAAATAGTGATAAAATAATAAACACCCAATCCCGAAAAATAATAATAATAATAAAGTATTTACTTACTTTGTGTTAGGGTATTTAGTTATTTACTATTATTATTATCTTAAAGTGGGGTTAATTATTTACTTATTATTTTTTGGAATCAAAACTTTTTTATTAGTATTACAAAATGACTGTACATCCACAAAGCATATCCAGTAGTACAAAACACTTGTAGCATATGGAAAATCCAATAAGAGACAGTCATGTCAAATATAACACACACACACACATATATATATGGTATGTATGTATGTGAAGTGTAACTCATGCTTAACCATTTGAGTACCAACCCATAATAATCCCTTCATTTCCAGATCATTGTTCAGTTTTCAGTGCTGTGATAGTTTGACTGACAAATACACAAAATCTGGGATTGCTTACACTTACCTCTCATTTCTTTACATGTTCCGAAGACACAACAGGAAGTGAGAGGAAATCTATCCAAAGTGAGGAAATCTTCTTTTTGACTTCATTCACATGGGTGGCCAAGGGGCAGTAAAACCAGGGGCCACATACAGAATTCAAATTCCTCCATGAGGTGCTGGCTGTTAACCACCTCCTGCTCGCCGTATAGACAAATGACGACAGGCAGGATGCTCCCTTGTTCTGAGACGACCTCATATGACCCTGATCTCGGTAAAGAGCTGATGACGCGGCTTATTACCCATGTGATCAGCTGTGCCCAGCAGTGATGCAAGTCATTGTTGCCTTACAGTGCCCATCAGTGCCGCCTATCATTGGCCATAAGTGCGGCCTATCAGTGCCACCTATCAGTGCCCTTCAGTACCACCCATCAGTGCCGCCTATCATTGGCCATAAGTACGGCCTATCAGTGCCACCCATTAGTGCCACCTATCATTGGCCATAAGTACGGCCTATCAGTGCCACCCATTAGTGCCACCTATCATTGGCCATAAGTACGGCCTATCAGTGCCACCCATTAGTGCCACCTATCATTGGCCATAAGTACGGCCTATCAGTACCACCCATTAGTGCCGCCTATAATTGGCCATAAGTGCGGCCTATCAGTGCTCATCAGTGCCACCTATCCGTGCCCTTCAGTGCCACCCATCAGTGCCGCCTATCATTGGCCATAAGTACGGCCTATCAGTGCCACCCATTAGTCCCGCCTATCATTGGCCATAAGTGCAGCCTATCAGTGCCCTTCAGTACCATCCATCAGTGCCGCCTATCATTGGCCATAAGTACGGCCTATCAGTGCCACCCATTAGTCCCGCCTATCCTTGGCCATAAGTGCGGCCTATCAGTGCCACCCATTAGTGCCACCTAACATTGGCCATAAGTACGGCCTATCAGTACCACCCATTAGTGCCGCCTATAATTGGCCATAAGTGCGGCCTATCAGTGCTCATCAGTGCCACCTATCCGTGCCCTTCAGTGCCACCCATCAGTGCCGCCTATCATTGGCCATAAGTACGGCCTATTAGTGCCACCCATTAGTCCCGCCTATCATTGGCCATAAGTGCGGTCTATCAGTGCCACCTATCAGTGCCCTTCAGTACCACCCATCAGTGCCGCCTATCATTGGCCATAAGTACGGCCTATCAGTGCCACCCATTAGTCCCGCCTATCATTGGCCATAAGTACGGCCTATCAGTGCCACCCATTAGTCCCGCCTATCATTGGCCATAAGTGTGGCCTATCAGTGCTCATCAGTGACACCTATCAGTGCATTTCAGTTCCGCCTTATTAATGCACATCAGTGAAGAAGAAAAATTACTTATTTGCAAAACTTTCTGACAGAAACTTTTTTTATTTTTTTCTGTTCAAAGTTTTTTATTAAACATAATCATAGAATACATCAACAAATAATCTCAATTGGAGGTTAGATAACAGAACTTATTTTTTTATTAAAATTTTTGGTCTATTTTCGTTTTTTATTTTAGCAAAAAATAAAAACCCAGCCGGTGATTAAATTACCACCAAAAGAAAGCTCTCGTGTGAAAAAAAAATGATAAAAATGTCATATGGGTACAGTGTTGCATGACAGCGCAATTGTCATTCAATTGTTATTGTCATTCATAGTGTGACAGCCCTGAAAGCTGAAAATTGGCCTGGGCAGGAAGGGGGTAAATGTGCCCGGTATTGAAGCGGTTAAAAAAATTAGCGTAAAGAAAATGTGTGACTTTCTGTAAAGAAGGATAGAATTCAGTCCTGATTCTGACTGTCTCTTGGCATTCTGCAGATTGGCCTCCAGGTGGAGCTGTAGTCCGCCTCCCTATGGTGTCCCTTGGCTCTGTAATACACCGGCAGGTTCCTGGCCAAGGATGTGTTAACCGGCCAGCTGAGCGCCCATGTGTCGGCGTTTTGTGTTCCCACAAGAAACACGTTAAATGATGATAATGAACACCTTACCGCGTCGCCGGCTGCCGCCACACCGGAAGGGAGAAAGTCCATTGTCTGTCTGGGGAAAGGATCATGTTTGGACTTGTGAGCTGGAGCGGTGATATCTTCATGTTTACCGAGATTAGCGGCTCAGAACTTATCAGCTGTGCATATTATTGATCAATAAATGCTTGAAAAGTCTGCTGCAGGCAGGAGCAAGCATTTCCTTAGTCTCCTCTCCCCCAGTAATCAGTCTGCTGCAGGCAGGGGAAAGCATGTCCCCAGTGATCAGTCTGCTGCAGGCAGGAGGAAGCATTTTCTCAGTCTCGCCTCCCCCAGTGATTAGTCTGTTCCAGGCAGGAGGAAGCATTTCCTCAATCTCCTCTCCCCAGTGATCAGTCTACTGCAGGCAGAAGGAAGAATTTCCTCAGTCTCCACACCCCCAGTGATCAGCCTGCTGCAGGCAGGCAGAAGGAAGCATTTCCTCAGTCTCCACACCCCCAGTGACCAGTCTGCTGCAGGCAGGAGGAAGCATTTCCTCAGTCTCCTGTTCCTTAGTGATCAGTCTGCTGCAGGCAGGAAGAAGCAATTCTTCAGTCTCTCTTCCCAGTGATCAGTCTGCTGCAGGCAGGAGGAAGCATTTTTTCAGTCTCTCTCTTCCCAGTGACCAGTCTGTAGGCCGCAGAAGGGGGCTGATCTGTGTCAGACATTTCAGCATGTTGCCTAAACAGAGATGGCGCTGTCCTTCTGCAGATGAAGACCTTGTCAGGGGGAGTCCTGGGATCTCTGTAAGAGGTAATAAATACCTGGAAGGGTCACACTGACACTCGGCATGCTGTACATGTGTCTGATGACAGGTCCACTTTGAGAATGGTGCATGCGCGGTATAATAAGCGTGTTGGAAGGGGGAATTTGGGGACGGCAGGGGGTTAGAAATGTTGTAAGAGGAAAAATGTGGGTGTTTGTGCTAGGAGTGGTGATTTAGGGGGATCTGTGTTGGGAGGGGGGATTGGGGGGTTTTGTGCTAGAAGAGGTGATATGGGGGGGGGGGATATTTGTGCTAATAGGGATGATTGGGGGTATTTGTGCTAGGAGGGGAAATGTTGGGGGGGGGGGGGGTTGGGGGAGATTTGTGTTGGGAGGGGGGATTTTAGGGGTAGAGAATTTGTGCTAGAATTTTATTTGGGGGGGGGGGGTCATTTGTGCTGGGGGATTTGGGGGATGGGGACAAAGATTTTTTCTGGGAGGGGGCGTTTCAACAGGGGGTGGATTTGTACTGGGAGACGGGGGGTTTATGCTTAGGGGGTAATCATGCAGATTAGTGCTCAGTATATTATTTTTTTTGGGGGGGGGGGTTTTGCTGACACATAATGTTAATGCATCTTGGGGGGGGGGTGGTCTCAGTTTGGCATGTTCGCCCTGGGCTTTGGTTGACCTTGTCCCGGAAATGGACAAACACCCCCTTCAACAGCGCACAGGAACAGAGCTGTGGCTGTCAATCACAGGCTGTGTGCTGGAGCTCCCTCCCCTGTCACCTTTTTTTTTTCTCTTGGTGTCAGGACAATTGTTAGATAGCAGAGGAATGGGGCAGCAAACAGAAATGACACTCGGTGCTCTGGATGGAGACAAGTACACACTATAGGGGGAAAGGCTTTGTTCAGATTTCATGTCTGAGGTTTACAACCAAAAGATGGAACAACGTTTCTTTTTTCATCCATATTTTTGAATCTATGGATAGAAAATAGACGCCTCTTAGAACTCGGAGGTGACCGGTCCTCTTTGACGTTTGGCAGAGCCGGCGCCGGCAGCAGCTGGTTGGCTGTCTCCGGCAGGTGGGCACTCTGTTCTCTTGGCACAAAACCGCTAATTAATCTGAACTTCATCGGAGTGCCGGGACCCGGGCTGTGCCAAGTAGAGGAGGAGGGGGGGGGGAGTGACTCAGGACAGTCCAGGGTGCTGAGTGTGCTAGAAACCTTCCCCGAGTCCCCCCCCCACCAAACACTGCATTATGTAATCTGGCTTCATCATTCTTTTATTGCAGCGTGCGGCCCCCGCCATATGCTCCTTTGTTCTGCGCTGCCTTTGTTATGGCTCGTCGTGGCACAGCGGGGGCAGAGAGAATCCCCTCGGGGGGCCCACCGGCATTCTCTCTGCTAGTTCATAACCTGACATCATTCCGTGCCCTATGACTGTACCCAGTGCCGGCATGTCCAATAGGGGCCCGTTCAGACCTCGGCGACCCCATGCGTCGCAGTAATGCACATGCGTTGCTTTGAGGCACATGAGTCATCCAGGAACGCACCTAAAAAAAATGCATAATTTCTGGCAATGCAGCGCACCACAGCGCATGATAGAGCGTTAGTTACTGCGCTGCAACGCATGTGTGCATTGTCCTAGTGCATTGTGGGGCATCAATCAACTAACATGCAATGCTGGAACGCATGTGTTATTGAAGGGCTTGACAAATTTGCTTGGAATCTAGGAGCCAGCTAAAAAAGTTAGGAGCCAGGGTTTTTTTTTTTTTTAACGACCGATGCGTGCAGAAGCGAACGCATACGTGAGTAGCGCCCGCATATGAAAGCGGTGTTCAAACCACACATGTGAGGTATCGCCGCGATCGGTAGAGCGAGAGCAATAATTCTAGCTCTAGACATACTCTAATGCCGCGTACACACGGCCGTTTTTAATGTCATTGAAAAAAACGACGTTTTTCTCGACGTGATTTTTCGTGTTTCCTCACAAGCCTGCCTTGCCTACACACTATCGTGAAAAAAAATGCTCGAGCAAAGCGCGGGTGACGTACAACACGTACGACAGCACTATAAAGGGGAAGTTCCATTCGGATGGCGCCACCCTTTGGGACGCTTTTGCTGATCCTCGTGTTAGTAAAGTTTGGTGAGAGACGATTTGCGCTTTTCAGCCTCATGCTCTTCAGTCCGTTACAGCGTGACGAATGTGATCTCTCCATTACGAACGCTAGTTTTGCCAGAACGAGCGCTCCCGTCTCATAAATTGATTCTGAGCATGCGCATTTTTTTTACCCTCGTAAAAGCATACACACGGGCGTTTTTCACGACGTTAAAAAGAATGACGTGAAAAACGATGTGAAAAAATAGGGCAGGTTCTAATTTTTTTTAGGCCATTTTTCACGTCGTTAAAAATGCTCTGGAGCCCACACACGATCGTTTTTAATGACCAATTTTAAAAATGGCATTTTTCACGCCATGAAAACGGTCGTGTGTACGCGGCATAACTCAAAACATGCAACCTGTAGAATTTTTTTAATGTCGCCTATGGAGATTTTAAAGGGTAAAAGTTTGTCGGCCATTCCACGAGCGGACGCAATTTTGAAGCGTGACATGTTGGGTATCAATTTACTCAGCGTAACATTATCTTTCACAATATAAAACAAATTTGGCTAACTTTACTGTTGTCTTATTTTTTTATTAAAAAAAGTGTATTTTTTCCTCAAAAAAGTGCGCTTGTAAGACTGCTGCGCAAATACGGTGTGACAGAAAGTATTGCAATGACCGACATTTTATTCTCTAGGGCAGGGGTCTCAAACTGACGGCCCTCCAGCTGTTGCGAAACTACAAGTCCCATCATCCCTCTGCCTGTGGGAGTCATGCTTGTAACTGTCAGCCTTGCAATGCCTCATGGGACTTGTAGTTTCCCAACAGCTGGAGGGCCGCCAGTTTGAGACCCCTGCTCTAGGGTGTTAGAATAAAAAATATATATAATGTTTGGGGGTTAACTTCTAAGTAAAGGGAAGGAGATGGTCGGGCAGTGAAACAGGCAAGCATTGCTGGTTGTCTTGTCATACCAACGGCCACAACAAGAGGGCGCCAGATTACAGAATGAATCATAGGCCGCAAAGCCGCGGCCTCAATTACCGGCCAGCGCGGCCCGACGAGATTGCGCGATCGCGGGGGGGGCGCACGGAGACACAGGAAACCTCAGCTGTGCTGCCTCAGGCGCCAGGTCGCTAAAATTCTAGTCGCATTTGCGACCTGGCGCCCGGGTTTTGTCGAACCCTGTGTTATTGAACGCATTGCCACGCTGCACCACAGTGAAAAATGGTGTCCGGCAATATTCAGCCTAATGGCCCCGTCCACACGATCCGAATATCATTCGAAAAATGTCGTCCGAGTAAGAATCGTATGATAATCGGATCGTTAGTACAGAGCTTCCGAGAGTCGATCATGACAGTTCATCCGATATTATCCGATCGGACATGCACGAAAACTTTCCTCGTACGACACCTAATCGTACGATTGTCGTTTAGTCAGTACAGTTGTCGTCCGAAAATACAACACAAATACATTAAAACACCGACATCACTTCCGATTTTTTTTTTCGGGACTTTAATAACCTAATCAATTTCTACCTGCGACTATTAAACGGAAAAAGTCGTCCGATTTTCGGATCGTGTGTACGGGACATAAGGGCCAGTCCGCACCATAGAAACGCATTCCAGATGCTTTTCTGAATGCGTGTTTTTGGCGTGTTTTTAAAGCAGTCCAGTGCTTCCCCCCCCCCTCTTTTTTCTTAACCTTAAATCTTAAACCTTATAACCTCTTTTACAATGCGTTTTTGGTGTGTTTTTAAGCAGTCCAGTGCTTATTCCCCCCCCCCCTCTTTTTTCTTAACGTTAAAGCGGAGCTCCGCCGGAAAAAAAATATTAAAAGCCAGCAGCTACAGCAGCTGCTGGCTTTTAATATTTGGACACTTACCTGTCCTGGAGTCCAGCGACGTCCGCAGCAGAGGACGAGCGATCGCTCATCGCTCTGCTGCTCCCTCCGCCATCCTCGCTGAGGGAACCAGGAAGTGAAGCCCTGCGGCTTCATGCCCGGTTCCCTACGGCGCATGCGCGAGTCGCGCTGCGCCGTTCTGATTGGTGCTCCTGTGTTCTGGGAGCCGAGTGTCTCCCAGAACACCAAGGGAAGTCTGCGGGAAGTGACGTCACTCCCGCAGATTCCCAGAGAGAGGACTCCCGGATGTGGGTGAAAATACCTGTCTTAGACAGGTATCTTCACCCCCCTCCCCCCTGAAAGGTGTCAATTGTGACACCGGAGGGGGGGAGGGTTCCAAATAGCAAAAGTTGCTATTTAGGGTGGAGCTCCACTTTAAGGGCCAGTTCACACCACATGCAGTCCAGTGCGTTTTTTTTCTGCATCAAAAACGCATGGAAAGTAGGTTATATGGTTTTCAATGGCATAGTTCACACCAGTGCTTGCAGTTCCAGAAAAAAAAGTAGAACATGCTGCATTGTTCCTGCACTGGACTGTACTGAAACGCTGTAAAATGCATCAAAAACGCACCAGAACGCACCTAAATGCACCAAAAACGCACTGGAACACACTTGTCCTTATCTAAGGTTAATAAAAAAGACGGGTGAAAAAAAGCACTGGACTGCATTAAAAACGTACCAAAAATGCACTGGAACGCATCAAAAACGCGCATGCAAAAAAGCACCTGGAACGCATCCGGATTGCGTTTCTATGGTGTGAACTGGCCCTTAATAAGAACATGTGCGTTTTGGATGCGTTTTACAGCGTTCCAGTCCAGTCCAGTGCAGGAAAAATGCAGCATGTTCTATTTTTTTTCCCCTGGAACTGGACCGCACTGGTGTAAACTATGCCATTGAGAAACCATATAACCTCTTTTCCATGCGTTTTTGATGCAGAAAAAAGATGCACTGGACTGCATGTGGTGTGACCTGGCCCTAGAGGCCAGGTCACACTACATGCAGTCAGCGCGTTTTTTTTTTTATTCATGCGAGACAGCCCCAGAATTTACAGGAACTGGAGGCTTTTTGCCATCTGAGAAGATAAAGAGCCTCATCCACAAATACCACAGAAGACTTCAAGCTGTGATTGGTGATAAAGGGGGCAATACTTAATATTTAATAATTATTTAATAATAATTTAATAATAATAATTTAATAATAATTAACCACTTCAGCCCCGGACCATTTTGCTGGTCAAAGACCAGGCCACTTTTTGGGATTTGGCACTGCATCGCTTTAACTGACAATTGCGCGGTCGTGCGACGTGGCTCCCAAACAAAATTGACGTCCTTTTTTCCCCCACACATAGAGCTTTCTTTTGGTGGTGTTTGATCGCCTCTGCGGTTTTTATTTTTTGCGCTATAAACAAAAATAGAGCGACAATTTTGAAAAAAAAACCAATATTTTTTACTTTCTGATATAATATATAAAAAAAACTATTTTTTTCCTCAGTTTAGGGCGATACGTATTCTTCTACATATTTTTGGTAAAAAAAAAATCGCAATCGCCGTTTATTGATTGGTTTGCGCAAAAGTTATAGCGTCTACAAAATAGGGGATAGTTTTATGGCATTTTTATATATATATTTTTTTTTTTTACTAGTAATGGCAGCGATCAGTGATTTTTATCGTGACTGCGACAATATGGCGGACACATCGGACACTTTTGACACTATTTTGGGACCATTGTCATTTTTACAGCGATCAGTGCTATAAAAACGCACTGATTACTATGAAAATGACACTGGCAGTGAAGGGGTTAACCTGTAGGGGGCGCTGAAGGGGTTAAGTGTGACCTAATGAGTGATTCTTACTGTGGGGGGGCGTGGCTTGGCGTGTGACATCACTGATCATCGTTCCCTATGACAGGGAACAGACGATCGGTGACACTCTCACTAGGGAGAATGGGGAAAGGTTTGTTTACACTTACCTCTCCCCCTTCTTCAGCTCTGTGACCCGATCGCGGGACACCGGCGGCGATCGGGTCCGCGGGCGCAGTCACGGAGCTCACGACCGCGTCGCGACCCACGGCTGGGCATCTTAAAGGGGACGTACCTGCACGTGCTTATGCCCAGCCGTGCCATTCTGCCGACGTATATCGGCGTTAGGCGGTCCTTAAGTGGTTAAAAAATAAATGAAAAAATTAGGGGTTGCCAGGGTTAGGGTCAAGGTCAGGGTCAAAGGTCACATTCAGAATATTTTAGGAGGAATTAAATGTTTTTTTTTGCTTTTTTTTTATTGGTGTCATCAGTGTGTTTTAGGTAGGATAAAACAAATGCAGGATGCGCACTATTGTTTCTGGGCTGTACTACGGGTACAAACATCAACTAACATACACCTATGTGGTATCTCTGCGACCATCAGGAGCAGGAGAATTTATTTTGCGTTGTTCTTTGGTGGTAAATTATGATAATAGCAAGAACTATGCAGCTAAATCAAAAAAAAAAAAAAAAAGTTTGTTTTACTATTTTGGGCCTGTTTTCCTTTGATAAAAATAATAAAAAATAAATAAAAATCAGGAGATTTCCATTACCATTTACCACCAAATGAAAGCCCAATTTGGGGCAGTTCACACCACATGCAGTCCAGTGCATTTTTTTTTTCTGCATCAATAACGCCTGGAAAGTAGGTTATATGGCAATGGCATAGTCCACACCAGTGCGGTCAGTTCCAGAAAAAAAAAAAGTAGAACGTGCTGCATTTTTCCTGCACTGGACTGTATTGGAACACAGTAAAACGCATCAAAAACGCACTGGAACGCATCAAAAATGGCCTGAACCCTAGTATAGTGGGGAAAAAAACTGGAAAAAAAAAGTACCTGGAATGCACCCGGAAACGCACCGTAATGCATCAAAAACACGTTAAAAAAACGCGCATGCAGAAACGCATCCGGAACAGATCTGGAGTGCGTTTTTGTGGTGTGAACCGGCCCCAAGTCCTGATAAAAACAAAGTATTATTCACCTGGATGCACAAATGTTTATACCCCTTCGCAGGTGTTCAGCAGTGCCATTAAGGCCCCTTTCACACTGGGGCGGTTTGCAGGCGCTATTTTGCTAAAAATAGCGCCTGCAAACCGAGCCTAAACAGCGGCTCCTTTCTCTCCAATGTGAAAGCCCTGAGGGCTTTCACACTGGAGCGGTGCACTAGCAGGACGGTAAAAAAAGTCCTGCTAGCCGCATCTTTGGAGCGGTGAGAGGAGCGGTGTGTTTACCGCTCCTCCACCGCTCCTTCCCATTGAAATGCATGGGTGGTATTAACCCTTTATTGGCCGCTAGCGGGGGTTAAAACCGCACCGCTAGCGGCCGAATAGCTCAACAATCCCGACGGTATAGCGCCGCTAAAAATAGCGGCGCTATACCGCCACCGCCCCAGTGTGAAACCAGCCTATAATTCTTTTTTTTTCTGTTTACAAAATAATGGTACAAACATTATGTCATGACATCAGAGAATTGCAGTATTTCCAATCAATAATTATAATGATTTATGACAGAATAAAGCGTTGTAGGAAAAGATTATTATTATTATTATTATTATTTTTTTTTTTTTTAACATTTATTACAAATAGAAATTAAATGATTGAGTAGTATTTTGGAATGTGGAGTTATTTTCGTGTATAAAAGAATTGGTTGTGAAAGGGGATTCTACTTTGGGTCTAAATTAATTAATGGCACCCCAACACACCTTGCTAATGTGCTCACATAATCGCATACCAAAAACGCATGGCAACAAAGTACCATGCGTTTTAGTGCAGCATGATTAAGAAAAAAGAAAAAGGGGTCATGCACTTTTTCTGTGATTTTTTTTTTGCGGTTTGTGTACATCGGATAGGTCACATCCGGCTCCTTCCGCGTTCAACTACGGGATGCCCTCCACATCATTTGGTCTTCGCACATGTGAGTTGCCAGGCGAAACTTCACTCTCTCAATAATTAACATATTTAAAGAGGAATTCCGCCCCCCCCCCCCCCATGTAAAAAATGAAAAGTCCGCAGCTACAAATACTGTAGCTGCTGACTTTTATTATTTGGACACTTACCTGTCCAGGGATCCCGTGATGTCGGCACCCCAGACCATTTTCCGATCAGCTGCAGCCGCCGCCATTCATGGTAAGGGAAACCGTTAGGCAGTGAAGCCTTTCGGCTTCACAGCTGGTTCCCCACTGCGCATGGGCGAAGCACGCTGCGCTTTTTAACTGACCCGATGGCGGAGGAAGAAGGAGGGGGGCCGAACTTCTGAGGGACGTCGCCACGGCGCAGTCTCCCCCAGAAGTGAGGACGGGCGTTCCCCCCTCCCCCCTGAAAGGTGCCAAATGTGGGGGGGGGGGGGGAGCAGATAAGCAAAGCTTCCACTTTTGGGTGGAACTCCATTTTAAAATAAACATAGTTTTTTTTATACTGTACTTTGGTGGCCCCTTATGTATGGGGTAGCCTATTCTACTTCAGTGCGATTTCAAAGCCGCAGATCAGTGTGATTTGCACCCCATTTCATTGCGACTTCGTTTAACAGAAGTCCATGCAAGTCGCAATGATATCAGAAAAAAGCAGTGCAGGGAATGTTTTCATAGTCGCTGCGACATGAGTTTTGCGGCAATTTGAATGGTTCCATTGCCGGAAATAGGGTGCAACGACTTGTCATGCAATTTGGAACTGTGAAATCACATGACAAGTCGCACTGGTGGGAACGAGGGCTTAATACCACATTAAGTTCAGTAATAATCAAAATGACTATGAAAGACTAGAAGGTATGAATTTCCATGTTGCTCTGGATGGACGGTTGGATAATTGGCTCTGTATTTAGGTGTGTCTGGGCTATAAACCAGATATACACAAATGGAAAAAGGAATTTAATGGGATTTTTAAGGTCCAGTAATGTCAGAATATGATGTAAAAAGTTTTATTTAAAGACAGAATATATATATATTTTTTTTAAACAATTGGCAAGTACTTTTTAATACAATTTCATGGATACAGCACTGTAGAATGGAATTTCCAACATGTTTCGCCCATATTTCAGGCTTCTTCAGGGGATGCTGTTATTTCAGGCTTCTTCAGGGGATGCTGTTCATTAGACTGGACAGCATCTCCTGAAGAAGCCCGAAATATGGGCGAAACATGTTGGGAACTCCATTCTACAGTGCTGTAGCCATGAAATTGTATTGAAACGTACTTGCCAATTGTTTTTTAACAATTTTTTAATTCTGTCTTTAAATAAAACTTTTTACATCATATTCTGACATCGCTGGACCTTATTCTGCACCTTAAATATCCCATAATATTCCTCTTTTTCCATTCAACTAAGGGATGTGGTGCTAATAACAAGTTGGTTTGCCCGGGGTTATAAAGTCCTTTCTCAGATATACACAAAGTTGTCCTTTACATTTTTGATGAGACCAGGGGCCACAAGGAAGCAAGTAGAGGGCCACTTGGGGCCCATAGACTTCAATCTGACATAGGTGTTGAAACTGGAGAGTGCAAAATCTGGTGCAGCTCTGCGTAGAAACCAATCAGCTTCCAGGTTTTATTGTCAAAGCTTAATTGAACAAGCCAAAGTTAGAAGCTGATTGGCTGCCATGCAGAGCTGCACCAGATTTTGCAGTCTCCAGTTTTAGTAAATCTCCCCCATAGGTGTTTTAGGTAATTTTCTACACACAATGGACGCAATGATTGCAGCCTATATACTATGTTTTGTGTCACTCACTGATCCCCCCCACACCCACGATACCGATATTCCCCTATCACCTTCTTCATCGCCTATGACGATTGGCCTGCAAAGTTTATGGCACGGTGATGGGGAAGTGATGTCACTGACGAGGTCTTCATTTATAGATCAATCGGTTATTGGACGCTGGACTTTTATTAACACCCCATAAACAACAAACTGCTCATCAATGTCATTTGTACAGAACACGCGGCGGTGACCTGCTGACCTTTGGGAGACATTAACACAGATGTGGGAGGAGACAAAGGATCCTGGTGTCTATGCACAAAGCTTTATTTACTCTGAGAGTGATTAATGAGAACCCCGGGACCCCGGAAGCCCAATTATTGTCCTTATACAAGAGGCATGTGCAAGTAGGAGCTTCCTGTGATAAAGACCAGTCTCTGCTGCTCTGTCTGCTTGGGCAGGGTGACTGGTCTTGTCTCCGCCCCCCTCTCTTTCTTCAGTCAGTCTGTAGTGGGTGGAGCCTACTGAGGCCCTCCCACAGTTCTGCATCGATGGTTTATGTAGTATGGAACACCATGGATCATGTATGTAGTATGGAACACCATGGATCATGTATGTAGTATAGAACACCATGGATCATGTATGTAGTATGGAACACCATGGATCATGTATGTAGTATGGAACACCATGGATCATGTATGTAGTATGGAACACCATGGATCATGTATGTAGTATGGAACACCATGGATCATGTATGTAGTATAGAACAGCATGGATCATGTATGTAGTAGAGAACACCAGGGATCATGTATGTAGTATAGAACACCATGGATCATGTATGTAGTAGAGAACACCATGGATCATGTATGTAGTAGAGAACACCATGGATCATGTATGTAGTAGAGAACACCATGGATCATGTATGTAGTAGAGAACACCATGGATCATGTATGTAGTAGAGAACACCATTGATCATGTATGTAGTAGAGAACACCATGGATATTGTATGTAGTAGAGCACACCATGGATCATGTATGTAGTAGAGAACACCATGGATCATGTATGTAGTAGAGAACACCATGGATCATGTATGTAGTAGAGAACACCATGGATCATGTATGTAGTAGAGAACACCATGGATCATGTATGAAATATAGAAAACCATTGATCATGTATGTAGTATAGAACACCATGGATCATGTATGTAGTATAGAACACCATGGATCATGTATGTAGTATAGAACACCATGGATCATGTATGTAGTATAGAACACCATGGATCATGTATGTAGTATAGAACACCATGGATCATGTATGTAGTATAGAACACCATGGATCATGTATGAAGTAGATAACACCATGGATCATGTATGAAGTATAGAAAACCATGGATCATGTATGTAGTAGAGAACACCATGGATCATGTATGTAGTAGAGAACACCATGGATCATGTATGTAGTAGAGAACACCATGGATCATGTATGTAGTAGAGAACACCATGGATCATGTATGTAGTAGAGAACACCATGGATCATGTATGTAGTATGGATGTTCTTGTTTGATACCAATTAGATCTTTAGAGCGTCTTGTCTTCTTTTTCTATTCAGTTTTAAATTCATTACAGAATGTCCAACAGCTTTTCAGCTCTACATAGCGTGTCCAGTGACACCATGATAGTACACCAAACAACATGTGATCCTCTGACCGAGTCCTCATCGCATTAGACGATCGGCCAGGCCACCCCGGTGATTTATGTAGGGTGATAGGGAGCGTACAGATCCATAGAGCACCGATCAATACAGGAAAGAATAATCTTTGTCTGCCCCGGGGAGCTCGCTGCGCTGTGCGGTTCGCTCTCACATTGCTTGCTCATCAAAAGCGCCTTGTAAGCTGCATTTATCCCGCAGGGATGGGATGTCAGTGGCAGGCCTCGTGCTTCTCCATTACGTGCTAAAGGATGACCTGTTTTCCTAAGACGGCTGATTACTGGAGATAAAACACTGCAGGTCTCCTCAATGCCATGCTCCGCTCTTCACTGAACTGCTGATGGCAGCCCTACACTTGTGGAGAGGCTCTATAGGCCTTAGCCTAGGGAGCCAGAGATTTACACATTGACATCATACATAGCTGTAAATAAATAAATATGCAGTGCAGTCAGCGTTGTATCTTTTTATTTTTAAAGGCTTATTGAAGTTTTGGAAAGCTGACACATACATGAGTAATTCAGTCTGAGAACGTGATGTTAAACTGACTATAGGGTCAAAAGTATGTGAACCCTCCTCCAAATCAGGGGATTCCAGTGAAGGGTACTGCTAATGCTTCATCATAGAAAGATAGGCAATTGTAAGCTTAGACCCACCCCCATCTTTCATGCCTCCAGAGTCCACCTGTTACACCTGTTCCCAGCGACTCCTGTGTCCCCCGTACCATCTGTACCCTCCATACCATCTGTACCCTCTGTACCATCCGTACCCTCCGTACCTTCCGTACCCTCCATGCCCTCTGTACCCTCCGTACCATCTGCACCCTCCGTACCCTCTGCACCCTCCGAACCATCCGTACCCTCCATACCATCCGTACCATGCACCTTAACCTTTCTCATGCCTTTGTGTCTCTGTGCCTCTTTCTTCCCATGTCTGCAAGTGTGCTCTATTCCTCCAAGTGCATCCCTGTGCGCCCCCCCCCCTGTCTCCAAGTGCATCCCTGTGCGCCCCGTGTCTCCAAGTGTGCTCTGTGCGCCCCGTGTCTCCAAGTGTGCTCTGTGCGCCCCGTGTCTCCAAGTGTGCTCTGTGCGCCCCGTGTCTCCAAGTGTGCTCTGTGCGCCCCGTGTCTCCAAGTGTGCTCTGTGCGCCCCGTGTCTCCAAGTGTGCTCTGTGCGCCCCGTGTCTCCAAGTGTGCTCTGTGCCCCCCCGTGTCTCCAAGTGTGCTCTGTGCGCCCCGTGTCTCCAAGTGTGCTCTGTGCGCCCCGTGTCTCCAAGTGTGCTCTGTGCGCCCCGTGTCTCCAAGTGTGCTCTGTGCGCCCCGTGTCTCCAAGTGTGCTCTGTGCGCCCCGTGTCTCCAAGTGTGCTCTGTGCGCCCCGTGTCTCCAAGTGTGCTCTGTGCGCCCCGTGTCTCCAAGTGAGCTCTGTGCGCCCCGTGTCTCCAAGTGTGCTCTGTGCCCCCCGTGTCTCCAAGTGTGCTCTGTGCCCCCCGTGTCTCCAAGTGTGCGCTGTGCCCCCATGTGTCTCCAAGTGTGCGCTGTGCCCCCATGTGTCTCCAAGTGTGCGCTGTGCCCCCATGTGTCTCCAAGTGTGCCCTGTGCCCCCGTGTCTCCTAGTGTGCCCTGTGCGCCCCATGTCTCCTAGTGTGCCCTGTGCGCCCCATGTCTCCTAGTGTGCTCTGTGCACCCCATCATTCTCATATCTATAAGTCGACTTTGAGCTTCCCATGTCTCCAAAAGTTCTGTGTGCACACCACATCTGCAAGTGTGCTTTGTGAACCCCATGTCTTCACGCTCAGTCATTCTCAGTTCTGTAACTGAGCCCTGCATCATTCAATCCACTTCCTCTGAGCCCAGGTCATCCTGGGCCCTCCTTCAGCCTGTGACTGGACAGTGAAAAGAGAAGCAGCAGACTGATAAACTCAACTGCCGGAGGCAGAATCTGTGACCGGGCCGGAGGCGGATTCTGTGACCGGGCCGGAGGCGGATTCTGTGACCGGGCCGGAGGCGGATTCTGTGACCGGGCCGGAGGCAGATTCTGTCGGAGGCAGATTCTGTGTGTGACCGGGCCGGAGGCAGATTCTGTGACCGGGCCGGAGGCAGATTCTGTGACCGGGCCGGAGGCAGATTCTGTCGGAGGCAGATTCTGTGTGTGACCGGGCCGGAGGCAGATTCTGTGACCGGGCCGGAGGCAGATTCTGTGACCGGGCCGGAGGCAGATTCTGTCGGAGGCAGATTCTGTGTGTGACCGGGCCGGAGGCAGATTCTGTGACCGGGCCGGAGGCGGATTCTGTGACCGGGCCGGAGGCAGATTCTGTCGGAGGCAGATTCTGTGTGTGACCGGGCCGGAGGCAGATTCTGTGACCGGGCCGGAG